>OY735200.1:78600923-78703423 GCA_963457665.1 Thysanoteuthis rhombus
TCACCGATGACATATATATATATATATATATATATATATATATATATATATATATATATATATATATATATATATATATATATATATACACACAAGATAATCATAGAGAGACAAAGATTGTATTACGGATCTTGCAAATTTCAGTCGAAAAAGAATTGTCTTCTTAGTCAATTGCATTCAGATCATAGTTAATTCATTGTGTTCAGGGTATTTGATGTTACATACAGAATTTTGTTTTATTCATTTTTTTCCTTAGATTATTATTATTATTATTATTATTATTATTATTATTATTATCATTATTATTATTATTATTATTATTATTATTATTATTATTTGGAATCTCACACCAGTTGCCTGGTGGTAACCGCTGGAGTTTGAGTGACAGCAAGTCTCCTCAAGTCTCCAGCCCTCCTCCCCCAGTACTCATAGGTCGCAGTAATTCTACGATTTACAGTTTCACACCGGTTGCCCAGTGGTTATCGCTGAAGGCTGAGTGACAATAAGTCTCCTCAGGTCTTCAGCTAACGTCTCCTCTCTCTTTTGCATATCATGACAGAGCTACAATTCGTTGCAGTACTTATATCTCTAGCACCTTCCTCAATATCCGTGCAGTTCCCAGTAGTGCTGTGGTCTGTACGGTCTCTATCCTCCTCCTAATCCCGATCTCCTCCAGTCTCTCCCTCAGCGTTTTGGGGACAGTTCCTAGTGCGCCTGCTATGACCGGTACTACCCAGGTTTTCATGTTCCATATTTTTCTTAACTCCCTTGCTAGGTCCTGGATTATTATTATTATTATTATTATTATTATTATTATTATTATTATTATTATTATTATCATTATTATTATTATTATTATTATTATTATTATTATTATTATTATTATTATTATTATTATTATTATCATTATTATTATTATTATTCAAAATTGTTTCATTATGTAATATGTTTAATTTTCATTATTTAGATTATCTGTCATTAGCTCTTTTACCATGGATTCGGGATATAATTTTGTTACGTCTTTTGCTCAGCGTTGCCAATTCAGGAATGTGAGTTACACCTTTTTCTTGGTATTCCCAATTTAAAAGTTGTTCATTTAAATCCAGATTTTCTTTTTGATGATTTTTTATTAAAAAGTAATATTTCTGTTTATTCATGATATTAGATATGCGAAATTTCCAATAAATATGGTAAGATTTTAATGAAATAAATGTTGAAGATTAAAGTCACGTTTAATTTATCAACAATATGTCATATATTAATTTTAGATTTATATCTGGAGGAACTTGATGTTATTAGATGGTGTTTTTATTTTAGACATAATCTTGACAAAAAAAAAATTGAAACTCAGCGTTTCACACTAGAAAAAAAAATACAGAACAGGAGTTGACTTAATTTTTCTACCGTAACAACAAGAAAAATCATCACCAAAAGTATTCGTGAACTGATATGTAAAATTCTCTCACACCTACCGTGATTTGAACTCACGGCCAAATGATCACCGGAAGAATGACTCATTTACTGAGCTAGATTGACAAATCTCGCGTATTGATGACAACGTACCATACAGATACGAATGGGCTTATTCCATTCCAGTAAATAATTACATTTATGATAAAAATACGTATATTACTATAATTATTTCAGTTATCATTTATAAAATACAGAAATTTCAGTAATCCTCTTCGGTTGGAATAAAAGTAGGAGAGGAGTATGACTCTTCAGAAATCATTCAGACTTGTTCTCTGATATTACAGCACGACTTTCCAACGCAACGGAACTTTACTTTCCCAAAGGGGGGGGCTTAATTTCTAAATTATTTCATCATTGGCATCGACGATAAACGAATCCCTCTAACAATCTTTTGATAAAGTTTTTTTTTTTTTCCCTTGCAGTCTGTATTCGGTCATATATATATATATATATATATATATATATATATATATATATATATATATATATATATATGCATGAGTGTGTATATATTCACACACGTGCACACACACACACACACACACACACACATACACACACACCTACGCACAACACTTTCCGGGCATTAGAAGATAGTACTGCCCAAATTGAAAGCCTCGGGAGGATATAACACTGTCTCCCAGGATTGCCAGTGTAGCACTTCTCGCGCTAAATTCAACACGTTCCATTCTTCAGCAGTGCGAAAGATGCTAGATCAACGGTGGGGGTGTTTTGATAGAAGTAGTTCCCTCTCAATGCATTTAGATCCTATAAGCCTGCATCTAGGAAACAGCTTCTAATTGAGCTCCTTTTCAAATTATCTAACTTTACATTTCTTATTTATGAAATAATTCATGAATATTAGATAAGCGGATCAGGGAATATACGTAAACATCATTTAATTACATGTCAACTAATTGCAAATTAGAGAAAATTGATTTACTTATGGTGAATCTTTGGATGAAATTGTGTTCATTTGCATTTACTGAGTGGGGAATAATGCACGCAACCCACCCTTATTATATCGCACAAACTAAACCGAAAAACTGCCTGTTTTTAGCTCCTGTTTAGCTCATGTTTATTTCGCAGATCTAACTCTGAAATCTTCATTCGTGAATTACCTCAAAAATATTTTCGCTATATTCTGAATTCCAATAAGGGGCTATGACGGGCTTAACTGAGGAAAAAAAGGAACAGCCCCGAAACACCGATGATGGACAAAACACAAAAAAGAGATGCTGAACATGATCGGAAACATGCTTTGAAATAGCCGAAATGTTCAAGCAAGCTCCCATCAATTTGGCCCCTTTTGCACTGCCAAAATAAGAAAAGTGCTAAATTTAGCGCTAAATTGGCAACATAGCCCTGCTGTACCCGCTTCGTCGGTCAACAGGTTGGATGACCGATTACTACACCAAAGAATAATATCTCTTCCGGGCAGAATCAGTCACATCAAACAGTAAAGGCGGAAGCCGCAATCCCATAAAAATACCACTTCAGTGACACCGAGAAACGGAGAGACAATCCCAAACCACAAACTCAGCTTTCACAAAATACAGGCTTGGGAGCAGGCTGAGAGAGATTGTTGGGAAAGGCCGAGAGTAAGTGTGGGGACAAGCCGTGAGAGATTGTGGGGACAAGCCTCTTTTTTTGCTCCACTATTTTATGACTTACCTGTCCTTGCATGAATAATGAATGTAATGGTTTTATAACTGGGTGCTGGAGTCGTAATTTCAACAGAGGGTCGAGTTAGACAATACAGTGAGGCGGTGAAGTAGCAGGTGTACGTAACTAGATAGATGAGGAGGATTAATGGTTTTTAAATCAACCATAGTTGCTTGGTCGGAATCCTTTGTACTTACATGAAAAAGTAATAGCTTTTGTTGAATAGTAAACTTTGGACATCTATCTATCTATCTATCTATCTATCTATCAACAGTTGGAAATATCTTTTTAAAATAATAGAGAGACCATATTACTATGTTTCGTGAAAGACAATTGTCAGAGAGGCCCCTCCTGCTTTAATATTATTGTAATGCTCTATCGACATATGATGTAAGTATTGGAGAATCGAAATAAATCATACGGATTCAACATTACTGCCTTTTGAATCAATTTTTCCTTTTGAACTTGCAAAAAGGAGTTGCTATCCCACCGATAGCTAGAGCACCAGGAAAGATAGTCGACCCCATACTGCAGACTTTTAACCAGTTATACCTAAACCATTCCAGTGAATCAAAAACATAAATATGATTCATAATCTGAGGGCCAGTATAGACGTGAACTCACCATCTACAAATATCCCAGTCAAATGCCCAAAATTTCTCAATGACGACTTCACACAATCTAACACTAAACTAGCCCTACCTACCAACAGGGTTATTTAATTATGCATGCGTGTGATTACTGATTTGGTTAGAGACCACACGCAAGAAGTACGTTTTTTGGTTAACTTTTGTAGTTTCCGCCGAGCGAGTACAGGTCAGCAGTTGATGTATATCTTACCATAAGATTCTGAAATTGGTAAATCCGTTTAATCTCTAGGGATTTTGTGAAATCCCTAAACATGTCAGACTTTTCATGAAACTCCAAGTTTCACAAGCGGTGTAGTTAATGCTCAATAAGCTTACATGGTGTTAGAAATGAAGTAATCGTTAACGATCTTTTGATATTTTCAATTTCTACTGTAATGAGTTCGATGCTCACCCATTACGCTGGCCTTGTGTCGAATTGAAATGCATATCAAGGTTAATTACTGAGGCTGATTATACTCGATGCTTATCGACTTTAGCTTAGTTTGGCACAATGGTGGGGCACCCAATGAGGATCGAATTCATTACAATCGTAATACTCAACATCACAAGCTTGTTGACGATTACTACATTTCTAACTTCACATTAGTTCAGCTTTCACTTATGTCTGTACAAGGACTTTACTACAAATCAACTTAGCTTAACTCATGATTTTTTTTAAAAGAACAAATGAAATATTTTCACTTGGTAGAGAAATCTGATCTAGTCAGATTTAATAAGCTAGTGATGACGGCCATTATTTTGGTAATGAGTTCAATCCTCATAGGGTGCTCCACCACTGCAGCCTTGTGCCAAATGAAGCTGGACTTTGTAAATATCTAGTACATTCTGCTTTGGTATTTAGAGTGTATATGCTGCTTATTTTGATACAAGACCATAGTAGCGGAACCCCAAGTGAGGATTGAACTCATTACAGTAGTAATGGTCAACATCAGGAGTTTGTTGACTACAATTGAACGTATTGTGAAACTAGGGATTTCTTGAAATTGCTGATATGTTCAAAGATTTCACAAACTCCCTGAGGATTACACGAAATCATTAGTTGCACAACTACGGTGCAACATGAATAAGAACTTTCGCGAAGTTTTTGACCAACCGCTTTCGGCTATTCATTTCCCCATTATCGAGATCCAAGACCTTTATGCTTGGGGCCAAACGAATTAAATGTGGGTACAACATGGGATCTACAATCTCCTTAGGTGCACAGAAATTTGCAAGTAACATTATAAACACAAACACTCATGAAAACGACCGCACACGTAAATACACACACACACACACACACACACACACACACATATATATATATACATAATTTAGTTATTTTTAAACCATGCTATTTTCGAGTTGAGCTGAGAGAAAAAAAAAGCATTTTGTTTCTATACGAATCAATGTGTTGCAACCACTACCAGATTAAGCTCAGAAGGGCCCAAGGCGCAGGTCAACTTAAGATCAGTATATATATATATATATACACATATATATATATATATATATATATATATATATATATATATATATATATATATACATACATATATATATATATATATATATATATGTGTGTATGTGTGTGTGTGTGTCTGTCTGTCTGTGTGTGTGTGTGTGTCTGTGTGTTTGTATATATACAATTATTGAAATAAGTAATCGTTACATACGTGGGGTATGTGTCTCTGTGTCAACGGTTACGAAGTTCTCGGTAATAACAATATTGAGAGATCATCGGTGAAAGTGCTCGATGAAGACTTTGTCAGAGCAAAATGGTCAGTTGTCCGGGAAGTAGTTTTCTAGATAAGACTAAGCACCCGTCAAAATGCATTAAAACATACCCACAGAATAACAAAACGAAAGTGAAATGTAACACCTGCTTGTCTTATATTTTTCTCTGTACGTTCCAATCATCACTTTCATCAGCATATATACATGAATTCCTATTAGATAAATTTTTCACAAAATAAACAACTGAACTCGTTCAAAATGGACTTGCATTTCTATAGGAAATACATTTCTATAGGAAAATTGTTACTGTCAAATGGAAGAGTCCATTGTTTCGCTGAGAGGGACGTGAAAAACAATCATATGGTTCTTCATACACACAAATCTCGTTTACTCATATCTTCCAACTCCTTTGACAGAACTATATGTACTTTATAGCATCTGCTTGTTTGTCTGTCCACACAATATCTTGAAAAGCTTTCAATAGATTCCAATTTTGTGGTGGGGGAGAGGGGCAATTGGCAAGGATGAATCGGTTAAATTCATGTTTGATCCCAGTTTTTATGCTTGGATTGGAGGACATATTTATTTTCAATTTTCATTCATGTATTCGATCAAGTTCACCCACAGAATAAAGTTTCCAATTAATATCAATAAGGTTTGTGTAACGACTGGCCATAAGGTAAGGGAAGATTGATCCAATTTCGAGGCAGATCCGTGAATTTCCATATTTACCTCCCCTGTATCGTAGCAAAATCTTTTTTGTATGATGATTTTGTTGACAGAGGTGTGCGTTCTCCTTCCTTGTGAGCTGCGCCTTTCTCGCGAAGTGATGACAACTCAGATTTCTATAAATGCAAGGCCTGATAGTTGTGTTTTATTCAAGGATTATAGGATATCATTCCTTTTATAGAAACATCTTCAAAATGTAAAATTGTCATGTTGAACCAAAGACAATTTTGCGTTACCGAACACCATACTTACATCTGCCAGTGGCTAGCTATTATCTATGTTTACCTGAGCATGTAATTAAAGTTACTTGACTGTACAATTTGCAAATAGATAATTATTGAACCCAGCCAAATCCGACGCAAAACGTAAGTTATGGATCACCTGAGCGTCCACCACAATTTTTCCAAGGGTGGGGATGGGGGGGCTAAAGGATAGATTTCCAGGTGGGGATGAAAGGATTAATATCTCTCAACAACAACGCTATTACCAGCGAATAATAAAAAAATCTTTTTTATATGTGTATATTGAGTTGGGGTTCATGGGACAATTGTATAGCAGAATTACCTGTTATTGACTATAGGATTTCAACTTTCAAACCCCTCCGCCCTAGGTGTGAAGGCCTGACCAAGGGGACGTGAATTCCGTGTTTGCAAATTACCCACTCCTCCTTAGACGCATATAACCCAGTTTTTTTCCTCACCGTTCGTCTTCAATCCTCTCCGGACAATTTTAAGAATGTTTTGTAATTATATTTCTATATCTGAGTGCCATAAAAAGAAAATCAACATTGGTTACAAATTTTTTTTTCTTACCTAACTACTGATTTTTATTGGGGAAGAAAGTTTCCCTCTGAAGGAGTCAAGCCTCTTTAAATCAAAACGTATTTTCTCATCAGATAGAAAAACAAATAAAACATGTTTCTGAATTTATATGTATATCTACTGCTCATGATTGTTTACATTTTCTGTGACATTTGCCATGGGAGATGACCATTTAATACTTTGTAGTAGTCTCCCTTGCTTATTTTTTTGCAAATGCGTAAAAATCTGGGTTCATTCTGGCTGTGCATAACGAACAGAATGCAAAGTATCGTAATGTTTTTGATATTCTTTAATTACAGTGTAATTACAAAATCATTCAAATATTGAAATCATTTCTATGACGGTATGTCTAAACTAGTATACATATGATCGAAATAATGAGATTTCTGCAAGTAATTAGCTCAGACCGGTTCAACTATAGTTACTTTGAAAGCTACAGCTCAAAGAAGGTTTCATTTCATTAGGTTTGTTCTTCAAACGAAGCTAGGTCTTCTGGCTGGCTACCCCCGTTCTCCAAATACTATGATGAGACAAACCATGGACTCCTAGCGATATTTCTTTTGTTCTGGTACAATTTCTAAATTCAAATTACTTATTCCTTGAAGAACTCCCTTCAAGGCTATGAAGTGGATGATAGAAATGAAACAGAGCGTTCAATTGAAATATTGACTGCAAGAGGGCATTGTCGGGAAGATGAAAATATTATTAATGGGTAATGACTGTGCTACACGTTATAATGGCATTATTATTAGTGGTAGAAATGGTCAAGATACTAGTGCCTTTTGGCGGCATACCTTGTTGGGGGTGATCGATTGAAAAATCGAAAAAAGTGATCAAATGATAAATTGCTTCTCTTGCCTTTAGTTTGGCCGTGATCATTCAAAAGTTCTGATTTTCAAAAAGAAAACTGAACACAATCTAAGAGACCGATTTAGTATAAACTTTCGTTGCAAACCGATCCTTGTAAAAAAAAACTGTAATTCTAGACATACCACGAAGTAAATGTTTCAGCGTCGATCTCTCAAGATTCATTGGTGCGACCAGCACACATGATTGATAGATAAACATAGATAATCAGCCAGGCTGTACAATTTTGAAAAATTAAAGAAACTCATGCTGACCATTGGATAGATTTGGTTGGCCGTTGACGGTTCCCATTTGTAGTAGCAGTAGTCAAGACGACGTGGCAACGAAGGCAAAATCACATGTAATCAAGTCCGGGTCTAAACCATAAAGAGAAATGGGTTGATTACTATGGCGCCGAAACTGATGATTACACGCTATTGCTCGGAGCAGTTGTATAGCCAATCACACATTCCCGTTCTGGATCTTGCTTTTGATTGAAAACATTGATCATTTGCGTGGTAGGAGAGACACCTAGAGAGATAACGAACGAGAGACTTGAATGTATATATAAGATAAGTTTAAAGGAAGAGATTGAGATTCAAAGAGGAAACGCAGATTGGCCAAACGGTTGATAATTTATGAGTTAAGCCAGACAGTGAGAGAGATAGAGATAGAGAAAGATATGATGATGAATGGGACACTTTTTATCATCAAGATAAAATTATATATATATATATATATATATATATATATATATATATATATATATATATATATATATATATGAAGAGGTGGTTCCAAAACGCTATAAGCGCCTTTTTTTTCAAATTCATTTTCATTGAATTAACTGAATCGAAACAAAATCGTGTGCAACAATCACGTTGGAAATAAACACAAATGGATCAGAACTGAAATTGCTGAACTGAAGAGAGTAGATCACTTTATCTACCTAGGACAATGAATCCCTATGAAATCCTCAAAAGGAGAAGAAATCAAGCGAATATTCATTCTAGGATTGCAAGCATCCCACAGAGCAAGGTCAACCTTCAAGAACAGGAGATTCCCATGAAAATTAATAAAAAGATTGCACAACCAATGCATCCTTCTGATAGTCGTCTATGGAGCTTAAACATGGAACTTAACGAAGAGACTGACCTGTAAACTAAAAAACATGCAACGTGCACATGGAAGAATCAGGTTCAACCTCATACTGAGAGATCACAAGACAACACTATATATCAGTAAGAAAACAGGAGCCCGACACATCATAAAATCTATCAAAAGACTCAAATGTTGCCAGAATTGCAGATAACCGATGAACATCCCGACTCACAACGTGGGTCCCAAGAGATCACATGCGTAATCGTGGCCGGCGGGATATAAGATGGAGTGACAAACAAGAAAAGTTAATAAAGTATTGGCTCTACGATGCCCATGAGGGAAGGTCTATGTCCTACAACAGACGATGAAAGACTGATGATGGTGAAATTAAAAACGATTTCAGAATTTGATTGAGAATTTGATGAGACAAAAAAAAATCACAGGATTTGATTTTTGATCCAATCAAAGGCATTTCCAAATGAGAATTATCGCATTATAGAGCCATGCACTTTATTTAAACAGACTAGGATTGTGTGGGACTCACTGAAATAAAATTCCTGTCGGAGTAGTTTGTGCTTCCTTTCCACTCAACACACTTGGGAAATACATGAATCCTTCTCTCACAGCATATCAGGTTAAATATTACATCTTGTGGCTGGTACCATGTAATCCAGAACAAATCGTATCATATAAAGGAGAGTGTTATCTCCCATGGCCTTAGTAAGTGCCATGAAGGACCAAACATGGTATCCTGACGATTTTTCTTGATTATTGGACAGTTTGATTCTATTTGAAATCAGTATATTTATATATACATATATATATATATATATATATATATATATATATATATATATATGTGTGTGTGTGTGTGTGTGTGTGTGTGATGACGTACAGAAAAGATTGAGATTAGAGCATCACATTATGAAGTGATGACAAGCAAGCTAGTTTTACGTACACAATGGTCATTTTGATCCTCAATGGGAGCCCCGACCCGTCGCTATTTGACGTAATAAGCAAAAAATCGTAGATATCGATAATGATAAGAATTCGAATGGAATGAGATAGATAGTAAGATACCCGAGAGAAAAACACAACTATCTCTGAGAGAGAGAGAGAGATAGAGAGAGAGAGGGAGAGACGTTATGTAACCATGACACTTGAATCAAACGATATTGTATTTTTGATGGTACTTATTGTCAAGTTAAGTTGTTGCCGTTCGACGAAAGAGTGAAAATATAGCAGTCTCTGTTCGAGGAGTCGCCGTGATATTTTTTCCAGGAAGTATGCATTGGTTTCGTTTGAAACTGTCAGTGGGTGTTTTTCCCGGTATATGTATTGGCGAGATAGGAGGATTGTAAACAAAAAGAAAAAAAAATGGTGGGCGTCGTGGTACTAATTTTCTCTTCCTTCCAACTGGAATAAAAATGCGAGAACGATGCATAAAAAAACATCGAAACTGTCTTTGTTATCCGATGTGACAAGCGGGAAGCGCGCCTTTCAGATCGCGAATAAACCATAAAACAGTAGGCATGGTTTTGAGAGAGGAAGGTTGAGGAGTCATTTTGTCTCTGTGTGTGCGTTTGACCGCTATAATGTTGCTTTCCCGCTTAGATGAATCTTACCCAGGTGGTTTTATCTATCCGTCTCTCCGTGACAGCTTCTCGGGGAATTTCTTCGTTGGACTCAATGCCATTATAATATATCCTGTCTCAATAAATGTCAATTTTAGATGTGCAAGCATTTATCGAAGCGATAACCGTCTCTGACTGACATGCCAAAATGTGGGTTACGTCTTTTGGTCACTGTTGCCAATTTACATGTTGCTGATTTACGTCCTATGCACAGTGTTGCACATGTAGCTGTTTTCTACCTAAATGTACAGGTATTTGGTTACCTCTAATCGTCAAAAAGTAGCTATTTTGAGGAATTCTTATAAAATAACAAATTTTTCTATATCTTTATAGGGATAATTTTTTTCTTTTTTTAATCGGATAATGCTTTAATAAAATACATTTTGAAGATTAAAGTCACTTTCAATCTGTTGATTATAGTGATATATTTCCTGGGTTTTAGATATAGGGAGAATCTAGATATTCCCAGTTTGTTAAAGACATTTTCTAGTACAGTTTTAGATGTGAACTTAAAAATAAGATTGGCAACGCTGTCCTCTCTAGATCTCCACACAAGATAAGAACTAGTGTATGTATTGTCTGGCTTCCAGGCTTTTCAGTGTTCATTTATCGTTTGCTCTTCCAGATGCCTGCCCGTTAGGCCAACAAGTATGGCTTGGCATCTCCAAAAAGATTAGTCCAACGCTATATCTTTCAGCAGATTAAAAGACAAACTTGAAGAAGACAGAGTAGCCAGATAGATGCGATGAAATACAAAGATATGCGAGTGAAATTATCTGATTCAACTGAAATTGAGAGAGGTAGGCGAGAACATGAATAGATTCGAACAAATTATAGTATATGCAGGAACAGGCATAGATACCTTTGAATTAGCGTAATAAAATAAGTTAATCCCTACTTACACGCGGTAGAATTTCGGTTGGCTATGAAAAGGCTATAAAAGAGCTATCCTGATGGTAAATAGCTGTAAAATGGTTACTACAATCGTCAATTGTTCCACACGCTCGCTAATTTGATGTTTAAAACATTGCGCAACTTATGTGTTGTGGCGTTTTTAACAACGAGTGGGCGAGTGCTCAGAGTGTGTGGGTTACCCTATATAATTTATACATTAATTTCTGAGATTCTTTCATGAGTGGTTTGCATACTCGTTAAACTTTACAATTAACAATAGAGGTCAGCACTTTATAGCCTTTGCATAGTCAATCAAAATCCTTCCACTATAGAAAGGAGTCAATTGTAATAAGTATTCAGCAGAAAAAACAGATAGATGTACTGTGAGAATCGATTCTTTCCACGGAGCAGGTTGGTGCTATTCAATCTTCCTAACAATTTTCTTGTTTTGCCTTGTAACAGACTAAACAATGCTTGGTGAGTGATCAGTTATCCAATGTAGGTATTACAGATTTTACTTGTAAATGAGTGTACTGAGGTTTTGGGAAGATTGTGACATGCAAGTTTTTTCCTGTCTACTGACCTTGAAAACTTAGCGTGGTAACGACTTGCTTTTATCTAGAGAGAGTTAAGGTGCGGAGCAGATAACGGAACTATGGTGAAAAGAGAATTAGTAGAAAGAAGTACCTAAGATACGGTTAATAAAGAGATTCAAAGCCAGGTGCGCTCGTTCATAATGCAAGACAGTAGGAAGAAAGAAACAAACGGAGAGAGACAACAAAGGTACAAGGTGTGAATACAGGAGAAGGAAAATTATAAAACAGCAAACACAAACAGCTGGAAAAAGAGCGAAAGACAGACGAAAGGAAGGAAGGGAAAGAGAGTGAAAGAAGAAAGAAAGTAAAAGTAAAAAAAAAAGAACTAAGAGTATATCGAATGGGGAAAATGAGAGGTGAAGCGAAAAAAAGAAAGAAAAACGAAGAAATCGATATGACAGTATGAGAAGAGGAAAGAGTGATGAGAAAAGAGATGAATGAGAAAAAAGACAATTCTGATGGCTTTATAAATATATATATATATATATAAGAAACAGGAAATTTTTAGAACAGTCCACATTTCTCATCTGTACATTTCTTTACATTTTACTGTAATAAAGAACGAGAAAGATTCCCTATTCATGTCGAACAGAACGAATTCCGATCTGTTACCATGCATAACCCTTATAAACTCATTCTTTTGCTCTGAAATCACCTTCGTGTGTCCTAGGAAAGCGCCTGTTGGGGAGGGATTGGATGGTGTATGGAGCAGCCTTACATAATTGTCAGGTAAAATAATCAATACATCTGACGAATGTCAACCGCGTACAATAGCCAGTTGCCAAGTAATCGCGGTTCACACACATACACACTGATTCTTCCAATTATGCTTGGGTAAAACCATAAAGATCTTTACGCGCATGCGTCTAACACAAGTCATTTGCACATCTATATGATTGCACAGGAAAGCACATTTGTCCCGCGTATATAGACACTGCATATGTTCTTTTAAGTACTTACCGCACACATGCAGGCGTATATACGTGTATGAGTGGCTTTGTGTTCGCTTGTCTGTGCGTGAGGGTGACGTGTATGTGTTCATTGTTTTTATTCGATGTATCGTTGCAAATGATTGTTTTGCCTGAGGTACGAAAGCCAGAGTTAGGATGAAATAAATTGCATGGCTTGATGATGCCGGGCGGCACAAATACACCTGCCACCCTTTCCCTCTCCATAGTTTCTCTTCTGGAGGTACGTGCATCGAATTGACAAATAAATAAAGAATCAAAGCACTATTCGAGGAATTGTCATTCTTCTCATATAATACTGACAGACGACAAACAAACTGAATGAACACTCATGAAATTGCTGCTGCTTTCCAAGGTAATATTTGGTTTATTTGGTCAATTGAATAGAGCGAATTCTCTGATGGATTGTAGATAATTAAAATAAAAAAGGGGGCGTGAGAATTAGCACTGAATTTTAGAATCCTGCTGAGAAAATCAAAATCAACATAGTTTTCTTCTGGAACATTTCATGTACAATCATTTACGCACCAAGATAACTCGACAACTGGTCTTTGCACAAATATGTTTTTCTGTGCACCAAACATTGCTATGTCAATATGTCAAGTCGTTTAGGTCAGCAATTATTGGAATAAGATAAAGACAGAAGGAGGGAGAGAGATAGAGAGGGAGAGAGGGAGAGAGAATTAGATTTTTTAAGTCGAATACGTCTATAGAACAAGATTGAATTTTAGTAGTAGGACGTGATGACATTTTTTTAAAGTGCTGATTTTATTGTTGCTACGATTAACGACGATATTTCTTTCGTGATTGTTGCTATTAATGATGTCATAATTAAATAAAGAACAACGTCCTATTATCCCCAAGTTAAACCTCTGGAAGATTTTCAGGAAATCGGGTGCACTTTTTGAACGGATACGTTCTATTACACTCAAATTACAGGAATATACATGTGATATGATTATTTTTCAGTTTTCTACTCCCGATGATGTCCCAATGGATCCATAAGTCATTTATATCATTGTTCGGAACTGAAAAGCAGAACCTTTGCTAAAACTGTCAACATATATCTCTTCAGTTTTCAAGTTGGTCTAGCTGGCTGACAACTTATATATCACGCTTATAGGCCTCACCAATAGAACCAGAGGGCTGAAAATTTAAACATTCATCCGCCATATTGCCTACATTTTTTTTCTTAATCACCCCCTCCCTTAATACGTTTTTAGTGAGATGTTCAATTCACAACGTTAATATTTGCTGAATCGATCCGTTAGTTGGTGTTTAGTAGAATTCACGCTCGTTTTTTGAAATTCAGATATTTCTTGTGATCAATCCCCGACAAAAAGTGAGGGAAGTAACTTATCTGTTGATCTGTTTTTCCATTTGATCATCCCCGACAAAGCATGCTGCCAAAAGACATTCATCAGGTGACAGTTTCTTCTGGGTGATGAACTATACTTGTTACTATCAATATTATTGCATCATTGCACAGGATATATACGTTATTCCTCTCAAGGGATCAAGTGACAACAAATCCCTCCAATCTTTACCACTCTCCTCAGTATTTAAACTAGCTTAACCCATATAGCAGTTTTAATCCTTCCAGTTCTTCCTCAGATTTGAAACATGTCCAATTCCTTCAAAACAATCTTTGGTATAGTTAACAATATGTCAGTTCTTCTGGATTTTGATTCTACTGCCAAGTTTCAAATTCTTCTCAAGTAAGGTCAGAATAAATAACTACACAAATGAATTTTTGTTCATATCTGCATTCACTGTTTAATCATTTACACCAGATTTAATTGACAAATAATAATCAAGGTCATTTTCATGTTTTATCTATATGTAATTGTTTTTACCATACTTAATATCGTTATGAAAATTCCCTTCTCATTATAGTAATAATTATCAATATCATTACAGTCTCGAGTAAGAATTTTTTCAAAATATAATTAGTCCATGGGAAAGGACCGGAACACATTGTCACAAAGCGAAAATATGGGGTCTCACCCCTGATAAGGCCTTGTCAGGTAATGAAACATATAGGTCATAATGAATGGATGGCAAGGCTTTGATCCGGACTACTGCCAACCAAAGACATCATGGCTAATTAACAGTTGAAAATGTTATTAGTCATTAAAATGTCACCAAGGACGGCCATTATATCAACGAGTACGCTAATGGGCATTCAGATACATTCTCTAATACGGTTGTTACGATCGAAAATTGTATCTTCAGTTCTAAGTGTGTCTAGCTTGCTTGTATGTGTCACACGTACAGGTCACACTAATAAAATTAGAGGTATGAGAATATAACTATACACTCCTCATTATGTCTAGGAAAGAGCTTCATCGTTTTTCTCAAACTTTCCTCGTAATATTTGTTAGGATGGGGTTCAATTTCTGTTATAGATTGTGTTGGATAGCGTTCACATTTGTTTTTGAAAAATCGGATCTTCTTATGAATATACAAGAGGCAATTGAAGTAACTTACTTAAGTGGTAACTCCTTTCGCTATTTGTTTGATCAAAGTGCCATTCGTCCTCATATCAATAAACGCAGACTGGTTGGTATTGGTATTCTGGAATATTCGGCGAATGCATCGTAAACGATACGTTTATACTATGCTACATTAATGGTAAAAATAGGATAAGGATCCTTGAATTTCTTTTCAGAGAATCAAGAAATTCAAAACTAAAAAAAAGATTCCTTACATTCTGCGATTTGAGTTTTTAAATATATCCAATATTTGATTGATATGTTCAGCCCAGTGTGTGATGTTTGGTATGAGGACAACTGCTACCGGAGTAATTGTGCCAATAGGACAATTACTCCCAGGATAACTGCCCCCCCCCCTTCGTGAATGACACTTGATACTTCCCCCCAGGACAATTTCCCCCCGAGTGTGATCAATTACATGTTGGGCTATCAATTCCATCAAGCTTTGGCTTAATTGCTCAAGAAACAGAATTGTGTATGCATTTCACCATCCAGCCAAATGAATGGTGAACGCTGTAATGCCGAATTTAAATGCATTCAGAAATAAAAGAGCCAATAACATCAACAGTTTTTCCCGTTTCTGTGCCGAAGTATTATCCGAATCCCTATATCCTAAAGGTTTGAACAATATTTTTATTCATTGGATGTAGACGTAAAGAAGATAAGTTAATTAGACGTAAACAAGAGGTTAACGTTTCAGTCAGACGTAAGCAAGAAACGTTAATTAAAAACATACCTTGTCGTAAAACGTGTAAAAATAAAGGGATGCTACCAAAATACGCAACATATATATATATATATATATATATATATATATATATATATATATATATATATATATATATATATATATATATATATATATCATACTAAGGCTTGACCTCTATTTCTCTTTGATCTTTTCAACTACTGAGTGAAATAGTAGGCTTCCCGCCGTTCATGAGAAGCAAAGCATCGCATTGTCAATTTTCCTTTGGTAAAGATAATTGGCCAGGGTCATTTGAACAGTCTATTATATTTATGGATGCATAATTGCTACTCCAGTCGCGCGGCTGCTTACGCTTATGTCTGTTATTTGAATAATTGCTGTGTTACCACCCAGCTCTACACGTGACTCCGAAGATTCCAACTGTTTCGCTAGAGCGAATCAGCCATTACAGTAACTTAATAGACGAAAGCGCTTCTTCGTAAATCTCATTGATTAAGAAGGACAAGACTGATTGCTTCAGGGCCAAACTTCACTCTGACTGAAGCTTAAATGACGTCGCTTATAAGTTGAAAATATTTCAAAACCGTTTTCTTTTAACAAATAAAATCCTTACTCAGATTTCGCAGTTGGTGTGTGTGCTATTTTAAGTTTTTCTCCATATTCAGAATTTATGTCAAAGACAAAATGAAACTGAAAAAATCTTTAAATTTGACCATGGAGAGAAATTTGATAAAATAAACTCTGCTTATTTTTCCAGATGAATTGCAGATATAAATTAAGGCGATTCTAGATATTCACTGATTTTTTTATAAACCTTCTTGTGAGGTTGAAATAAGATTGCATGCCAAATTTTGTCACTTCAATGGGTTTTAATTTTAGTGAGGATCATGATCGTTATCGTTGTCAGCCAAGGAAAATAGTGTTAAATCTAGGATAAGGGTTTGACAAGAGGAGAGCCGGTCGAAAAATGCTGATTTTCAAGGCAGGCAGGACTTCTCTACTTGTTCCAACACAATCTCTTCATTTTATGCATTCAACACATACTGTAGGGAGTTTTGAAAACATTTGGTATCACTGGGTCTCAGGTTTTCCCGACTCCTGCAAGATTGCAGACATTCCACCCTAAAGAATCAACTCTACGCCGTTCTCCCGTCTGACGCTGACACGTGATTGCTCTGCGATCTAACCGTATTATGAGCTTAAATGCTAGGTTTTTTTTCTGTTTATCTGATCATTTATTCATTTTTTGTTTGTTTGCGTACAGATTGGATAATGTCATGGGTTGATTTCCCTCCCTATTATGACATAACAATACAAATTACGTCATAGAAACTTTTGAGACTTCATGTATGACAATCAAGCGTTAAAACAGCTTAAGTTGAGCTAAAAGTTTTGTTTATTTTAACCCAAAATCGAGATATTTTAATTATTAAAAACAAATTGCGCTATAAAATATCTTTAGGCTCCTTAGTGCAGATCCTCACATAAATAACGCTGTTATTTCTGACGGGTATGTTCTAGTTTTAAACTAATAAGTCTAATTCATAAATTCTCAGGAAATCTTTTTTATTTAAACATTTTTCCCTTATTTCATACCTTTACACCTGTATTGTTGTTATCTCCTCGCAGCAATATGCCACTCCTCTTCTTGAAGAGTTCTTCAAGGAACTAATAGATCCCCTGGGGTTTTTTTCAATGTGGTTTTGAAAGGAGGATTTATTACTCGTTAAGAAGTACTATAAAGGCTTGGATAAACCGGTGTATCTATCTGTGTATGCATATAAACACACGCACATAATTGTATAAGTATTTGAACAAACAGACATTGAGCAACCGTAGATGTCGAAGGGTTGAACAACCGTAACAATCTAAGATAGTGAAAGGTTCTACTTATTTTTATATCAGCGTGTGTTTGCTAATTTATGTTTTTTGTGTGTGTTTGTTTAATTTGGTTTAAGTGCACCTGACCATACCAGTTTGTCTGCAGACTTGAAAATTAGCATCAGTACTCCGTTAGAACCCTTTTTTTTTCTCAAAAAGCTTGTTTTGACGTTCTAGAGGCCTCATTTCGATGGGTTTGATAATTACAGGTTTCTGGTCATTTTGTTTTTTTGTTTTGTTTTTTTTTTTCGTTTACTTAAGAAGTTCTCTTATGAAAAATGCCAGTGGCATCATAAATGGAATTTCTCCGATGGAATTTCTTCCACCTAACTTGAAAATTTAAGCTTTCGGTTGTTCATTTATTGACTGGGGTTGCGAGTTTTGTTGTGAATCACTTGGTTTCGTGAGTCGAAAACAGAAACATTGCCCGGGGGAAAACATATTAGCAATGTAACAAAATATGGGTTGAGTAATTTTTGTGGTTGTGGACGCCAAGTTGCTGGGATTTTTTTGATAAAATTACATGATAATTAGATAATAAGTTAATTTGAACCAAACCTACTCAAAATCTCAAATGACCCCGTAATTCTCGGTAATAATGAAGTTTTTTCCGTTTGTTCCAAATACAATGAACTGTATTTTTTATATCAATAATTGTTTGTTTATTTAAAATACTGTACACATATGTAATACCGTACATCCCTTGAACACTCACCCCCTTATTTTTCCCCTCCCAATTTTCCATATATTTCACGGTCCCTGGACACTAGAACTTCCCTCTCCTTACTCTCCTTCCAGTCTCACTGAAAGAAACACGGCTTCCATCGGCAATTTTCTTATCAATAATGTCTCTATCCAGTTTGAATAGAATGCCTAGTCTGTGCCATAAGCTGTCAATGCCGAATTTCTCAAGACGCTATCAGTAAAAGGGGGCGAAATTCGCTCAGCACGGTAACACTTTCCTCGATTATCGTGTCATCGTTAGTAAACCCACGTTTGTGACATTTCCATTTTCGAGTCCTTTTTTTCAACGACATTAAAACTATTCCGAGTTCTCCAATAAACTAGAGAATGGCAGCCATTACTTTTGCAGATTTTCTAAGGAAAGGAAGACGAAGGAGCAGTTATACTGATTTTTCTTCTAGAAATTCGACTCTCCTTTCTTCCAAATTCCAATTCTGGATGTACATCTAGAGGTCTCATAAAATAACTAATTTGACTGAATTCATACGACTGTATTCCTTCCTTAACCCATTACCCGATGCAGGTGGCGAGGAGCAATAGTTGTCTATTGCAAGATAAATGCCTTCGTCCGTTGCAAGGTACCCCATCCCATGTTATCCATTGTAACATAAAAGTCTTAGCTCAGAAATAAAGCTGGGATGCCATCAAATGCAATAAAACAGAAATTTTATTTAGTTAGACATAGAATTTCAGTGACGGAAATTCCCGTCATTCACAGTTAATCCATCTGTTCCCCCATCTTCAGAAAAATATTCTCAATATCCTTCTTTGTCTTACTGTCTCTAGAGAAACGTCGGTTAACGGCGCATAATATAGACTGGACAAACGGGTTTAAATCCCAATTTAGACTGAAAATGGCTCTAATGTCCTTGAGAGAGGCATGAATCTGACTCCTGTCTCCAGTGTAGGATAACTTATACATAACTGACTGATGCCACTTTCAAGTCTATTTTCACATGTTGCAAAACCTTTAAAGACCCCAAGACGAGGAAAAACTTGTGATATGGGAAGTTCAGGCAGAGATGCCTTGGCCAGCGTAAGGGCGACCGCTTACTACTTACTGTCTTTCCCTGGTTACGTATGTATCTCTCTTCTTCTCCTCCCTTTCCGTTTCTCTCTATGTTTCGGCATGTCCTAATCTGTTACTCTTTTTCCAGAATATCTAGATTACAATGTCTTCTCATCAATCCTTTCTCTTCTTACATATCTCTCCTAACTAATCTCATTTCTGGTGGTTTAATGGCTAGAACATCTGCCACACATGCAGAAAATCTAAGTTTCGATTCCCTGTACGAGCAAGGAGCGTGGAAAACTCTTCATTAGGACAAATTTCCATGTGTACTCAGCCGCTAATAGGAAACACTTTTTGCTTTTTTTTTCATACTTTGTACTTAAGTAGAGAATGTATTCTCCCTGCTTTGAATGGTTCGTGTAACCTAATCAAAAGATTAAGTCAAAAACTGAAAAACCATGTGAACATCACACGGGGAGATCACAAGACAGCACAGTACATTAGCGAGAAAAATTAGGTTCTGATATATCATAGAATTCATTAAATAACTCAAATGACAATAGACTGGTCATGTTGCAAGAATAGAATATAACTGATGGACATTACGACTCATATCATGGATCTCCAAAGATCATATGCAAAACTGTGACCGACAGAATATGAGTCGGTGTGATGAGCTAGACGAGTGCAGAAAGTATTGACTCTGCAACGGTGTGGAAGTCTATGTTCAACGAGGGGCACAGAAGGGCTGCCGCTGCTGCTGCTACTGATGATGATAATCGCCTCCAGATAACTGCCCCCGGAAATTTCCCGGATAATTGCTGTCTGAAAATAACAAAGCTGTGAAGCCCATCTAAACGTGGAATTCGAGGTAGGGGTGTTAAATCGCATCCTGTGAAGTGGGTGATCATAAATACTTCTAAGAATAAAATCCCCGTCTCGACCTGACTTGAAACTCGTGAGGATCACATAACTGACGCGTGTAGATGAAACAGGAATTTCGTCAACGGCCATTCATAATCCAATGGGAATTGTGTCTTAAGAGACGGATTCTTCACCCTTTTTTCGATCTCTTGGTTTTCCCTACCATTAATTAATTTTGCAATTCCCTCACTATTTCTCAATCTTTAATTCTATGCCTTTATCTTTAATCCTTTTATTTCCCCCTTTCTCTCCCCCTTTTTTCTCTCCCTCTCCCCCTCTCTCTATCTCTCTCTCTCTCTCTCTCACACACACACACACACTCACACACAAACGTTACCTCTTATCTTATCACTCTTTTATACGTTTGCAGCCGAGACTCAGTTCTTGACAAATTGGTCGGCAAAGTGTTGGTGATCTAATCAATTTAATACGAAATGACAGATCAATTTAGCTAGTTGCAATAATGAGTTAGTTGTATCTTTTTTTCTTTTTAATCCTTCCACGTAGCTTTGTTTTCAAAAAAAATGTATTGGTGACAAAATATCAATTATTTAAGAATTAATCTCAATAAACAATTGTTCTCAAGTCTAAATTGATCGAGTAGATGCCATTTTTCCCAACTAACAGAACACGTCTAACCTGATAAATGTTTGTCTCTCCTCTGGATATAACAAGTGATAATAAAGCGTACAACTCATATCTCGCAGGCTAATTCGCTAATGTAGTTAGTTAAGTCTTCTTCAGATTCACCTCTTCTGTAGCTTTTCTCCAGACTCAGGAAAGTTTGGTCTATATTGGTTTACACTCACACACACACACACACACACACACACACACACACACACACACACACACACACACACACACACACACATACGCACGCACGCAAGTGTGTAGAACGAGAAGTTCGTTTCTTCACAACACGAACGACTGACTCGCTTGGAACATGATCTGCCGGAACTAATTATCATTGTTACATAGCGACCCAGTTCTTTCGTACACCATCTCCATAGATTTTCTGAGGAAAAAAAAGGGGAGACAAATGCAATAGTATCAAAACATTAAACAATCTCTTTCCAGGTCAGAAACTTGGATAGAGGAAAAATGAAAAAATAGTTGATAATGCATATCAGGAATATGATAAGACTAACTGTTCGAGGAACGGCGTAAATTAAGTGCCTACTTTAGCTTATAGTTCCGTTGTAAATAGAAACCCCCTGTAAAAGGTTGGAAAAATTGTGTTAAACTAACATTTTTTTCCAGTTAACCAATTTTCTGTTTAATTTTTTTCCCAATTGTTTAATTGATCACCCGATCACAACATGCAGTCATAAGACGTTGGTCATGTGACAGTGTTTGTTGGTTAACTAAATAGACTTGTCTGTTATTTCTGCATCATCGACTGTAATGTAAGGTTAATACGTTCAACAAATCTATAAAAAACACTGCAATTGATGAAAACCGCTTAAAACGCTACTGCTAGATGGATTTCAATTAACGAAATGTTTGTAAAAGATTTGATATTCCGTTTATATTATTGGAATGGTTTTCACATCAAATATATTTGAAAAGTAAACTAGTATTTTGGCAGCATGCTGCTGGGGGATTAATTAAACGTTTAGAAAAAAAAACTGATTACTGAATTGTTGGATCACTGAAAAATCTTCTTTTTTTTTTCAAAAATATATATGTTAACTAAGTTTGTCTTTCATTTGTTCATTCAACAATTTCTCTGTTCTTTGATCATCATCTGATATTGACACCGTATACCTTCTTCAAAAGCTCTCTGTGTAAGCTACAACGTATTGAAATCTATACTCCTTAAGTCTGTTTTCAAAGTTTAACATTCTCATTTTCATGTAAAGACGTTATTTACAAATATGTGAGTGTACAAACATGTATACTTTATGTGATAGTATACGTACAGGTATGCTTATATAAATGAAACAACACAAGAGAACATAATGATAATGTCTCTTATCTTCTCATTAACTTTTCAAACTTCGTTGCTAATCGGTATTTACATACTTATATAAATTTTCATGAAGAAGGAATACATGTACATAATAAGAAGGAACCTTTTTAAGCCTGTATACATACACACATGCCTTCTGTGTGAATATATAATACATAATCCCTCTTAACACCCTTCGATCTATCCCATATACATGCACATACAACATACACATATAGATCCCAGAAGCATGTTTATAAGTATTTATATGTATATAAAATGAACTAAGGGACCAATTAAGCTGGAACTAACACCAAAAACAATTTTTTCCAAATTATAATGAGAAAAGGCTTAAATTTTCAGTTCTTTTGCTGTCTTGGGGCGAGCTGTACACACGATAGACAGCTAGATTTCATAATAACAGCTATCTACCAACTGTGCTAACCGGAGATCAGTTTTTTTCTTTTCTTCTCTTCCAGGAATGTTTTCTTCCGTACGATAAAACTGTCTTCCTGAATATCTTCCTTTTAATATCTTGGAAACTGGTCGCACAGCGTTGATGTGAAAAAAAAAACCAGAGAGATCCTCAGTGGAGAGGCATTTCCCCTCGGGGTAAATCGAACGGCTGTGGGGCGCCTTTGACTGAGCTTATGTACGATGTGAAGCATTCACAATACCCATTATTCAAGATATGTTCATGTTTTTTTTTTGGTGGGGGAGCATCCTATTATTCCAGTTCGTCTGTAACCCTTCTCTACAGTCCCTTCTTTTTCTTTACTGTTGGACTAGATGAGATTCTAGAATATTGATGAGATTGAGAACAGCAGGGAGAAGCAACTGATCTCTCGAAAGACGACTTTGTAGACTACATTCTAATTTGAATGGGATACTAATACAAGAGTTAATCCCTATCAATAGGCATTAATGCATATCATTCGTTATTGGCGCTACATGCACCAAAGCAATAAAGGTCTAGTTATGGTTACACGGTTTCAAATTTAAAAGCACGTTTCTGCAGTCTAATTCGTTTCTTAAACGCCGATTCTTTGTGCTATTTGGTCAGTCTTCTGCTTCCTATAGACAATTTCTGGCTGTTTTCACCATTCATTCCACGTGTGTCACCGTGGATTTCACACCTTAAATTTCCTTCGTTGCGTCTGGCAAGTGCACGTGATTGCAATGTCAAACTCTTCACTGGCATATCCCACGGCTGCTCTTGGTGAATCAACCCCATAATCAACACTCATGACACCTGCGTGGCTCCAGGCTTAATCGCAATGTCTGTTGCAAATTTACTGAGTTGCCTCAGAAATATTGCAACATAAGCGTAAATACTTATCATGGATTCAAACCAATGATATCCTCACCAAAGAATTTTAATACCTGATTTTCCATGGTTAAATTTATTTTTTGTAGATGAAATATGTTTGATTGAATCGATTGAATAACCAACGTTTGAAATGATAAGAAAGGCGAACTTCATTCTAATTTGTGGCAGTCGGGTGTACAAGAAAGGCACCTTTGGCTTCGTTGACTTGGCCAAATATTTTTTTTTCAAAAGTTGGATTGATTGTAAAGATTACATTATTTTTCCCTGTTTTCCTGAGAGTCTCTTTGCCGATTTTCCTTTCATTTCATTCTGTTTGATTATATCCGCTTCCAGAATATCTGGATGCTTGTAATTTTCTTTCTAGTTGAGCATTCCGATAGTTTCCTGGTTGGGCAGCTCAGGCTGTTTGGTTGCTCCACTTTTTCCTTTCTTCATTGCCGGCATAGAACAAACGCACTGCACATTTCCCCCTTCCGGGATCGCAAGTTAAGATTTTTTTTCAATCCATCGAATGTCGAAATCACTCCCAAATTCATATAAAAAAACAAAGCATCCAAATCGACCATACTGGATTCCAGAATTCAGAAAATATAGGGAAAAAAAATTCATCGAGATTGGCAACACTTCACTCGCAAAATTCGCCGAAGAAAATTAGAATAATATCTATATTGGTAACTCTGCCTCGTACACGTCACGCCCAATACTTACGACTATGTCTTATTGCGATTGTCAACTCCTTATCTTTACACAGAGCCCAATGAGTGAACCTTCCAATGTACCGGTTTGAATATGTCAGCTCTCCGTCAGAAGCGTCTTTTAGGTTGATGTCACTTACTTAGATGATACATTTCCATTACCAGTGAACGTCTTTGAGTGGATTGGTCTCCTTTTCAAAATTTGTAAATGCGTTATCCATGTCAGAAGGGCTGTCAAGGATATAATATCTCGACGGATCTATGCTGCTCAAATATCAGTCGCAGAATGTCAAACGCCTTAAACGTTGCAATAAAAACAAGATGGAAATCTAGATAAGCAAGCGGCATATACCTACGTCTTAATGTCCAGGCTTTTTGTCGGTTCAATGTCTACTAATGGAGACATTACTGTATACTTAATACCCCAAACAAAGCTTCACCGTATACCTAGTTTCCTAAACCCATATATAATCAGCAAAAAAAAATCAACAATCCTATTGTAAAAAAAAAAAAAAAAAAAAAAAAAAAAAAAACAAAGAAAAATTTTTCAAGAGACCTCCGGACAAAATCTATTTAAAAAACTTTTGAAATAAGTTAATTTTCAGACGTATCAAGTTTTCAAAAGACCTTTTCAGTAATACTGTCTCTTTCTCTACTTCCAGGCATTCAAATCTCTTAACTAAGAACATTTTCAGAGACCATCTGCTGACTACTGATGCCTTCATTCCATCATTTCACTCTTTTCATTTCAACTACAGTCATGCATCGATTTGCGTCCGAGTTATGTTCTGATGGTATGGACTTAATTCGTTATGGATGAAAGTCGATCATTATATTGGTTGCAGTAAAATATACAGTGCGTATTTTTCACTTCAACCTACAATGATAATCGACTCACGCCAAAGTCATATCCATACAACTTATAGACATAAAATACTTTAACTCACTCATATTTACTCGAGCCTCTATACAAAACATACATCTTGGCTTTTAACTTCCAAAAGAGAAAGAAACTAATATCATCCATTATGTTCCTTCCACGAATTCATTAAATTAATCCCCAAGACTGTGTCTGCTCTTTTAGATTGTCGTTCTCACCTTCCCTGTTCGGAGGATTTGGAAGAAACGTGAGGTATACTCAGAGTTCATTTTGGAAAGGTAACCATATTATATCGGAAATTTTCGACATTAGCCGTTGAGCCATAGAACGGCAAAGAATAAAATCCCCGTAAGCCGCAGTTAAAAGATTTCAGGCTTTTATTGGGGTGACTCAGCGATTGGACGTACGTTGGCAGGGCCTAAGTCAACGTATTATTGGACACCAAAGACCATATGCCTAAAAATTTACGGTATCATTATCACCTCAACACGCAATATTAGATTGTTATTTTTTTTTAAATTACCAATAAGATTTAAAGGCAGTAAAAGGAGAAATTATAAGAGAAAATGATCCCAAAAAGATACACGTTGGAAGAACAAGAACCATGAGTTCAATGATCACGTCTATCTTCTGTGGTAGTAGTTGTAGTAGCAGGAAGAACAGAGGGGGAGAGAGGGAAAATAGCATTTTTTTCTGTGAGAGAATTGATTCTCATTGTTGCGATATCGGAAGATTCTGCAAGTATTATTTTAGATAAAAATCGTAGATAGTCAATCTTGGCGTTCATTAGCCATTTTGGGCTTTTATGCAATCATCGGAAATTCTATTTTGATATATTTAGCAGCTGGTAAAATAAAATGATTGGAATGGATGTAAGACCTTTTTGAAGCCACGCCTTTTAATGATATCATGTCTTTTAATGACATCACACATCTTCCTTTCTTCCTATTTCTGTTGTTTTGCATAACTGAGACCTACCAACTGAAAAGCATGTTATAGAAATGTTTGTATATATCTGAAGATGACTTTGATAATTTTTTTCACTCAGTCTTGACTCTTTGGAAATGCATTTGTTGTTACCTAACCAGAACTTGAGTGTATAACATATAACCCACACACAATGTTGTGTTTTATACCTTGTGGGTTCCAAATTTCCTCTACTTCGGCAGGAGATGGGAAATTCTGTCATGTTTTGCATTGACATCACGTAATATACTTGGATTACAATTGAGTTTTTGTCACAGAATGGCAAAACGTTTGAAAAAAAATACGATAAAATATTAATGAAATTTCATTTTGATTTTATTTGTTTGTGTTCCCTTGTTATCCCATCTGAGAATCCTGCTGAAAATTAGTTGAGGAAAAAGCGGATGACAATTATTCATGTCATAATATATATATATATATATATATATATGGATCAATGATAAATATGCAATGAGCAAGTGTATATGTATGGAGTAGATCTTTGTTTAAAAAGTGCTTGATATCATTGTCAGAGCATAAAACGAGTAAAGACTTTATTTATACATTGTTCATTACAGATTGTACATTTCCTTGAAAAATATTGTGTAACAGAATGTACTATCTTTAATGTACCATTAAAGAAATCTTTACTCTTTATATATATATATATATATATATATATATATATATATATATATATATATGGATAGATAGATAGATAATATAAATACTTATATATATATATATATATATATATATATATAATGTCACTATGTATAGATAGATAAATTGATTGATTGATTGATATCTACATATATATATATATATATATATATATATATATATATATATACAGAGAAAGGGAGGGGGAGAGAGAGAAAGTGGGGAAGGTGGTGAGAAATATATGGGAACTTGACAATTTTTTTCAACAGATTGACGATTAGGATACAGTTTTAGAATGTTTGCTTATGCTCGTACAAATACAAATGCAAGTACATTTCTATATACATCCAGATCGATATTTCATACTTAGTATACATTTGAATATATATCACTCTACGTAATTTCAATCTTAGCTGTACAATTGTCAAGTTTGTAGTACATAAAATGTCGGATCCCCGGTTCTTATTAGTTGGCGGTTAGAACAGGGGTATAAATTTATGTGCATTGTATTGATTACTGATGTAACTATTTGGTCATTTTACTGTGACAGGAAAGGTGACAAAATAGGCGGAATTAATTCCATATGAAAGACAGAAAAGCAGAGACTACGTCAATTTGATGCATTCATCACAGTTTACCTGAAACGTTGTGGTCATCACCCACGATTAGATATGGATACAATTTTTGAAAGATAATTTTTACTTTTTGTCAAACGATTTTTTTATAGAACGAAGTTTAACCGAAACGACTTTTCATCAAAATTACTTTTTATCAAAATAACATACAATCAAGCAACGTTTAATCACAAGAATTCTTTATTAAAACAACTTTTTATCGAAGTGATATTTCATCGTCTTTCGATAAAAAGTCGTGCCACGGATCCGGACAGTTTTTTGGAAGCAGGCAACCATCACAAACGTTGACGAGAACAATCTCTGCGACTTAACAGTATTATGGTGACTGTAGGATGGTCGACAAAAGGGTTAATCCAGATTTCTTTCTTTCAAAAGACGAGACCACTTGAAGCAGTTTCCTCCTCTCAAGTAATTGATTGCATGCATGAAAAATTAGGATCAATATAACCAGCACTGATCAGCAAGCAAAGTGAAGTTCTTCTCACAATAATGCTCGATTGCACACTTCACGGACCATTGATCAGAATGAACGGAATTGGGGTATAAATATCTTCTCAATTCACCATATCCAACTGACCTTTCCCCAGAGGATTTCTATTTTTTTTTTTATATCAAATACTTCGAACTTTTGATGCGAAATAAGATTTTAAAAGCAGTAATCTACAGCTGGAGCATTCGAGGAGTTCGTACTATTATAAATCTGGAAATAAGACCATCGATGTTATTTTCTTGCGTGAAGATCAAGCAAGGGCAGTGTAGCCAGCTTTATCTTTAGGTTTCAGCTGTAATTGAGCAAATAAACATCTTAAAACTCGTAGGTACATCTAGATTCTCCAGGTATATAAATACGTAAAATATAGAAAATGTGTATTACATGATATTCAAAATTCAAACGTGAATTTAATCTTCAACATTAATTTCAATGAAGTATTATTAAATCAATCAGAAATATTATCAATCTTATTACCAAAAATCAAATAGAAATATTAATCATTTCATTAGAATTATTTAAAAAGTAATTCATGACATCTAGACGCAACCGTCTAAATTTATATGAAAAACATATACATTGATGATACTGAGCAAGGTACAGAACAGACATCTTGTTGTCAGTTAGCGACGGTGATCGATGCTAGTGATGCAAACGCATCCAAAAATATATTGAATTCTATAACAGAAATATATTTTGTTTTGTATCACTAAAACAAATGGCCAGCGTTGGTAATAGTGCATATTGTGGTAAGAAAGTTTTTTAAATATATTGAATGTATTTTCATGTTCGGAAAGTAATTTTGCATTTTCGAATGACAGTTGCCATTTACAATCCTTCATTGCATCAGGATACACTTTAAAAGTGTTTTTCATTCTTTGTATATCAGTACTGCCCTTGGGAAATTCATCCACTGAGCGATGGTGGATAAGTTGTTCTTTAAAGTCTCTATCCTCCGTTGAGTTGAATACTATGGAAGAGACATAGTCAGATTAATGAGATGATGAACTAAATTCAGACGTTGTTTTGTAAAATTTAACCATGGTTTTGCCTTAGTTTTCCGACTTACAATTTATAGCAGTGAAATACATGATCATTTTCCGAACTCGAACATCTGAAACTACTTTTCGAATACCCACATATATATATATATATATATATATATGTGTGTGAGTGTGTGTGTGTGTGTGTGTGTGTGTGTGTGTGTTCGTACAAATATCTACGGAAACTTGACTACCTTTCCCATCTCTATCGAGATGTTCAATTATAAAAACGCCTTTCTAAATTTAATTCGATGAACATGCGCAGACGTACATTCATAAGAACAGGCTTATATATATATATATATATATATATATATATATATATATATATATATATATATATATATATATGCATCCAAATGCACTTTAAGAATCTAATCATTACCGGCATAGCATTCAAATGCGGAAGATTCTCACGGCAGACAGACATACACAGAGATAGATTGATGGATAGATATCTACTTGCTGATGTACTTTAAGAATGTTATCATTATCTGCATAGCAATCAACTGCGGAAGATTCCCATGATCTGTGTAATCAAAGGAAAATACTAGAGTTTATTCTCTCATTGCCCCATGGGTAGAGCTACCACGGCTATCGCCTAAGATGGAACTCTTCAGCTTTTGATCATTAGTCAAAGGTATGTTTGAATTGAGTACAGCAAAGGGTTTGAAACTGGAGGGTCACTTGACCCATGTGTGTTAAAACCTCCCCTTGGCCGCAGGGTTAATTCGAGCTAATATCCGTTATTACAGAGGCTAAAGCTTAGCTCGCCAATTTTCATCCTCCTTGATCTGTGCCCCCATAGTCAATTCTATCTGCACTGCTTTCTTAAGCTTTGCTTTTAGCTGCAATTTTTTTTCCAGTAGGCTGAGTCACTGATACGCATTAGATGGATTGGTACTTACATATTGGTTTTATTGCAGTAAGAGAGAAAAAATGAAGGGGGCCGGAGAGAAAGAGCGAGAAGGAGAGGGATAGGATGAGGATGAATGAATGTTAGGGTAGGAGTTTGCCAGGTAAAGGTGGGATAAGGAAATAGAAACAATGGAAGAAAGAAAGTAATAAAGAAGAGAGATAAGAATAAAAGACTGGTATCAGTAGGGTCGAATCCACTCCTACATATATGACTACTGAAGTTTATTACAGCAATCTTTGTATTGTATGCATAATGAATGAAAAAAAAATTAAATATGCATATCTTTTGGTATTCATAGATGCCCTTATAAGAATGAAATAAACCCTTACATACACGATAAACGATCGTAAATATATGAGATTTATCAGTTTGGCTCAGTCGGTAAGAAAGCTTCCTATTAATCCATTGGTCAAGAGTTCTAATCATGCTAGGGCGGCGTTAATTTTATGAGACGATTTGATTCAATATGACTCGACAGAAAGTGAAAATTTGATACCCTATATCAAGCGAGGATTGTTATTGTTCTTGTTGCAAAAAATGATATCACTTTCAGCCTTCGACTTGACCTCGGGTTTGACAAACACAACTGTTCACAGTTTAGCCAAAGTAGAAACTGCACCAGTGGAAGTTTGAAGCTCAGTTCATAGTCTTTCTCTATATTTGCAGTAATCATTCGTTGTATCATTTGATTTGATAGTCGCGAATTCATATTATAATTGTTAGAAACCGTCAACTTAATCTGCCAGCATAGGTTTCCTCATATTTTGAGCTGGTCCAGTTGGCTGGATGGCTGTAAGTCACAATAAATCTCACAAAAGTCTGCGAAAGCAGACTGCAAACAATAATATTTTACCTCATTTTCCGAGCAACACAATTTGTGAAGTATGTTGCAAGGCGTGTAAGATGAGCATCGGACCGAAAATATGAATGAAAGATCATTACTGCCTCTTCACAGATAGATTCAATCAATCCTGTGAGCAGTCTGACTTTTGACTGTTATGTGTGCTTTGGGGCATGCAGGTTAATAGCTGGTCTGAGGAACCACCTTAGAGCACATAAGCGGGTTGGAACGCTTGCTGACCAGGTAAAGTGATGAGACGGCTATCATCTGATAAGATGAAGCAATCATTATCTATGAAAGCAGGTATCACGCGTCTTGCCAAACCAATTGCTGTAGACGACTGACCATTCAGATATTTAATCCTTATTATATCTTTTTTATTGATTATCTCATAATAGGTTATAATGCAAAACCATAATGCAAGTCTTTACTGAAATGATCATTAGATTGTGTCCAACAGGATTCACGCTTGTGTAGCGTTATCACCTTTTTCATCTATGAAACTAACATTAAGCACCGATTGCGTACAATGCATGCATAGGAACAGGTTTGATTAACGAGAGTTCATTGTGATTCGGGCTAGGTCATGAAGAACAGATGAATACAGAAACAAACAAGGTGAAACATGATATTTGAAACTGGTTGAGTTGGAAAAGCGAAGAAGAAAGAGTCCGAATGAGATAAGATAGAGGAATAAGAGATAAAAGTCCAAATTATTAACGATGCGTACCTTTTTATAACTTGTCTTCGGCTGTGGAAAGAAATATCATCTTGCAAGCACAGTCTCTTTCAAATAAACTCACTTTATAACATTGTTTTTTTGTAACTGAAGGATTCAGGGTTTATTTAAACTGGTCGTAGCGTGTCCCCTTACTTGTAAATACTAGTGGTCGACATGTTAAAATATATTTATGTTATCTCTATGATGTCTTACTCGCTTTCTCGTTCCCCTTAGTTACAGGCCATTAACTCCAACCAAAACTTCTTTTGCTGACAGCCAAGCCGGCATGCGCCGGAGCTTCCCTAAGGGGTGACTGACCTCTCCGAATTTCCTCTGGCAACTAAAGCAATCCAACTTTTTAAAATCGGCCATCAATATCCTTAATTTCTATTCGCCAAATGCAGACATGACACCAATTTTTTCGCTTAAATTATAATTAAAACCGCATGTCCAAAATCCTGAGACATAAAAAATCCTAACTACTTCAAAACCACTGGGTTCCACTTCTAGACATGCTGAAGATAGACCTAGCGTCTCTTCTGTTTTGATAAGCCCTGTTGGCCGTCAATGCCAATTACTGTATATATGTATGTCTTAGTATACAACCCTTTCTTCCACGACCCAGCTTTGACCACTTGAATGAGTACACATGCAAAAATACGTGCACACATATAAATAAGCACTGAAACAAATATCAGCTGACTTGCCATTCTATCAGGGTCGAGTGACAACTTAATCTACCATTACCCAACACCTGCTTTAGTGAAAATTCAGATTTTTTCGTGATCACCCTCAACACAGTGTGTTCCTAAAAAGCGGTGGTCATTTGATGACTACTACTAAGTGACCAACCATACCTGTCATATAATTGATTATACGGACTTTTGGTATCTAAGAATATATTATTCAGCACAAAAAAACATTTATGATACAACAGATCCAATAACGAACACATATCTACAAAATCATTCGGTTAATAGTAAGGAAACAAAGAAACCATTTTTCACTCCATGTTTTTATGTACTAAATACTTTTGGTGTGTTACGCTTTTTAGATTTCCCAAACAACATTAACTCTACACTCACAGAGTATCTTTCTAACCATGGAACCATCAATACTTACCACTTACTTACAATAAGGTATCTGCTGTCCTACGGAAGCATCTGAAACACTAAAATCTGATTTTACCGAAAACGCATTTGCTCTGTTGTCACAAATAACTTTACTACACACGACTCCATTAATGAATCCGTGGGGATAAAATAAGAACCATCTGAATGTTCGGCAATTTTGAAAATACTCTCGCCACAACAAGTATTTAACCACCTCCCACTTTATGCTGCCTTGTCGTTACATAATGGAATATATAAAAGTATGACAAAGGGAAAACATTTTTTTGTTTACAGGATACTTCAATTCGGGAAGTTCTTGAAATTGAACTCACTGATATTTTCAAGCGTACGTAAATTCGTGCGTGGATTAGCACGTATGTAAAAAATATTTTTTTGGCTGAGTTTGATATCAACTCAACCCTTAGATTGGCTATTTGAACATAATCTTTTCTAATTTTGGCAATTGAATATCTACTTTCCTAAAGCTGGGTCCCTATAAATCAACATGATAAGTTAATATCAAATATAAAAAAGATATATTAATTCCTCTCACAACAATTGATTACTCGTGTACTGTCCATCTCATTAATCTTTTTTAATTAACACCCTCTAATCCAGTTCTGGGGGGCGGGGAGGGTGTCAGAAATCGTCAATCAAAACTGCTACCATAACAGTAAACATCTGTTACTTTCAGATTTTAATTTTGTCCAATAGGCGCACTGGCTGACTAGCTTGCTGGTTGATTGCCTATGCATGCATAACGTGTACATGGAGTTTGAGGGCTGAAAATTAAAATATTTACTTCTTATCATGTCAAGAAAAGGACTTTTCTTTTTTAAAATCCCCACAAATAGGTACCAGGTGATTACTGCACAACAAAAGGCAAAAGAAGCAACTCATTCATTAATTATCCCTTTTTCCAATGTTTTAATTGATTTCTCTTTAACACCGTTTGCAGACGTTATTAATGTGACAGTTCAGTTTGTATGAACAAGCAAACCGGTTTCTTTTATGGAAAAAACAAATTAGGAAACACTTCATGTAATACTGCATCATTACAAATATTACATGGAGAATTTTGAACGATACGAGTCATTATTGTTATTGATTAGTTCAAATTGAAAGAAAACTTACGATTGGTCTAGCATTTTCAAATCTTTTCTTCCTGAATTCTATGTGAAAAAATAATTTAATCAGATGTCCATTGTTTGCTCAGAAAAAAATATGCATCAAACAAAAGGAACTGGCTTCAATGCTCATCAATTGCTGAAGAATTCCCATAGCCCTTAGCGATGGGGTGGTTAGTTTCAATTTTCCCCGAGTGGTTTCTTGCAACGATCATATTTTCTTGAAAGGAAGCCTGGCAGAATTGTGGAGATTGCACGAATCCAAAAATTAAATTAACGACACCATACTACCAGTTTATGAAAACATGAGGCAGAAAAGCCCGGGATAGGGAATGAGTTTAAGTGTCTGATTTCGATTCGCTTGCTACTATGTTTCAGCAGGTCACGTGTTTGGCTAGCTGCCCCCGGGATAAACGGTCGTTCGATTCTTACCTGGAATGTATTCATTCCAAGCAGTGGTGTTATCCAATTCAGTCTTCGCTGAAAGGGTACCAACCTGAGTTTAGTTGCGACAACAAGCAACGAACATGGAGGTGAATAGTATCAAAGAATGATAAGAATGAGTAAAAATTCAGTTGATATTTACATTGCAAATATAATGTAAATTTACTTTAGTACCCTTGAAGGTCTATCGAGTATAATTGTCAAATTCGTTAGAGCTGCACCAATGTCCAAGACACGTGTTTCATATATCTGAATACAGCCTTGTGAAGTGTTAACTGATGAAACCTCGAAGCAACATTTGTGATAGAAAACAAAATACAATTTTCCTTATTCGGTTGTCCAACAAGACCGGACCATCGTAACCTTTGAATCGTGCGTGCTGTTTCTAAATCGGTGAAACGTTCTTATTCATTTTCTCCGCTACGTTTGCCATCGCTGTCCAAGTGTTTGAATCGGTTATCTGAGAGCTTCTTAATTGAGATGTCTAAATCTGTATTTGCAAAACTTGTTTAGGGCTGTTGATACGACACGACAAAAATTCCATGTCACAGCACTAGAGTGCCATTAAATGAGAGGAGACACAATGTCACATGATTTAACAACATCGTCCATTAATGTTGACAATGACCCCCCCCCCTTAACTCAAATATAGTCGAAGAGCATCATCCTTTCGACACACGGAAACTCACACGCATATATCTATCATTCTATCTCATCTCCTCTCTCTGTATGACTGTCTGTCTGTCTGTCCGTCTGTCTGTCTGACAATAATTCCACAACACAGTCGCAAAGCATTATTGTGACGTGTTCACAAAAATACGCGGACAAATACACATGCATACATACATATGCACACACATACATACATGAACATGCACACACAGACACACAGGCATATATATATATATATATATATATATATATATATATATATATATATATATATATTTATATATAGCTATGTGACCTTCCCTGTTTCGTTGTCCGTAAGAATTGACTCCTCAACTCAAAAATGACAATTTTGCAGATAAAAATTTGAATGAGTTAAGATACTCTTTAACAAAACCATAGATGGAATCGCTTAGAAGTCAACATTGCATAAGTGAATACATTCACTTAGTATAATACGGGTTCCAGAAACATTTTTTTGTAAGAAGAATCATCTCATAGAAACAGACATATCTGTTTCTTTTTCGAGAGTTGTCCCGACAAGGGTTATTGTAAAACAACTGACAAATTCCATTATTAAAGATCAAATTATCAAAACAAATACAAATAAAAAAATCTAATTGCATGCACCACCAATCTGAAATTTACTAATAAAATATTTATAAGACACAACATTTGAATAACACTGATCTGATTAGAAATGACTCGCAAGTCACGTGGTTGTTGATGCTTCGGGACCATATATGATCATATCTACATAACAAACAGTTTCAAAGTAATAGGACGCATTCATTATTATTTCCGTCGGATTATTCATCCATTTTTCAACTGGTCTGAAACTGTAATCAACTGATGTGTACTGTGAGAGAGCAAAAAGGAAGGTTGAAGACTTGATGAGACTTGATGTCACTCTGTCTCCGTGCGTGTGAAAAACTCGAATTAGTTCTGAAATCTGACAATTCTGCTTTTTCTAATTCATTTATCCATTTCCATCTGTCTAGAGATAATTTTAAATGCCCCCAAAGTGTTTGTTGGGACACCTTCAGTAGTGACAAATGCCGAGGAAAATTGTGACACTTACTGTAACATTGTACAGCGAAGACAAGTCACGTGGAACAATGTATTGAATCAGTTCAAACAAGCCTTCTAGAATTGTCATATCAACAGCTTCGGAATCCCAAGAGAGGATGTTTGTGGAGATCCTTGCACAGTGTCGTTATTTCTATCATTTATCACTGAATGAATTGTGGAGGCATAGAAAGAGATCTCTGAAGAAAAAATGGATGGATAGCAATTACATGTATTCATGCATGTGTATGTTCGTGTAAATGCTTATGTGTGTTTGTGAGTATCTGTGTGTGTGTGTGTGTGTGTGCTTGTGTGTATTTGTGCGTGTGTATAAGTTTTCCTCACCGTGAATCCTATTTGGTTAGCAGCTAAGGTGACAATTCTAAAATTGGGAAGTTGATTGAAAAATTTCCTAACACACAATAAATATTACGATGAAGTTTCGATAATGGAAAGTTGAAGATGTTTATGGTAATTTATTGAATGTATTAAATTATGATTTATGTTCAGAGTTTGAAATATTGAGAAACATGTCTGGTTAGTCGATCTATAGAAACAGTCTTGTGACGAATGTCATGCTGTGTTGGGGTTGACCAATTGGATAAAAATGGGAAAAAAATGTGATCCATGAGTAAGTTACTTTTCCCGCTTTCTGTTTGGCAGTGATCATTGGAAATTGAAAAAAAAAAAACGTGAATTTAGCCGGGTACAAACAAAAGATTTTACCTGGGACTTTAATTGTAAATTGAACCCCTCCCTCAAAAACCTTAGAATTTAAGGATTAAATCCAAAAATCATTTCTTCTATACGTAATGAGGAATGAATTTGTGTATTTCCAGCCCTCTAGCTCTATCGGTGCGACCACCACGCGTGATACATACATAACTAAACTTTCAAAAAACTGAAAAAACTTATGAAAGTTTGGAGATTATATATATATGTATATATATATATATATATATATATATATATATATATATATATATATATATATATATGTGTGTGTGTGTGTGTGTGTGTGTGCGTGTGTGTGTGTGTGTTAAGGGTCTATGTGTATAAAGTTTCGTCAACGTTTATAATCATTTGGTTAGAAGCCATGGTTATAACTTAAAAATTTGGAAGTTAATTAAAAAAAGTAGATGACATTCAATAAATGTTACGATAAAGCTTATGAAGATATTTGGTGTTCAAATGAAGATTTATTTCAGTAATTCAAAATGTCATGCATGTGAATCGGAGAGCTTAACTATTTGCATGTATGATTGAATATACATATGCTTTTATACAACTGTGTGTCTGTGAATTTGTTCACAGAGTGAAGGTGTGCATGTGTGTGCTCTTACTTTTCTATTAGTAAATGAATGTACACGTATTGATCCATCCTTGCGTGTGTCTTTATATATCCATGTGTCTGTGTTGGTGTCCTTGTGGGTGTGTCTCATTACTCGGTTCTGCTCTGACTGTACTTCATATCTCATGAAATCTTATGAACAGGTTTTGGATTATGTCTCTGTTGAACTTTGTCTTTTCGCTAAGAAAATTTAAAGGTGTTTTGTATATTATCGCTATTAGACGATCGTCAAAGAAATCAATTATTTAATTCCCTGTTAAAATTCATAAGATATAAAAATAACGCTATTACTCATGTGTTTTTTCTGGGAGTGAATCGTCACATAATAACAAAATGAACGTTACTTGATGTAGAAAATGTCAACAAAGACCGTCACCAAAACTGCCAACATAGGTTTCTTGCAGTTCTTAAGTTGGTTCAGCTGACTACCTGGCTATGTATGTAACACACATACAAGCCACAACTTGAGAGCTTATGGACAAAAAAATTGAAACATTTACACCTTATTCTGTCGACAAAAGACGTTGTTTTTTTTTAATTCTTCACAATAGATTTTCAAAGGCGAGATCTGTTTGCAATTTCAGTTTATGATAAATTGTTTCTTAGCTTGTCTCGGCCTATTTTTCAAAGATTCAGAATTTGAGCGATCACTGCCAAAACAAGAAGCAAGAGACTTGATTATTCCATTGATAACTCATTTTCCAATTTTATCAATTGAACATCCCCAACATGGCATGCTGTCAAAAGATGTTGGCCCTGTTACGGTTTCTATGGAGTGACTAACAAGCGTCTTTTTCTATCCCAGTATTTACTCTTTATATGCTTGCTACTGTCAAGGTTATAAATGAGAGTAGCAATTTCTCCTCTTATTCCTAAATGGACAGAAATAAGAAGGAGTGTTTGTCAAAGCACTCACCCACTTATTCTCTTCTCTGTGAACCATTATGGCGTGCCAGTTGACAAGATATTTTAGCCTTGATAGCTAACGTAATGGACAGAATGTTGGTGTATGGATTCAGATCTCACCAATGGTATTTGTGTTCAATGAACATAAGCAGTCAAAAGCAATATTCGAATTCGGTTTGTCAAATCCATTTCCTGTTACGTTAATTGCCACAATACTTTGGGGGTTTTATAGAGGTGTGAAATTTAAATTTTAGTTAATAACTCTTGCCTTTACTAACAAAGTGGGTTTACTTTTCGGGGAATACCAGATAGATAGATGGATGGACTCGCGACCAAAGTCAATAATTGACAACCATAGCATCAAATTTGAAGTTATGCTCAAAGAAAAATTCTATCAAAGAATTAATACGGTTAGGCTACATACTATTTATGATATCACTTGAAAACATCTATAATAGAGTCCAAACATCATAGAGAATCTACATTATGGATAATCTAGATTTTATTGATAAAATCTATAAAAATAATGTCCCAAAATGACAAAGCCTTTCTTTACCAAAATTCCAGAAAAACAGTCTCAGTGAAGTACTGATACCAACTTTCAAGTCCATGGACGGAACAGTATTGCAAGGAGCATTGGAACTCACTAATATATGCAAATTATATTAAAAAATCAATAGATAGATAATCTATCTATATCTATCCATGCATTTGTGTATTTTGCAAAATATCTATAAATGACTGCAGTAGGAATGAAAGAAAGACAAGACAGAGACACTTTTTCATACTTCTTCTATTTCATTCTTGGTTATTGTTATTGATCTTTTGTGGTGATTAATTTATGATTCCAACTAAATTGCATGTATGTACAGTGAAACAAAAGCTGAGTTGAAATAAGGGTTTGCTACTATCCGTGGTTTGGGGCATCGACTGGAAGTCTCAGAACATATCTATCGTAGCGAAAGGAATATATATATATATATATATATATATATATATATATATATATATATATATATATATATATATATATATATATATATATATATATATATATATATATGTATATATAAATGATAGATAAATATATACATAGGGAGATAAATGTATAGAGAAAGATAAATATATAGAGAGAATGAGAGAGAGACAGTGAGTGGGAGAGAGAAGAATTTACAGGAATATATACACACACACACACACATATATATATATATATATATATACATATATATATATATATATATATATATATATATATAGATAGATAGATAGATAGAGAGAGAGAGAGAGAGAGAGAGAGAGAGAGAGAGAGAGAGAGAGAGAAAGGAAGAATGAGAAATTAAAATGTACAACTATTCCACGAGTGACGTCCGATAAATGTATGATACAAGTATGAAGTAAGGAAAAGCCATACTGGTTGAGGATTATTTTATATCAGTTATTTTGGTATTTAATCAAAAGGTTTCATCCTCATAATTCTCAGCTAGGAGGTTTTTCTTTGACTGGTTTCTCTAAAGATAATCACATCGAAAGAGTAGTGGAAAACCCATCTTGATATTGTTTTGCATAGCCAATCCATTATACACACACACACATATATATATCTGTGTGTGTATGTGTGAGTGTGTGTGTCTGTGTGTGTGTGTGTGCACGTGCGTTCCTTTTTTAATTAAAGGTTAATTCTAGTTCTTATGTGTTAATATTTTGTGCTCACCTTTTATTTGTGTAAATTAGATTTTCATTCGATGCGCATTTTGCCTCTGTCTGCCTCTCCCTGTCTTTACCTGGATCAAGTTATGCATACATTTACATCATCTAATAATTGGGATCCATTTGATCCCCACCTTCCCTTCCGCTCGTCTGTCGTATTGGAGACATCAATTATACGCCCCTGCGGCCAGCTAACAAGAACCTCCCCAACGGTCCCAACGTTATGGTTCCTCTTTCGATTTACTGGTCACTTCGGAACCCCTGGCAACCATCCACCAACGTCTTATCTTGTTAGGTACTACTCAGCCAAATTCACATTGAACCCCTTAATTAGCCGAGTGGATTGTCTTGTGGGTTTTCGATGGATTCCCAGACGGGTGATTCAAGGTTATTATCCGCCCGTTGTCTTCAGATTTCAATCAACAGTGGAAGAGGGATCGGGAATCGAAATAATCTGTAATCAGTGATGCAATGTGTTAGTAACTTGCCGGCCCCTTCTGCATATTGTTGCTCATTTGCATTGTGCGGATGATATCTTACTGGTCGACCCCATCGTACGATAATGGCTTTAATGATGACAGTCAGCAAGCGAGGTTTCGTTGTAATGTCTTCTTGGCTTGGAATAAAAGTATTCAGATCGAAGCTCCAATGGATTTTATAGGGATTAATGAAGCTTACTTTAGTACAGTGCAACACCACAAGTAATGTCTCGGAAGGAAAACTCTCTCATAGAAGTCTCAACTTTGCAACAGTTCTCCAGGTGAATCACTCGTACATTTTTTTCTTTTTGAGTCAATGAATGAAGTATAATAGGTTAAAAGATTTAACAAACATCATAATTAACAAGGAATTATGTTTTTTTATCCGATCATTTTTCTTGAAATCGTTGGATCTGCTGCCGATATATTCATGTTTCATAGATTCGGAAAATATAAGTTTTCATCTCCTATGCCGGGTTAATAAAATAGCAAAAGTATCATATGCTATGGGCCCCACATTTTCAAGGGCCCACACACACGTGCTCTTTTACTATGATGACATACCGATTACTATAAGAATATACCGAGTTTTGTTTTTAATATTTTTATGCATTTTTCTAAATCAGAGCCCCTTCACAACTCACACTACAAACCCTGCACCAGCTTAACATGACCCTGTACATTCTAAATGTATGATCGTTTGCTACGTAACCTTTTCAACTTGAAGGTGGATGTTATCTTGTACAAAACTTATCGGTACGATTTCCACTCATGAAACAGACTTTATATTTCAATATACAATTTAACCATACCAACTACTCACTGCAAAATTGTGCGGTAACACTTTCACTATGTTCTAACAAATGGTAAGAAAGAACTCCCCTCCAAATTCTAGCAAATGCAGTGAACATTTTACCCTCAGTAAATATCCGTTTGGTTGAGAGTAGGGGTGCCTCTTCTACATCCACTTTGAATCTGAAGTGGACTTTGTTTTTCTAACATAAGAATTAATCCTTAACAAATAAAGGAGAGACAACTTTTCACTGTTGGTCAATGCCTTCACGTTGAACCAAGTTGATACATAGAATTAACATCCCCGAACTGCAATTTGAAGTAAACACCAAATGGTGGGCGGATGGGTATCAAACCGACTGAGCTAAATTAACAAGTCTTTCATATCTCAGAAAATGTGTTACTTTTATTCGAAGGCTTTTTTTCATTCTAATGATTAAATACGTTCATATTGAAAAATGCGTTTTTCAATGATTTTTTGATTTATCATACAAACAATATAAAGGTTGCGGTAATCTTCTTCAGCCGGGGAAGAATGGAGTTTGCCCCTGAAGCAGCCAGGCTTGTTCTCTTTATATCCTTTTCATTGTTGGCTTGTATAGCTAAATCTTCAATTTTTGAGGAGCTGATCCTTTTCTCTTTTCCTTTTGAAGGCAGCTTCTGATTTGAGCGCATGACATTTGTTGGAGGGATTAAGCCAGAGTCAAATTATAATTCCAAGTTAATCCATGTATCTTTGATGCCATATTAATTTTCTGCATCCTTTTTTTCTCTATTTCTTGCATTCAGTTATTACGTATTTTGTAAGTCGTGATATTTTCATTAGGCGTCGGCTTGTTCTCCACCGAAGTTACTTTGTGGTTGTTGAATTTGGGAGGAGAGCGCTTTTCACTTGTCAACAAAGTGGTATATGTATTCGGTCGCATCTTCCAGTCTTTCCATCCGTCTGTCCATCTACACGATGTCTTCAAAAGTGCTCAATGAATTTTGATGAAATCAGGTGAAAAGGTAGGCATTGTGTTATGGAGATATTGAAAAGTTTTGAGTTGCACTCCTGAATGGTCTATCGACCGAGAATTTTTTTTCTTTCTATTTTTATAAATGCACATCTTTATGGGTTCTCAATGAGTTGTAATGGAATTTGGTAAAAGAGAGGGCAATAGGCTACAAAGGGGGCGATTAAATCTGGAGTTGAATCCATGAATAATTATCTCCCCTCCGTCGTATTTATATTGCTCAAATTACATGTCTGTCATCATGATATATCTGAAAGTTACTACCGAATTATAATGTAATAATTGAAAATTGGCATCTGCACTCCACTAGACTCAATCTAGAAATATTCAATTTTGGTTCTAAGTAAAAAGAGCTGTTTTGACGTTTTCTAGGCCATATTTTGACGAATTTATTGATTATATCTATATTTTCTGGATCGTGGAGGCTGAATTTTTTTTCTCTCTATTTTATATGTTTTTCAGTGGAAAGCACCAGTGATGTCACCAATAAGATTTATTCTGATCCTATTTATTCATTGATAGAATCTTAAACAAGTTTTGATGCTATGGTTCCTCAATTATCGACTGTGATGGCAAATTTCCATTAAAATTTTATTTCATGGGTTTATTTTTCGTTTAATAGCCGGGTCAGAGTTTTTCTATGACCCAACATTACATTGATATAAAATGTTTGAACTCTTTGTCTCTTATCAGAAATTGAAATAACCACTTTGGGAAATAACATTATGTTAATAGGACGATGGTTTAACGCTCTACGTTCGCCAACAGCCGCGGTAGGTGAAACCGTCTGACACTCTAATCTGTTTTAATACTTTTTACATTTGATTATAGCTTAGTGATTGCCACCAACTTTGACATCTGAAACAAGTATATGCGCCCTAAGGAGACTTAATGAATATTCCATATCCTATGTTTACTGGACCGTCACTAAGTTATTGGGGATAGGGAAATGAACAGAAAGTATGCTCCAGCCGTGGTAGATATTGAGGCTGTCATAGCCCACAGCTTCCGTCCAAGTGATAAAGAAAGAGGAAAAAGAATGTTTCACGAGAAAAACCTAGCCCTTTTGATCATTCTTCAATCAGGAACCAGATGAGAAATACGAAACCGATCCGGAAATAGATTACATTAAGACATTGATTCTAGTTATTCTCGAATTAATACAAACAGTTGACTCATGTGAATTCCATGCATAGAGTTATCTTTCAGATTTATTAGAAGCCGCCAACCAAAACTGTCAAATTACATTTCTTCAGTTTTCAAGAAGGTCTGCCTGATAGGCTGGCTGGTTATCTATGTATATGTCACGTGTACAGATTGCACCAACTGGACAAGTGTGATGAAAATGTAAACATTGACTCCTTATTATGTTTAGTAATTTTTTTTTTGACCCCCGAGGTCTTCACTACTGCCAAAATACGTTGGATAGATGTTAGTTTCTACTGAGTGACTAACCAGATATGCTTTAGATAAAGGATTTTTGGTTGAATAAGATAACAGTAATTACAAATATCAACATTAAATTAATTGCTACACTTGTACTGACTATGAGTATAGCATTATGTTTAGCAAACTTAGTATTTCATGACACAAAGCAAAAGGAGTAACATGCATTACAGCAATATCCCAATAAAATAATACTTTTTGTCAATTTGGCTCTTTGCACTAAATTCTCAACGTTTCTCGTTAAGCGCTATTTTGAACTCAGTTTGCAGCAGTTATAGTGATTCTTCAGAAATTTAAATGTCATTCCAGATCTAGCCTATTTTAGATATCAAAATGGCTGAAAGTGTTTTTCAACACATTTTGACATGTTTCTTTATTGGTTTTTTGATGGTCATTTAACTTGTTGAGTTGGCAACATTGATCACCTTTCTGTTTGTCTTGTCAGCCTTCGTATTGGCAGAGTAGCCGCCCTTGAATCTCTTTGTTTATTTATGAGTTTATTTTTTATTTTGTAAGTCAAATGTTGATAATATTCGAATTTCTTTTTTTTTCTCGTGTTTTCAAGTCCAATGCTTCCAACTGAGATGTTTTTTCCCTTTTTTAATTTGTTGAATTTGAGACTGATTCCCAGGATCGAAAAATCGAAAAACCACATCTAAATTAGCAACCCTAGCTTATAGCCGTGGGTATGAGCATTTGGAATGCAGAGTTATTCTACCAGGGTGCAAACACCAATCACCGGTGCATGTGGGAAGGAAGCAACTATCTCAGTTACCATGCAGACATTATCTTCTGTGTATTTCTTAGCACCTGGATGCAAAAGCAGTACCTAGGGGATAAGACAGAGCAGTTTCAGTAACTCCCAGGAGAATGGATAATCATTGGTCAACAGGTATTGTAGGGCAGAGGATATTTTGCACCCTTTCAAACCTGCATCTTAGGGTGATTGGTCTCTCTTACCACTCACTTTTGCTACGACTCTAATATATTAAGCAAAAGAATTAGTCTACAAGGGATATTATTAACTATTGCCTTACGGTTTGTAATGTGGGTACGGACAGCATTGATGGTCAGAGTTATGAGTGTGTAGAAGAACTATCATCAGCTCCACTCTTCAATCAAGTACAAACTCTTCAAATCTCTGATGCTCTCCTTCATGTTGAATACATGCAAATCACAAATGCTGAAGGCAATTATAGAAAGACTTAATCCAGGCATTCAAAATGATCAATCTCGAGAAGTTGCTCCACATTTCTCACTTGGAGCACAGGATCGAAGAATATGTAAGGTTGAGAGCTTTATAGATCCAAAGCAGGGTGCCATAGATTGATTTCGCAGAATTCTAACCAAATGCATCCAAGATGCTAATGCTGGAGTTTTGTCAATGGCACAAGTTTTGCACATTTTTTCAAACGAAGTTTCAAATCAATCAAAGAATAAAAAACTAAATGAGAATCTTTACATTCAATGTTTACTGATCGATAGAAGATAGTTAAGATATCGTATTTGTGCCTGCGCTTCCGATTATCTGGTGTGCGTCATATCAGCGCTACTGCGTAACCGTACCTTTCGACGCCTGAATTTTTACAAGACTCTCTTTGCTACAATGAAGTAACAGAAGCTGACATAGTTCGATATCGTCATGCAACACGAAAACCCATTCAAGACCATCATGCGGGGCACCATCGAAAGAGGTGAGGGAGGCGACGTATGTAGAGTTTTTTGTGGATTTCGTCTTCGTCTGGGTTCATGTTTTTTAACACAACATTCAAGCTGTTGCACCATACGGATATCTTCAGACGATAGGTGGGCGTATTTGACCATTTGAGACAAAGGAAAGCCTGACTCGACAATCGTGAGGAAACTATGGCATTCCATTGATCAAGTATGGTTGTTTTTTTTTTTAATTCTACGGTTTTTGACTGTGAATTATGTCAAAAAGTCGTGCGAGGTCAAAGCAAAAATATCTTTGTGGGACATGGTCAGTTGTATAAGCTGCCATTTATATTTTTGTTTATGTCTGAAACCAGGGGAAGGTCACTCGAGCCAATATTCCATGACAACAAATGAAAGTCAGTATTGAAGATAGAGTAAGAGTCACATTTTTTGCGGCAGTTTCAAATGAATCTTTAATAACTAAAAACATTTTGCATTCCAGTTGTTCTAATTATATACACAAAACTTGAAATATTGCCCCCCCCCCCAATTTTTCTTTGATGAAAATTCATTGATTGTGAGTATAAGCTAATGTAGGTTTATACTCCTATCAGGGAAATTTAAAAAAAACTGTTATTCAAAGTCTTGTATTATCATTGATTTTTTTTCAAAATTTTTTTTTTGTTTTGCTTTTTGTTTTTTTCATTATTATTTGCCTTGACCTGCAAAGAAGGAAAATATCTTTAATCAGACCCGACTCCCAGAAAGAATGCAGATTCCTGTTTGTACGAGGCCATAATAAAGGGTTAACTAGTTACAATCGAACTCACTACAGCAGTAATGGTCAGCACGGCAAACTTGCCTAAAGTTGCTTCACGGTGCAGCGTTCCCAATATCTAAATATCTGATATCTAAAATCTTATTGCCATCTGTGTTGACCCAAAATCACAGTGTCTTTGCATTCAGTGGATTTGATTTATTTTACATTTATATAAGATAGAGTCATTTCTCGACTTATTTAAACAAGTCATCAGACAGCCTTTCACAATGCACATGATAATTCCTCTGTCAATAATGACAAAAGTTGCCAATTTAAAAGTGATTTCCTTTCTTTTTTTTCTGATTCTAGAAGTCACTCACCAATTCGAAAATGTCTCAATTAGCGACACTTTACTTCAAAACGATACCAAAGTATTACAAAAAAGCATCTATATATTGTATACATAAGACTCACGAATTCGAAAAAAAAATTCTCATTGGCATATAAGTATCGATAGAATTAATTCGTGAGAAACACATTTAGAAAACATTAACGAAAGTTTTCCAGTTAATCTTGCTGGCTGACCATGTATACATGCACTATACGTACAGACCGAACCAAAGAAGTGATAGAATTGGTGTTTTCAACATTTGCTCTTTATTATGCCGACAAAAATATTTCTGCTCTTTGAAAATCCCCTTCCCTGAATACGGATTTTTGCTGAAGGATAGAATTTGCAGTGTAGGTCTATGCCAAGTTAATCCCCTCCATAACTGATACATGGTGAAGGGGTTCAATTTTCAATGTAAGTTTATGCTAAATTAATCCCCAGTATGAGCCAGAATTCATGTAAGTTTTTTGAAATCCAGGTTTTCTTAGTGATCACTGCTCAACAACAAATGAAAAAAAATTACGTATCCATCAATCGTCTCCTTTTTAATGTTTTAATTGATCACCTCTAGCATGGCATGCTGTCAAACACGTTGGTCACATGATGATTTATATTGAGTGACAAAGCTGATCTGTCAGCCTTTTTTTCAATGCACACGATGCAGATTGAGTGATAAACCTCGCTCAAAATTTGATGTTTCAGTAATCAAATTCAACGATTGGGGGCCCATGTTACTATGGTGATCCCCATTCATTTGTTACCCTATGAAAGACCTACACCTTCTTGCACCAAGAGCAAAACTCACCAACAGTTGGCTAAAGCAATTTTTCTGCATTGGAGAGAGAGAGAGAGAGAGAGAGACAGAGAGAGAAACAGAGACAGAGACAGAGACAGAATGTATTTATGTGCTTTTTAAGCAACGTCTGAAATTAACTAATTTGACACCGTTTTTATTACAACTACCAACACGGTATTCTACGTCATTCTTCAAGACAATATAAAATTTAACCTTGCATTCAAAATTTAACTCACCATAAAACTGGACAAACTTTCTGTTGTCGTCTACTGTTGAATGGTGAGTTCTGATAATTAAAAGTTTTTTATTTGCACAAACCGCTGCAATCTGCATCCAGCCGACTTTTTACGATTTTACACTAAAAATCCTATTTACTACCAGACCTTATTATTTGGAACTCACCCATTTGTTTGCCTTCTAACACAACTCTCAGGTTATTCCACGTTTATTATGAAACCATTGAGTGATTGGCATCGAATAGAATTTAAGAGTGACTTTCTTTCGAGATTAAAATAGTTGGGGGCTATCTTACCTTGACAGAGCCTTACCGATTAAGCCATGGGGATCTCAACCAGTAAGATTCGTTCAAATCAGCCACGCAGCTTTATTTCTTTTGGATCCCCACAATACCGCTTTGTTGTTCATTTACTTACGCTAATAGTATTAGATGGTGTAATAGTCTTAAGCTGTCGGGAAAATCAAAGTTATCGATTTTTTCTTTTTACTAATCTTTCTTTCATTGCATCTTTGTTGCTTTTTATCGCAATTCCCAGTTATTTTTTTTGTATTCATTCTACATCATTTAAGCAAATTGTATAAGCTCAGTTTAATCAATGGAAATATGAGCACACGATGCATCAACAAATTTAGCCTCTACATGAACTTCAGCAAGATAAATGCCATATAAAAAAAAACATTTCGGGGACAAAGACTCAACGATCGAAATCGAAAACGCAAAGCTGGAGAAAGTAGACCACTACATCTACTTAGGACAGCAAGTCTCCATGAAGTCTTCAAAATAAGAAGAAATAAAGCAAAGAATCACACTGGGCTGGCAAGCTTTCGGTAGTACACGCTTGACTCCAAAGAACACACAAATCTCACTAGTCCTAAAAAAGCAAAACAAAGTATACAGCCAAAGTATCCTACCAATAGTCTTTTCATGTTGCAAAAATGACAGTCAGCAGCTTGATATAACGATTCATAAGGTGGATCCCCAGAGATCATATACTAAATTGTGGCTGACACAAAGTAGGATGGTCTGACGAGCTAATTTAATTCAGAAAATACTGGCTCCATGATGCCTATGATAGAGAAGTCCGATGAATCGGGGGAGGGGGTATTTCCAACAACGGATGCTAAACAGCTGGTGATGATGATGATGATAATGATGATGATATAAAAGTGAAACTCATACTTCGTCCACTCCAACTTTGGGCAGTCCTTAAGTAAGAGCTTCTCCTGGTATTGTTCCCACATTGTAGAGAGCTCCCAGAATGTCCACTGCTGTCGTAACAAGGATCTTTGCCAATACAATTTCTCTACTTGTTATATCAAAGATAAATCATGCGTATTGTGTATTAAAGGCTTCCATCGGCTGATCTTGACAAATTTTGCAGTTGGGTAAGTTATCATCAATGAAAAGAAAACGGGTCTGGTTAGTCAATCAATAGTAATCATCGCGTGAGCATCTATTTGGGGCAGCGTGCCTTGTTGGGGTTTGATCAAAAAACGAAAAATAAATCAATGGATTAATAACCCCCCCTCATCTTTTGTTGTGCAATGATCACAAAAAAAGTCTGAATTCGAAAGAATAAAAGCGTTAATGTTACCAGTAACAAACAAAGAGACCAATTTAGCATAAAGTTATATGATGAACCCAACATTTCAATTCTCTGAATGCGAATTTAAAAAAAAAAACAGCAAAAGATTTTTTCGGGGAATAATACAGAGTAAAAGCTTAAATTTTCAGTACTCTAGCTTTATTGGCGCTACCTGAACGTGCAAAGCATATATATATACGTACATCAATTTATATATAGCCAGTCAGCAATAATCATTTGAAAATTGAAAAAGGCCATGTTGACGATTTTGGTCGTCGATTTCTATCGGATAAATCTACTCTCATCTCGGGGCGAGAAAAACTTAAAGTAAATTTTTGATTCGTCCATTAAAAATATTCGACATATTTTCTTATTGGTCTATTCTCACGACAACCATGAATTGTTTGACTTATTGGCATTGTCGCTGAGCAGTCGGTCTGGCGAAGACTATTAATTGATTATCGTCATAAATAGTTTCTGATCAATCGATTCACAGAACGCCTTCCGTTGATCGCTTATCGGCTGTGCAATTGAGTGTAGAATTTCTGATTAAGTAATCACTTTTCTGCCATTATAATTGGTTGATGTAGTCACCTCATCAATTCGAGTTTTAACAACTATTTTGATTTGACAATTGAAAACTCAATTCCAAATGGTTAAATTGTTGCGTTTCGTAGATTAAAACAATGCTCATGAAATCTTTGCAAACAAATGCCCCTTGTTTATTCATTGATCATCTCTAAAATAAAGTTGAGTAACTCTTGTCATAATCTTTTAATTCCTGGGTAATAGGCGTTACCATTTGATCAATTATGTCTGAAAAATGAAGAAAAAAATGTCAATTATTCCTTTCAAATGTTTCTCCGGCGACTAAAACAATGATAATTTGAAGTCTACTTATTTTCAATTTAACAACAAGCATTTGAACATTTACAATCAGATTAAGCAAGAAAAACAATTACATATGAATAACATTTTTCTGGTCACAAAAAATTAGTCTGGAGAGAAAATATATATTTTCTATATATTTTACACATGAAAAATTAGAGAATAGCACTCACTCTCCAGAATCAAAAATCACTATGCACCGTTTAATTTAGTGTCCCAGGATCTTCAGTGAGCAGCTTTAATTTATCTTCAACTCGGTAAACTATCTATCCCACTCGATTCCAAACGGAGCGTTTAATGACACTTCCCCAGATACCATCTACAACAAATCATAGGCAATCAGTATCTTACACAGCTGACTGCATCATGTTTTGATTATTCAACAAAATCACGTAGAGGATCGACTGACAATGAACAGTTGTGTTCATTGGTGAAGATGTGATAAAAATTGAGCCAAATATTAGCTGATACTCGAGTCGAGCTGAAAAAGGATTTATATACCGATAATTAGAAAATGTTGCGTAGGATCTCCATAATCAAACGATTAATCTCTGAGTACTTAAGCCGTTTACTCAACCACGACTTTGAAGTTCAAGGCAGAACATATATATATATATATATATATATATATATATATAGAGAGAGAGAGAGAGAGAGAGAGAGAGAGAGACGGGGGGGAGAGAGAGAGATACATTCATAGATACATAGATAGAACAGAATTTGCTTGGGAAAATTGACGATACCCAGTTGGAAACAAGTTTGGTTTTTATCTTCAAAGAGGAGCAAACAAACATGATCGTCCTCGCCGTCTCTATTTTTTTGGTTTGGTCGGAGTAATAAGGGAAACAGACCTAGATATTATTAATGTTTCACTCATTTTCAGTAGTCAGCATGCACAAATAAACGTTGCAAAAGTTTGTTTCCATTGACAAAATATGTGCACACCGAATTTTATACGAATGTAAACTGGCTAATAAAAGTGTATTGGAATTATTTTTAATATTGTCACACGGAACCCAACCAAGAGACTGACCTGCAGACTGAGAAGCATGCAGTTTGTATATGAAAGAATCATGCTCAACCTTACATGGAGAGATCAAGAGACAGTATATCAGGGCGAAAACAAGAATCCGAAATATCATAGAATCTGCTACAAAAGTCAAATGGCAATGGGCTGGTCATGTTGTCAGAATGACAGACAACCGATGGACATCACGACTCACAACATAGATACCCAGAGATCACATGCACAACTTTGAGTAATGATATGTTCAAGGCTTTGAATCTGTACCACGAGTTTCAATTAAAACAAATCAGATTAACAATGGAAAGAGAGTGGCAGTTTGAAAATATTAGTAAATTCAGTTTTCCCAAAGTTCGCTTGATGACACCTTTTCACTTTTATGATAAAAAGCGAAACTGAAAAGCATTCAGCGTTTAATTTACAATGAGTCGACATCACTCCACCATTTCAAGCTCGGACGACTTGCATAACGTACCATTTGCACCGATTTGAGAGTCCAGGAACTCTCAAATATGTCCTCATGTATAAATTAATGGTACTTGCATTTTTTTCTTTTTACACTCTGTCTATGCATGAAATTTATTCTATGATCTCTCCACTTTTAGAAACTTTGAAGGAATCACTTTTATACCGAATATACTCCAAAATGACATGGCTGTATAATCATCAAGACTTACCTCAGGATTAGCCAAAATCTTTCATGGGCGTTATGGAGCTAATATTTCCCGGAATTGTCTTTTGTTACATCTTATATCTCGCCAGCAACAGTTTTACATACGATCTCTGGGGATCCATGTTGTAAGTTGTGATGTCCAGCAGTTATCTCCCATTTGTGCAAAATGACCAGCCTATTGCCCATTTGAGTTTTATAATGGTTTCTATGATATCTCTGATTCTAGTTTTTTCTCTAATAAAATGGATTGTTATATTATCTCTCCATATGATCTTGATGCTGATTCTCTGCAGTGCACGTTGTATTTTTCTCAGTTTTAAGGGTCAATTGTTTTGTTAAGTTCCATGTTTCACCTCCATAGGGAACTATTGGAAAGATGCATTGGTTGTACACCATTATCTTTATGATTAATTGGATTTTTTTTTATCTTGAAGGTTAAGCCTACTTTCAATCGATAGCAATTCAAATTATAAAGAACCTTATCAAATACAATCGGGAGCTCTATTTAAAAATTAAGTTATTTCTATGTGTCTATTTGTCTTACTCGTCTCGTTTCCTGACCACTAACTATCCTTTGATTTCCCCTGATTTCAGTTCACAACATAACAGATAGAGTAACGAAACTTGCTAAAACAAATTTTGAGCTATGAATTGCTAAATTTAGTGTTTGATCATCCATTCCTAGCTATGTGAAGAATTAGTAGAGCAGTGGTTGAGACAGTGTCGAGCAATGAAAAGAATCCAATCCTTGCTTATATAAACTGGGTTCAAATGAAGTTGACCTTAAAATACATTTTTATATAGAAACCGTCTACCATAACTATCAACATACTTTTTTCAGTTTTCAAGTAAGATTGCCTAGCTTGCTTGTTCGTTGAATGGCAATGTATGTTTGAGTGGCACACAGAGGCCGTCCTAATGGAGCTAAAGGGCTGAAAATCTTATAAAATGTATATCTTGTGTCTGGAAAAACGATATTTCAGTACCCATCCCCATAAATAGGTTTGTCGGGTAGGGTTCAATTCATAATCTCGGTTTATGTAAAACTGACATTTAAGTTGTTTTTATCTTTTAGTGATCACTGCTAACAAAAAGCAGGAGAACAAATTTATTCATTGGTCCGCTTTTTCAATTTTTCGGATTGATCCCCCCCAAATAAGCAAGCCACCATGATACATCGGTCATGTGAGGGTTCCTTCCTACTCTATCATCAAAGTTTACTTTGTCACTATATATTGGAAGAACCAAAACTTCGATTTATTTGTGCAATAATTCTTATCCTCTATAACGTGGTTTTCATAAGCGCAGATTATATAAATAGATACTCGCTGAACAGTTCCTAACATCAATCGATTTTGAATTCAGAAGTAGCTGATGAATCATTGCCATTTAAACAGAATCAGATTTGTAACGCCTTAATCTGACGGATTGCAAAGATACCAAAAATCTAGCTGTCTAGTATGATTTACTGTGTCTATAGGCTATAATCAGAATGCACTACGTTGAAAAAATATTCTAAAATTTCAGAACACAATCTTATAGTGCTGAATATATATATATATCAGTTATCCAGTGGTTTATTGCAGATCTTAGAATCGGTTTCAATTGAAAGAAGATAATCAAATAAACAAATGCTCATTTAAAAATCATTTTCAAGTGAAACCGAAAGCACAACTAATTTTATAGCCGCTCTACCGTTGCTATCGAGCACAAATAATTTACTTAATATATTTTTCATGTATACACACTTGCATGTTTATCATTCTCTCTCTCTCTCTCTCTCTCTCTCTCTCTCACACTTACACATATATAGATATGATATTTAAAAGACAATATCTCATGTTAGTTACTGCATTTCAATTTATATTAAGCCGTGTTTCATATGAGATTTTATTTACGTATAATATACACACACACCTGTATGTTATAAATGTGATATATAACTTTGAAAATTCATTTACATCTACCCCCTTTTCATATACCATGAATGTATCATCCGGCTGAGGCAGCGTGAATAGAAATAAACAAAATAAATATGGCCCTACAGGAATGGAATTTGCGATCAATATGTTGCTGCTTTAACGTAGTATCGCTCTTACCATTCAGCTAAACTGCCGGTGGGTCGGGGGTGAAAAGAAAAAAAACTGCTCTATTACTAAATGCACACATTGCTCATTCTCTATCCATATCCACTCAATTTGTTTCTCAACGTGATCAATTATGTTATTGGGGGATGGATGTATCACCCGACCGAAGTTATTGTAAATGAGTCATATTACTTAGAAACTATAACAGAAGGTCATTTCAAAAGAATTCAAAAGTAATGTAATGTATTTATAATCATTTATGATGGATTATAAATACATTTATATATATATATATATATATATATATATATATATATATCAATATATATATATATATATATATACACACACAAATACATATATATATATATACACACACACACACACTCACACACATATATATGTACGTCTGTGTGTGTGCATTTGTAGAATACAACATACATACATGTGTGATAAAGAAACTGGAAAGAGTGAAATGTATGAGCTTTGACAGTGATTGTTCAAGATTAATGTTTCCATTTTTCAATTAATATCGTTGGATATATATATATATATATATATATACACACTCACACACACACACATATATATATATATATGTGTGTGTGTGTGCGTGCGTGTATTAATTTTACTAAGTAGGTAGTTGTGAGACTTAAAATGTTTATTTTCTCTTTGGGCGTCACTGTGTCTCAGGCTGGGTCTTCCTTTGGAAATGACCTGTAAATATTACTTATCATCAATCATAATAGTAGAACAGAAATGCTCAAGTTTTTCCCTCCATTTATTAAAACCTTGGATGTGCATCAATTCATTGCTGGCCATGTCTTCCTCACCTTACAGTGGAAATGGACAGCTGCCAACGGCATAATACAGACAATCTCATAAAGAGTTACAGAAAGAGAAAGGAAGCACAAATGGTGACGTAGTTCACAAAAGTGTTCGTCAGATTGGAGTAATTTTGGTATTTCACTGATTTAATCACTTCGCCCTCTTCCATCTTAGATTGGTGCAATGGAAACGTTAACTACATCCATGCAGTAGGAGACACAATTTCAATGAAATCCTATTCTGTTTAGCCATCCAATAGAAATCATCTCAGGATCAACGTCTTTGAAAGCATCCCATCGTTGGAGTGATCAAATGAAAATTGGAAACGTTGTGACTGATGAATAAGTTACTTCTCTCGCATTTTGGTTGGGCTGAGATCAATAACAAAAAGAAATCCGAATTTTGAAAACAATGAGCGAGAACTTTGCCACAAACTGAGAGACTGATGAAGCGAAAACCTCCATTGTTAATGAACCTCCATAAAAACGAACTAAATTTTCGGGGTGATTAAACAAATTTTTTTTTCGCAACATAATTATCAGTATATATATTTAAACCTTTAGCTTTCTAGCGTGGTTGTTTCAACTTGTACGCTTGACACATACATAGAATGCCAGTCAGCCAGCCAGTAAACCAGACCCATTTAAAAATTGAAGAAACCTGTGTAGATGTTGACAGTTTTGGTTGACAATTTCTAAAAGGAAAGCACAAAAGTTATATTTCGAATGGAGTTCACAAAAGTGTTGGTCAAACTGGAGCATTTATTATGTTTCACTGATGCAATAATGTAACTCTAACGTTAACCTGATCCATGCAGTAAAAACCACGTAGCGCAAAATTTCAATAGAATTAAGAAGTAACATTTTGGAAATCTTGCTGGCTAAATCAACATTAATGATAGGCACCTCGGTATCACCTTGGTACGGTAGAATCGCAGCTTACGTAATCAGTAAGCAAGTCATAATGTTCAAAGAAAATCAGGTTTTATTTGTATCGTAATTGACTAACCTAACCAAATGCTTCATCAAATAGCAAAGAGGCAGAGTCAATTGATTTGCAATATTCTAATTTCTAGCCCCTATAATATACTTTCAAGGGAATATTCTTTAATTATCTCTTTAAATATTTTAGAGTACATTGGACCTGTCTAAACTGTTTTAAAATGGCATGGTTCAGTTTTTAAGCACGATCGGTTGAAACCGTAGCCAGTGAAAGAGAACTGTTTTTCTATATTTCGACGCATACATGACTTGTGCCTTGGTGCAAAAGTCTCCAGTACCGAATTTCAACTCATTCCAACAATCTATAAGTAAACTTTGTTGGGAGAAAATGCAAATGGAGCAAACCCCATTGCCAAATTAGTTCTGTGCGTATTTTTCGCTTCAAACCGGTAATCAACAGGTCTGAATAGTCATTCAATAGAAACCATCAAGTAACCAGTATCTTTTGACAGCATACCATATTTTTGGTCGATTTCTGGTTGGAAAAGGAGTTGAACGATGAATAATTAACTTCTTGCCCACTGTAGGGGTCCATCGAGCTTAACCACTGCTGGACATAAGCTGAGGGACTTTATTAGGTTGAAGTTGCATTGTGAATTGAACCCTCTCTCTAAAAACCCATTTTAGAAGGGGAGTTTTAAAAAGAAGCTGTGATCTGAAAAAATAAGAGGTGAATGTTTTAATTTCTGTCCCTCAGAATCTTTGGTGCAGTCTGTGTATTTGACATGTACACTGCAAACCAACCAGACAGACAGCCGAACATTGAGCCAGATCAGCTAAAAAACTAAAGAAATCTACCTTGATGTATTCTGTGTTAACGTTGACAGTTTGGTTGGCTGTTTACAATATAGACTTTTTATTAAATAAAATGTTAGGAATCACACGATAAAAAAAGATAACAACTGAATGTGTGTATACGTCTGGTTAATTTCAGTGAAAACATAATACGAAAACAACTGAAGATATCTAGTTAGTTGTTCAATTGAAACTGTTATGTAACTGGCGTCTTTTGTCAGTCAGTCGTGTTGGGGGTGATCGATAAAAAAATTAGAAAAAGGGGTGACAAATGATTGATTTACTACACCCGCCTCTTTGGGTAGTGAAAAAAAAACGGACAGGAACAAAATAGAGATCAATTTAGCATAAATTTACATTGCAAGTTGAACCCCTATATAGGGGAGAGGAATTACCAAAGACGTTTTTCTAGACATGATACCGAATGAATGTTGAATTGTCAGCCCCCTAATAACATCTATATTGCCTACACGTGTGATACATACATTGTAAGGCAGACCGGCTAAAAAACTGAAGGAAACCAATGTTGACAGTATCAGCTGAGGGTTTGTAATATTTATTACTTGAAGGCAAACTCTGAAATTAATATGGTCGTGTGTTTTCAGTTGGTGCCAGATATCGATGTTCAAGCTTAGGAGAAAGCCAGTAATGTAGATTTTCAAGGCACACAGGTCCGTCTCACTTGGGAGACCTATGCAACAAACAAGGCCTGCCAAAGGATTTTGATAGACGGGCGTAAAGCTGTTCCCTGTATACACTTCACAAACGCCCTCATCTTTTAACCATCCTATTTCACCTTCCATGTGACCCTTTTAGCACACCTTACCAGTTCTAAGCACCGGTAAGTGGTTTAGTCCACCGATTATGTTAGTGGACCTATCATATTGACTTAGAAGCAACAACATAGAGCTCTACCTAAGAAACTCTTGGACCATCTTCTTACATTTCTATGGGTCCCGATCCGATGAATCGGCAGCACTTTTCTATCAGAGGCCCAGGCAAGGAAATCTACATTCCCTCTATCCGGCCATGATGCAATAAACTTGCTTTAGTATATATCAATAGTCAAATATTAATTGTTAAGTGTTCGCCCATATCCATGGTTGATTGAGAAATACATATTATATCAGGCTATTGGAGAAATTTAAAAAATCGGGAAAACGGAAAAGATATAAGGTATGGGCCTGACATGTGGCTAAAATAGTCGCATACTTTTCACCGAAGTTTATCCCTAAGCCTGGTTCAAAGGCCTACATTTTGAATACCGATTTTCTAGGCATGCAGTTTCGAAAATATCAATAACATCAAAAGTGACTTCTTGTCTTGTAATTGGGTAAGTTGCTTTTTTCCAATAAGGTATGAGATCCGAGATCGAAACTGGATTCAAAAAACAACAGAACTTCATATACTGATTTTCTGGGCAAGCACAATCACCATAATTTGTCAATTGGTCTCGTACTGAGCTCAGCGCTGCTTATCATATATAAAAAGAACTTCAATGTCTGCGCAGATCTTGTTCATTGAATAATTAATAATGTCTTGTAAGTATTTTTCAACAAAGGAATGTTTTATCTTTGAAGATTCTGAGATAGATATTGCAATGATTCGCTCATATTTCCTTGTAAAACAACGTAGAGCATTGTCTAAATTATCGTGTATTTTTTAAAAACTTATTTCTCCTTTAAACTCTATTCATACCATAAAAATGTAGACAGTAATACATATTCTTTTGGATTCTATGCATTTGGATTCTATTATTCTGGCCAAGGAGAATTTAGGCCAGTGTTGATCTCATGTGAACTTGGGTTGACCTCTAACAAACTAAGTCTCGACCTACCCAAGGACGGCAGATGATCACGGACGAACTTCGTGCCCTTTTGAGACTCCTTGTTTCTTACCGTTTCCCCATCATGACTAATAGTAGCAGCTCAAATCAAACATGTTACTCTTGCAGTGGTGACTAGTATGCATACTAGGACAAAATTGTTATCATCGGATCAATTAGATATTCGACCCCAGCAAAAGGGTCCAATTGGGAGTTTATCTGAAAGAGATTCCCTTGCGTTGAGATGAAATTGTAAAAAGCAGGATTGTCAAGGAGAAGTAGATCCAAGATTTTGAAAAAACAACAACCGGAAATTGCCCATTCAACATGTCGGAAAGTTTAGACGAAGGCATATTTCAACTCAAAAACGAAACAAAATGCTGGTCTTACTTGCAAATTTACTCACTTAGCTACAGGGAGCCTTTAGAAAGAGTACTTGACCCAAGAGTCAGGAAGCGGAAATGCAAATATCTATGGTTAATTTTTTTTTAAATTTAATGACAAATCATCATCTACAACTAGTAAAAACATTAAACTACGATTATTGATTGCTATTCAGATTTATTTTTATGCAATGCTATCAGTAATTACTTTCTTCCAGTCCACATATGTCCAGAGTTGATAAATCCTCAACAAAGTCAGCTTTTTTTTCTTCATTGTCTCCTTCACTCTAGACACCGTTAGAGAAAACCTAATCAGTAAAGCATTGTTCTTATAGTACTGGGACTGCACTTAGCTCCACAGGTTATTCATAGATTTGTCAAGTCTTTAAGGTCGTTGTTTGTTTGTTTTTTCGTTTTTTTTTTCCCCGATACAGCCAACACTCTTTAGTTTTTTAGTTGAAACACGCTTCCGTCTATACTGCCCAACTGCCTGAGGAGACGTATTTCAGTTACTTCCTAATGATGGATACACTTAATCGTCCTACAATTTTTGCTATTTCATCCTAACCTGAGGAGGTACACTTCTGATAAACTTGCATTTGGATACTTTTGGGGTGCTAAAATCTTTGGCAAATGACTATATTGAACGAGCAGGCATGGTAATCACTACTACATTGATAAAACTTTTGATTTTAGACCTATAGATAAGGTTAAACGTACACACGCTATGAAGCAGGAAGCTCGGAAAGGGCATTCAAGTTCACCAGACATCAGCTGCTATCTTGGGATAGAACGAAGTCAAGGTTGCTTGAGATCAACCTTATGTCACATGAGGTCATCAATGTTTGTATCTTCTTTGAACAGGAGACAAGAATAGGGGGAGAGCGTGTACTATTGTGTACATATGTGTTGTTTATATAGAGTTTTAAAATAGATTAAGTCATTTTTTTAAACTGCCCAAAGATTCTGACAGTACTGTGTTAGGCTTTTCAAAATAACACTCTAAGGGAAATATATTTTCAAATTCAAGCCGATGTTGGGAGGGGGTTAGTTATTACGGTAACACCAGAGAAAACAATATGAACAAGAACCATCCTCACCTGATTTAAGGAAGTGAACTTTTCACCGCAAGTCTGTTATCACGTTGAATCTAAGCAATGTATAAAAGGAAGACTACCCTGCTGTGATCTGCAATCACTACCAAATGTTTGGTAGGCGACACTAACACCGACTGAGCCAAACTGACAAGTTCCACATACTTCCAAATTCTTCTTACAAAATACAAAGAAGTTGTAATTATCGTGAGTTGCAATAGAAATAGGAATGGAATTCGACCCTACTGCAACCATACTCTAAAGTTTAAAAAAAATCTCAACCCATTACCACTCAGCCTTTCCCTTCCTCACTGAAAAGCTAACAAGAGCTGTCAGCTGCAGTCTTCTTATCTACACCAAGAAGCTGTATGAATCTTTTGCCAAAAATATTGTTCCCTTGCTTTTCACTGTGTGTGCTCTCAAGTTAGCGTCAAGCCTTTATCTACATCATTTTTATTTCTTCGTTCATCATCTTTAGTGTCTAAAATCGGCACACAGTTCGGATACCTATGTCTGTCTGGGTGTAATCCAACTAAACACCCGCCAAATATGGGACCCTTGAGACCTCGCCTGAATATGTCGATGATAAAAAGGTCTGGCTGTGGTTGAGAGAGTAGAAGTTGTCTGCTATTGTTGCTTTCCGTTGTGTAAATATAACGTCTGCTAACCAGATTCGATTCTGGCATTTCTTTGTTTTCATCTTGAGCGTCAAGTACGGTATCTTCTGAGTTTTTACCACCATGTTTATTGTTGCTCTCATTCGGTTTTGCGCTGTCTCCTTACCCATATCGATCGTGCAACCTTCTGATCATTCTTCTTCTTCTGATCTCTCTATTTCACCAACTCTACCTCATGCATCATGCCCCTATAGGTTCCTACCAATCCTTTCTTCTATCACTCCTTGCCATGCAAGCTCTCCCACTCTCTGTCCCCCTCTCTGTCTTTCTCTCCTTGAATTTTCTTCGTCTCCATTCGCTCTTTTTTTATTTACTTTCCATATACCCCTTTTTTAAGGACATTCATCATCATCATCATCATCATCATCATCATTGCTTTAAACCATTAGCTCTTATCCTGTTTCCACAATCTTTATGTGAAACTCCTTATTTTTTCTTCCTATACATATATATACTTACTTATGTATATATATACATATTTATACATGTAAATATGTATCATTTATATATATATATATGTGTGTATATATATATATATATATATATATACATATACTTATATGCATATATATACACACATATATATACATACGTATATAAAAACCTGTACATATACATTTACATATATATACATATATATATATATATATATATATATATATATATACTCCTATCACATACATGTATATGCACACACACACATACAGATATATATATATATGGATATATATATATGTATATATATATACATATGTTTATATATATATGTATATATATATGTATATATATATATATATATATGTATGTATATATATATATATATATATATACATATATATATATATATATATATATATATATATATATATATATATATATATATATATATATATATATATATATATATACTACACCTTTCAATTATTCTTGTACAAGTGACTCTCCCTGTGGAGCGGTCCTGTAGAGGTCAGCGATAGAAATTCCCTGAAATCCTTGGTCCAGGAGTGCTTTGATAAAGATTTGCAAGCTTGGCTTTTCTCAACGGAAGTAGGTTGTAGAGGAGTTTTGTAAAATCAATGCATCAGCTGTTACCAGTCCTAGGTCTTGACAGAAAGAGACAAAAGTAAAAAGCTCACAGGATATGGGGACAGAATTAAACAGTGCACGCCTCTTGCTCGAAATGGATAAAACTAGAGGATAGTAATAAGAAACCAGGGATAGACGGTTAGGGTCTTCGACACAACTGCCGACCCAATTAAACGCCCAGTCAAGGTTGTGTACAACCTGATAACTTTTTCTTTCAAAAGAATGAACCAACGAAAAGAGAAAACTCGGTTACATTATTAGGTAAACCAGAGAACGCATCCTAACATATTTATTTCATATATATATATATATATATATATATATATATATATATATATATATACCATGACTTTTTGAACAAACAAACATTTTGTTTATCGAAGTAAAAGCATAAACATAATGTAAAAAAAGCCAGATTTTTTGGCAATCAACACAAACAAGTTTTGACTTATTCCTGTTTCATGGTTCAGAATGCTAATTTTTCTGAAAATGTCTTTTCCAATAGATAAAAAAAATTTTAGATGAAAAGAAAGCAAGTTTTTTATTTCTATCTTTCTAAAATTTTTTAAAGGTGATAGGAAAGTGAACTCACATTGCTTTACAAAAGTTTTGTCAAACTTGTAAGATGGTCTCAATCAAAATCCACAACCACTCCCACAACTTTAAGATAACAAAACAGATTTTTTGGTCGCTCAAATACTCATGAACAACACTGTTTTTCTCAATGATTGTTCTCACATAAAAACATGTATTTCCCATGAATAATTGAAAAAGCAGAGAATCCTTTTTTATTTGCTGAAATTGCTTGGACCATCATATCATTTAGCTGAAGGAAATTCAAAATCAACTCACTTGTATGACAGTTCTTACATATAGCGATGAGGATTGGCTTTTTGATCTATTATGAACAAGATTTCAGAATGGTAGAAGTGTGTGTGTGTGTGTGTGTGTGGTTGTGTGTGGGTGTGTGTGTGCAAGTTGGGATGCGGACGATGAGCTACCAAAATTTTAGTCTTAGATTGCATTTTTCATTCGACCGTAACAACAGCAACAACAACCATAACTTAATTTAGGGTAGTAAACCCTTCATTGTCTGTCAGTCCCACCAGATTAAACCAAATCTATATATGAAATGAGCGTTTCTGAACCATGATTTGAAATAATCACCAAGTGATTGATAGGCAGGTCTCTCACCAACTGAGCCAAACTATCAAGGCTTGAATATCTACAAAAATATGTTTCAAATAGGCTTGAGCTTATTCTTATTATGAATAAATACAATTATGCTGGAAAATATTTTTTAAATAATTTTGGATTCCTAATATACATAATACAAAAGATGCGTAATCAATTTCACTGAGAATAGGAGTAGGATTGGAGATGACCTTGCAGCAGCAGCAGCCAGACATGTCTATTCTCAGGAAAAGCTCTCACTTTTTAGATATGGTATTTGCTCACAAGGTTGAACCCAAATAATTTGCATAATTCACAATGAACCTCTGTCCCTAACCTTTTGTCTTCACTGAGTTCTTGTTTTGCTATTTTGCAACATATTACATCATTTAATGTTTTCCCCTGTGTTTACAAGTGACATCCGGTGTTTTTGTCCAGCTTTATCTGGTTACGATGTAGTCTGTCCAAATACTTTTGTTCTGGGCCGTTATTTCTAATTATTCTATTTCCTTTATTTAAGTTTCGTTTGCGCTACTCTGTCAACGTCATTTTCGTCTGCAAATTCTTTTGTCTCTGAAAATCTCCATGGAGTTTTTTTTTTCTTCCAATTTTTGACTTGTAAATTTTTAACTTTTCTACTCAATCATCTGCAATATTTTTCACCAAGTGTGTGGAAGATTTAGGCTGTTCTTTGATAGCCGTATCAGAATTTCTTCACATCAAAACTTTCTCACAGGCACTGTGGAACACCAATCAGGAACAACGTATCCTCGCATTTTGTAACCAGCACACAACAGGAATTAATGAGCACACAAGAAGTTGATTGCACCTAATAATGTTTCGATTGGTACTTATACTTCACTTCCGTCAACAAAATCGAAGAGAGGTAAGTATTTGATTTTGCGTCTTTCTGTTTGACCTTCCATACAATATCTTCGAGAATACTGCATGAACTTCAATGGATTTTTGTATGGGATGAGGAAAAGGTGGCTTACATATCTTGGATAGAAAAATAATCATCCTAAATTCTTCCTTCATATATTTGTACGCTCATGTCTGTCCACTTTATATCCCAAAAAGTTCAGAATTATTTTCTATCAAACTTCAAAATTAATTTCCATGATAATTTCTGGTAAGGTGTATAATACACTACGTAAGACGGAATTTGATTTAGGGATGGATGCATGCAGGATTATCTCCCTTTCATCATAGCTATATGTCCACACCATGAAATATTGCCAATTTTTTCTATATCAGCCCACGTGATATCTCCAAAAGTTCTCAATAAATTTACATGACATTTGGTTGAAGGGCGGACAATGGACTTCGGATCCATGTTCAATTCTTTCCACTGGCTCTAGCATTCTAAGAGGTAAATGCTCCCGAGTTGATATTACTACTACTACTACTACTACTAATAATAATAATAATAATAATAATAATAATAATAATAATAATCGAGGCCAGGATTTTGATAATCATCTCTTTTATCCGGTATTGAAATGCAGTTCGGGATCAATAAATATGCACATGCCTCGATGAAAAGCGTAAAACTTGCATTGGTGGAATGGCGTTGACATTGGGCGAGGTAATACAAGAAATCGAATCTGAGAAAGGTTACAAATAGTTGGGTATTCTAGAAGCATTCAAAGGGGTGCTTTGTGAAATGAAAGTTGCGATAAAGAAAGAGTTTCCACAGAGTTGGAAAGATTGCATCCGGAATATTGAATGGTGGAAACACGATTACAGCAATAAACTCGAGAGCTGCGTCTGGATATGGAGTGGCGATATTGAACTGGACGGAAGAAGATTTGAGAGTTATTGATAGGAAAAACACGGAAAACCCTAACCGTTACTCGAAATGTATCATCCTCACAGTGACGAGGATAGATTGTACATTCCTTGGAAGGAGGGAGGAAGAGGTCTACTTCATATTGCAGATCGTGTTACAAACGAATAAGGGAGCTTGTCTCTGTATATCTCTAATACAAGAAGGTCACTTGAGTTGGTTATGAGTGAAGAGATTTATCCTCCGGCAAATGAAAGAGTTGAAACCTTAAAGAAAAAAAATAAGGAAATACTCTCCCAGTGAAAAGACAAGCTGTTACATAGTGAATTATTGTCGGACATACTCATGAGTTCGGGAGATGGATTAGGAAGTGTCCTTTGAGAAGGAGACTGAAGGTTGGATTTTTGCAGCGCAATATCGTGCCCCAAAAACAAACTAGGTCAAGGAAATCATTGATAAAAAAAAAGATTATTAGAGGAATGTACATCACCTGTAGAAATTGATGAATCAGTGGATTATTTGACAACAGGGTTCAAAAAAATAGTACAGAATGAATTCGAATAACGTCATGATAGTATAGCACAAATTGTGCATGTAGAGCTGTGCTAGAAGTTGAGGTTAATTGGCAAAGTAAAGTAGTGTGACCACTCGAAACTCGAAAACGTGACGGAAAATGACAGGATAAAAATTTTGTTAAGTTTCCGTATCACAGTGGATCATATTTATACAACACGTAGTACCTGATATAGTGATTGTGTGAAGGACATGAGGAAATGCCAGATGATAGATATTGCTGTCGCCAGGGACAAAAGATGGGGTGGGACAGAAAGACTGAGAGGAGATTGGAAATATAGTGCATTGAGGAGAGAAGATAGAACACTTTGATGTATGGCCAGTGTTGGTGCTATGCTGGTTGTAGTTGGAGACCTTAGTATGATATTTGATGATTTGAAAGACAGGTTAAAAAAGTTAGAGTTGAAAAACTAGCCTAGAAATATTGGAGATGGCATCATTTTTGAGGAAACCAAATTGATTAAAATTTACCCAACAGACCGAGGGTTGTTCGGTGTAACTTGCTCCCTCAGAAATAAACCAGTATCCACTGAAACTGCGATAACAACAGTTATACTACTACTACTACTACTACTACTGCTAATAATAATAATAATAATAATAATAATAATAATAATAATAATAATAATAATAATAGAATCACTCATCATGGCAGCCCAAAACAAAATCATAAGGACAAACTACATAAAAGCAAAAATCGACAGAACACAAACAAACAGCAAATGCCGCATGCGCGGTGAAAGAGATGAGACGGTGAACCACATAACTAGTGAATGTAGTCAACTCGCCCAGAAGGAGTATAAGCATAGACACGATAGAGTAGCAACGATGATACACTGGGAACTAAGTAAACAAATGGGATTCAACCATGTGGAAAAGTGGTATCAGCACAAGCCAGAGGCAGTCTTGGAGAATGACAACCACAAACTACTCTGGGACTTTGACATCCAAACTGACCACCTCATCCAGGCAAGAAGGCCGGACTTAGTAATAGCAGACAAAAAAAGGAGGGCCTGCCAAATAGTAGACGTTGCTGTACCTGCAGACCATAGAGTAAAAAAGAAGGAGGGTGAAAAAAGGGGAAAATACCAGGACCTAGCAAGGGAATTAAGAAAAATATGGAACATGAAAACCAGGGTAGTACCGGTCATAGTGGGCGCACTAGGAACTGTCCCCAAAACGCTGAGGGAGAGACTGGAGGAGATCGGGATTAAGAGGAGGATAGAGACCGTACAGACCACAGCACTACTGGGAACTGCACGGATACTGAGGAAGGTGCAAGAGATATAAGTACTGCAACGAATAGTAGCCCTGTCATGATATGCGAAAGAGGGAGGAGACGTTAGCTGAAGACCTGAGGAGACTTATTGTCACTCAGCCTTCAGCGATAACCACTGGGCAACCGGTGTGAAACTGTTAATCGCAGAACTACTGCGACCTATGATTACTAGGGGAGGAGGGCTGGAGACTTGAGGAGACTTGCTGTCACTCAAACTCCAGCGGTTACCGCCAGGCAACTGGTGTGAGATTCCAAATAATAATAATAATAATAATAATAATAACAATAATAATAATAATAATAATAATAATAATAATAATAATAATAATAATAATAATAATAATAATAATAATAAAGCAGCTCAACAAGACGTGATTTGGGTACAGAATCTATAACGACACCATAACCCACCACTTCTATGTAGATGACATGAACCTTTACGGAAAGAATGATAAACAAGTGAAAAAAGCCTATTAAAAACTGCCGATTAGTGTACGAAAGCTACTTTTGAAAGGTGAATATCAACCACTCCATTATCCATTGATATTGATTCAAATACTAAGATGAAAGCTATAAACATCTAAGTATAAAAGAAGGTTCAGTTATTTAACACAACAACATGGAAGGAACAGAATACTAAAGAAGAGGATTAATAATGACAACGAAATTGAACTTGAAAAATAGAACTCATGTCATTAACTCACTAGCTGTCTAATAGTCCAACATAATTTTAACATCAACAACTGGAGGTTATCAGAAACTCAACGGATGGACACAAGAACTAGGAAAATTGCAGACAGCAAGTAAAATGCACTACCTTAAGGCGGATGAAGATAGACTTTTCTTGCCAAGAAAGAAGGGTAGCAGTGGTCTAATTCAACTAAAACTAGCATACATGACAACAGCCATTTGTTTTCAACTTTACATCTATAGAACTGGTTAAGAAATGCATGAGTAGTAAAAAAGTGCATTCCATTACAAAAGAGGTTAATAAGTAAGGGGGAGAACTTAAGCTCAAGCAAACCAGAGGCTGGATCACCAACCATAGCAATCAAGACAAGGCTAAACTGAAAGGAATGGAAATACCACACAAGTGCTGGCAAGGGAAACCACACACAGTCAATATCCCTGTCGTACAAAAGGAGCTGATATAGATCAGAATGAAACCTACCAGTGGTCTCACAGTGCAAGATAGAAGGCTGAAACGGAGGATTTCAAACTGGCAGCTTGGGACCAGAGCCTAAAAACACGAAACTATCTGGCTAACATACGAAGAAATAGTACAGACCCTAAATGCATACCATGCAATGATGAGATCGAAACGATAGACCATATGGTAGCAGGATGTTCGATCCTAGCAGAAAGAAACTCTTAGAAAACTCAACTGGTAATGGGCTGGATATGTTGCAAGAATAGTAGATAACTGCTGGACATCATAATTCACAACGTGAATCTCCAAAGATCAGGTGCTAGGCTGTGGCCGACAGGAAGATGGTCTTAAGAGCTAGATAAATTCAAAAAGCACTGGATCGGCAATACCCATCATAGAGTGGTCTGGCGAATCTTGGGTTCGTCTATGTCCAACGACTGACGTTGAGAGAATGATGATGATTATGACGATGATGGTGATACTAAAAAATCTGCAAGTATTATAACGCCCAACATGCTAACTACTAGGATGAACCCCACCCCAAACCAGTCACAGAAGCAAAAAATATGACCACATTATGAAACTTTGCTGTTCATTCTGACGGAACTATAGACGCCAGATATAATAAAAGACTTTTAAGAAAAGCGAACCAATTTTGAATGTTTTTTTAATATTACATAATAGTTATTATAAAGCAAAACCGAATTTTTCTCTTATATGGTGTATATCTTCTTCATTTAAAATTGAAATGTAAAACAAATTTGAAAATGTTAATGATGCGTTCTTCAAAGAGAAACGAAATGAAATTCGAACGCCATCAAAATCCCAGTGACGTGATGCTTTTTTTAGAAAACGTTTTCAAATTTGTTATTGATCATTTGTTATGAATAATAATAATAAAAATAATAATAGTTATTGAAAATAAATGACTGAAAGTTTCTGTAAACTAGTAAGTCTTTAAAATGACACATCTGTGATGTGCGTTATTTCTATTAATTTATTTCAACATTGCATCAGATAAAAATTTGTTATTTAATGGAATATCAAAGTGAACAAAGCTGTTCACAGTATAGAATTATATCTGATGTAAATATGTTACTTCTTAAAATGCAATCATACTTGTGCTATAAGAACACGCAAATGTAGTTTAATTAGCTGTATAGGTTTTGCCAAAATTATCTTGAAGCAACTTCAAGTGTACATTTGCACTGGTATTCAGTGTGCACATAAAGTTATCACCGGAAAACAATTAGTACAACATAAGACTGACTATAAAAATCAGAGAGAATATTGATCATGGCTAAGAACTCTCAGCTCTCTATCCCCTTAATTTATCTTGTTGTCTTGTGCTTTGATTTTATACTGGGTGCCTCATAAATATACCACAAATACTTGAACTCTTTGTGCAGAGAGTTGAGCCCCTTTGAAATTTATGCAAGGTAGTACGGTATTTTTTCAGATGAACATCATATATATTAAAAAATGATGATGTATTTCATGGCTATAAATAATAAGCCTACCAATAAAGGCAAAACCAGAGTTAAATGGTACGAAACGATGTCTGGGTTTAGTTCATCATCTCCACTATCCACTAGTGTGCTGTTTTTAGTTTATGGTAAAGTTCAACCCCATGGAGGATAGAGATATCAAAGAGCAACATATTGAACATTGCAGACTGAATGATTTTGAAAGGGTGTAAGTGGTCCACAAGCAATAAGAAACATTCATGAAGTTGATCCTCGAAACTCGTACAAGTCAGAAATGGTTGAAAAGGTTTTAAAAAAGATATTGAGATTTGAAAGTATGTAATTATTTTCCAAGCATGAAAATACGTAATTACATTACCTAACATATAAGTTTATCTTCTGAAAAATAAAGTACTGATTTATCCCTCTTAAATCTCGAGGGGCTTCACTTTTTGTAAGTGTGCATACATTTTTAAACACCACGTATTTCAAACATTTACAAATTCACAGCTGATGATAATCACTGGAGATCAAGAGATGCAAGTTCCCTAAAATCTCCAGCACTTTTCTCAGTATCCTTAGACGTCCCTGTAAAGTTATGGTCTGGGCAGACTCAGCCCTTACACGAAATTTTAATTAACCCAATTAACCGATTACGGCGTTTTCGACCCCTACCCTTTAAATGTTCCTTTTTTTCTCAATACCTGATTTTTTTCTGATTTTCCAAGTATCTTTACCCTGTGGTCAAGTGTCCAAGTGACATATAAGGTCTTGTAGGTCATGTTTTCGTTTCTTACGTCTATGAAAACGTATTTTTTATGACAAGGACTATGTAATCCCAGCTTATTACTCTTTTACTTTTTTCAGTTAAGCATGTAGCCAAATTTCGGTTGGCTATAAAATGGCTACCCCGATTGTGAATTGTAAAGTTCCATAAACTAACTTAATGGGAGTGTGAAGAGTGTGTTGATTACCAAATATGATATATGTAATAACTCCTGTTATTCTCTGATTTATTTTCTACACACTTGCCTGCTCAGAGTTAAAAATGGTGCACTTTGTACCGTTTTTAACGTCGAGTGACTGAAGGTGTAGAATGTAACTTCACAGTTTACAATCGGTCATTTTATGGCCATATGCTATCGGATCAGCCACTTTACAGCTATTCTACAGCTGTGAATAAGGAAATTACCGTGTAAACTTTGGAAGCTGTTCGAATTAATACTCAAAATTCAATATTACCTGGTTTATGGTCTCTGGTCACTGTTACTTTTACTGTTGTTTTAATCATTGTCATCTCTAGAACTTTGAAAACTTTTTTCTATATTAAAAACCATTAACCAAAACTATCAACATAAAGCGATTCCGTCTATTTTGTTTATCTGGTCGGCTATGTATGTGTCCCGCATACGAGTCATACCTATAGAGATATAGCGCAAGAATTGTAAAAGTCTACTCTTTATCAAGTACAGGAAAAACCGTCAGTTCGTATTTTCTACCCCTTTCAAATGACGGGGTTAATTCACAGTGTAACTTGTTGCAACATCGGTCCCTCACTTTGTACTGGCATCGTTCACGCTTGATTCCGGAAAGTTCAGACTTTTTACTAATCCAACAAAAGGTGAGATATGTAATTTATTCATTGATCTCCCTTTTTTTCCAATTTTTTAGTTTATCATCCTTAACATGGTATGCTGCCAAGAGTTGTACGTCACATGGCAATCTCTATAGATTGACTACCAAACCTGTCTTTTTCGTTTTATTATTCAAAGTGTGTGTGTATATGTGTGTGTTTTTTTTTCTCTCAATGAAGCGAATTTAGAATTCTAAAAACGCCGCTTGCTGTCGATTGCAAACAAAGGTTCCGTGCCCGGAGTGATCGTGGTTTTGTTTGTCACTGTTGTTAGAGGAAAAAAGAAAACTCACTGGGATGTTATTGACTGACATTTATAGAGAAACCTTTTCTCTTGTTTTTCTTCTTTCCTTCTTATTCCCTCTTTTCTTTCTCTCCCCCTCTCTCCCATCTCCCTCTCTATCTATCTCTCTCGCATATTTTCTTCCCTCTTTTTGTTACTACCCCAATCACCCTTTCCCTCTCTCTCCAACTCTCTCTCTCTCCCCTTCTCGCTCTCTTTCCCTCTCTCTCTTTCCCTCTCTCTCTTCCCCCCTCTCTCTCTCCCACTCTCTCTCTCTCTCTCTTCCCCCTCTCTCTCTCTCTCTTTGTTGATGCTGCATATGTTCTTCCTTGAAATCTTTGTTCTTTATTTCACTAAAAATGTTTTTACATTTGCCTCCCAGCTTCTTTGCTATTTGTTTTCTAATACATTTTTTCTGGACAAATTTATTGAAGCTGCCCTTGGGTCCCTTAAGCGGTACAACCTTTGGCAACACGATTTCTAACTTTTTTTGTTTCTATTGTTCAACATTTCAGTATTAGTAGGATTTTGTTTGTTTCAATATAAAGGTGAAATTGGTTGTCAAAATCACACAACCATTTTCTTCGAGCACTGATCGAAATATTCAACACCTTATATATATTAAAAAAATGCCTAACCTCTTTGTCACAAGGTATCACTGATTGCGTTTTACCCTAAAACAACAGTGGAACGATTTATATATTTACTCTAGATAGTTATAGGTTAAAATATTTTTAAAAATTTGCTCCAAATTTTAAGGTACGGAAACTGAAAACGGCTATAATTATCACCTCATAAGTTGTTTTTTCTCCTAATTAAAACGTAGTGATTGGAGTTCTTTATTTCAAAAACTTACATTCATTTCGACGTGGGCTCCAGTTTGTTTTTACTATCAATACCTTTACAGATAACTGTTGTTGGCTTTGTAATGCTAAATTGGTCAAACTAAATTCATCTTTAAATCATTTTCGTGTTTGGCATAGATAGCCACAACATATTTACGAATATAAGTGTATCATAAGAATAATGCTTCAGCGCAAGATGCAGCTGAATTCGGAACTTAATGATTAACTCACACCTGATGATGAATTCGATCGCTTCTATTGTTTTGAATAACAATTTATAAACCAGATACACATTTCCAAGTAAATACATAGATACATTATGCGTTCAAATATCCTAGGGTACATAAAACAGGTTTTCAACTATTCTCTGCACCCTCCTATATGAAATAAAAATTTGCTCAACCTCATTATCACAAGGTCTCTGACAATTGCATTTTATCTCCCAAAACAGTTGTAGCCATTAGGCATTTTATTTTAGGTGATTATAAACTATGATTTCCTAAGCACAAAGGGGAATTTTAAGAGCCTAACGAAAATTAACGCATTGAATTTTAAATTACGGGAGCTGAAAACCACTAGCGGTATTGTAATTCTTATTTTGTTCTCTTTCTTGTTTACATGACGAAAACTGAATAAAATGGAGTTATTACGCTTGTTTCTGCCTTTGATTCGGTAAGGGTTCAATTCTGTATATAGTGTTTGGATAATATTGCATATAAGGTAAATGAAACGTTGCATTTTTCTTGGAGAACTGCAGTCCGTGAGATGAAAACCAAGTAGAAAACAACAACGTACGTGAACAAAACCACTTAGAAAATTGAAATGTATGTAAACAAAACCACCGTGAGAATTGCGATGCATGTGGAAAAAAATAATATAGAAAACTGCCATGTACATGAACAAAACGTCTCGGAAAACTGCAATGTATGTAAACAAAACTATATGAAAAACTGCTATGTACGTGGACAAGACCACTTAAAAAACTGCATGTGAAAAATCACGTGGAAAAAACTTCAATGTATGTGGACGAAAACCTCGTAGAAAACTACTACGTACATTAGCAAAACCAGTGTACAATTGTACTAATTTTGACGATCATTTCCCCTCGTAAAGCAAGAAAATCACTCATTTGCTATTCAAATATACGGATGCCTGTCATTAGAGAAGATGACATGATGAATAAGTTGAGCTAAATCTCAATTGATACGTTCTCTGAAAAGAAAAAGGATACATTTAATCCAACAGCCATCCTAAGACCGGCCACAGTGGTTAAAATATTGGATCATTTTATAACTCAAGGTTTTACGACCGAAAGCTACAAATATTACCACCGTAGGCTCCATATAGCCAGGGGTGGCTACCCGTGATAAATAATTTCGAATTACCATTTTAATAATATAAGTTAAATGATCACTAGAAAACCATCACGTGACTAATGTCTTTGAACAACATACAATGTTGCGGATGATCAAGTAAGAATTGGAAAAAGGGATGACCAACGTATAAATTATTTCTCTTGCTTTTTGTTGAGCGGTTACCACTGAAAAGTCCGTAAATTCGACGAAAAAAATGTGAATTGTGCCAGACAGAAACTAAGGGATACGTTTAGCATAAACTTACATTTTAAATTGAGCATCCAACTACAAACAAAAGAAACATATAATGAGGAGTGAATACATGAATTTGCTACCTTACCATCACTTCAGCTTGTACGCATAACAAACACATAGCCAGACAGAGTATTTTTCTTGAATACTAAGTTATTTTTGGCTTACTAGCAAATGGCTACAGTTAGTGGCCATAGTTCAATTTGGATTACTGTTCGTTATTTGCTAACTGACAAGTAAAAAAATCACCTACGATATAATGTATAGTAATTTGCTGCAATCAACCAATGGTCTGTGTTTCAAAGTGAATGATTGTTTGAAGACTTTCCAATGGCGTTGTGCTTGTTCAAACTTTCATTCTTGAAATTAACAATTAAAACCGGCCATGATTCGTTAGAAAAAAAAAGCAATATAATATTTCCAGACTACCACGGGGTACCTATGTATAGAAAGAGAGGTTTTAATGAGATTTTTTTGTTTTATTCTGTTAGAATTTTCTGTTAATCAGAACGAGACGGCGAGTAATGCAACAGGGGAAGGGTTAATATGTAATAATGGTAGGAGTTGTTAAAAATAAAATGATTTTGTATAGATCAAGTATATTCAACTTCACTATTCACAGTATATATATATATATATATATATATATATATATATATATATATATATATATATGTATATATATATATATATATATATATATTGCTTAGTTTGACAGAAAGAAACAGTTGGGGGTATCCAAAGAGGGTTACATACATACGTGTATATACACATACATATATACACGTACTTCTATACATACACACATATATATGTACATATATTTACATATATATATATATATATATATATGTATATATATATATGTATACGTATACGTATATATAAATATAAGCAAACATATATATATATACATACATATACATGTATACAAACACAAATGTATACATACATATAAAGAGAGAGAGACAGACCGACAGACAGAGAGACGTACATATACACACACATGTGTGTGTGTGTGTGTGTGTGTGTGTGTGTGTGTGTGTGTGTGTGTGTGTGTGTGTGTGTGTGTGTGTGTGTGTGCTAAAGAACAGACGGTTTACTTACGTATGGATTGTCAGTAAGGAGCCAAAAGCATCGGGCGTATCCAGATAAGTCCAACCAGGTACAGATGCCGGACAATGATATTTAGCATCCCTACTTGGCCAGAATCCCCCCGACTGATTTCAGAATAGCTGCATATTAATTTATCCAGTGAACGTCCAGCCTCGAAGGAATGCAAAACGGTAATGTCTGGAATTTAGCATCCCCAAGTCACCGGACCAATTTTGAACGAAACAGTTTGGAAATTACTGAAATATGTGTAGCGGGTAGCCTCCAAGTAAGGATAAAAAGTGCCAAAACAGCTTTCAACTTTGCCTGCTTCTTTGAACAGATCTAAGAGTCACTGGTGGCTCAAAAATTTTATGAATAGAGAAAACGGAAAAATAAGAAGTCGAATTTCGAAAATTCATTAAGGATAATTCCTGCTAAGATGGAGAAGTTGAATGATAAGAATGTTTTTCAAGAAATTTGTTTGCATTGATAAGACTTGTTGTCCTATTTCTTTTCATATCTCAGGTCCTGTACACAATTTCCGCATTAAGTTCTTGTCCAACTGTGTATCCTTATTAATGATACTACAATATTGGATTTCATTTAAGATAGACGTTTTTCTTTTGTCTTTTTTTTGTTTTTGTTTTTTTTTGTTAGAAGTTCATTTCCGATAGATACGTCAGCAAAATCACTGGCATTTATTATTTACTTGGTAAACAACTTTTAACGCACTTGATTTCAAGGGAAAAACGTTGGTTGGTTAAAACTTAATCATTGAAATTTAAAAGCATATTTTCCAATCTTCTTACAAAATAGAAAAAGAAAGAGAGAAAAGCAGAAGAAAATTCATTACAATTTTATTACGATTTTAAAATCATGTATCGATTATTTTCCGGTGAAACTTTCTGTTCATGTCTACGGATATGAAATGTATTATTTCTTTAAAAAATTGCGAATAAATATTTCCCTTACTGGGAAAATTATCGCAACTTGAATTTTTTTCAAACAAAGGGAACTGGGCTGTTTATTGTTTTCTATACAGAATAAATGTCTGCCTCCAAATCGTTGAAATGAATTTTTAAGAAATAATCTTTTCAAATTACAACCAAGAAAAATCACAAAATAATTCAACCAATCAAATATAACAAAAATACGTTCAGGTATTTATTCAGGATGAACCATTTAGTCTACACTTCCCTTAATCCTCTTCGCTAATCACTCTATTATTACAGTGAGTCCACTATCGAATTTAGATACCAGGTGTATGATTGCAAATAAATACAAACAAACAGGAAAGGTATTTGCATATATATATATATATATATATATATATATATATATATATATATATATATATATATATATATATATATATATATATATATATATATATATATATGAGAGGGGTATTCATATATAGATAGACACTGAGGAGCAATTTCATTATGCATCTTTTTTTTATTATCCAAGTATCCTAATTTTTATTCAGTTCAAGTCTCAACTCAAGTTGAGCTGTTTTGAAGGATTATCGGGCATGAAGTTATGAGAGTTTCCATGACGTAATCTTCATTGTTATGTCATGATAAGGAAGTGAATTAACCAATGAGATCAAATTGCAAACGAACAGAAGAAATTTGTATATATATATATATATATATATATATATATATATATATATATATATATATATATATATAGATAGATAGATAGATAGATAGATAGATAGATAGATAGATAAATAGATATAGATATGTATGTATGTGTGTGTATGTGTTTGCATGTGTGTGCATATATCAGCAGCCCTTATAAGTCTATTCCTTGATAGAGGATTTTTTCCATCCCTTCCAATGGTGATAATGATTGTACTGAACTCTACCACGTCTTACCCGCAAAGTTTCCAATCTCATACCCCCAATCCTGTGTCTGGTCATTTCCTACTGTGTTTACTGTCCCATGAGCACCGCTCGGTCAGTCTTTGGCTCAACCCTCTGTCTGTTCGTCTTGTTAAGTGCTCAGCAAATGTTCATCTCATTGCATAATATTCTCCACCCCGATACTCTATCAATCTTTTTGCAATCGCTCAGAGTTATTCGTAGCATTGGATTTCACATTGCTGTCTGTATGAGTCTGAGTTGGTTCTCGAAGGTTTTTGTAATCTTTCACGTTTTAAGCATATTGGCAATTTATTTCAATCAAACCTCGCTTAAATCCCATTTACGGTATTTTTAATCTGCCGCATTCTTTCCATTTGTTTCTCCTTTTCTTCTTTCTGTGAAACAGTAAACCAAAAGACGGTCAACATCGGTCTCCTCAGTTCCCAAGATGGTCCAGCTGGTTGGCTGGCCATGTATGTATTTATGTATATATCACGCGCACAGGCTGAAATAATGAAGCTACTTGGCAAAAAATGTACATAATTGCGCTTTAGTATTCTCAGAAAAACGTTTTTCTTTGTTTTCTTATAAAAGTCCCCCATCAAAAAGGTTTTCTTAGTGGTGTGGGATTCAATCTGCAATGTAATTAGCAGGTAGGTACAACAAAAGACGTAGGAATTAACTTATTCAATGATCGTTCTCTTATTACGTTTTAATTGATCACCTCCAACATGGCATGCTGCTAAAAAACATTCGTCACATGATGATTCCTATCCAGTGACTAATCAGATCTATTTTTTTTTTAATTCTTTTACCTTCATATACCTCTAATTAACACGCACAAACTGATTTCATAAAACACGCACGCACATATGTGTCTATAATCAATCAGGTGTGTAGAGAACTAAGTTGATGACTGCTGGGTGGAGAGGGTGGGACCTTTTTTTTCCGATATACATACCATTGCCAACTCTTGCCCACCAGTAACACCACGAAATGTTGCATGTCGTGGTTGAAATTGAGGTTCACACAGCGGGTACGTCGAAAACCTACTTTCTAATACCTAGTTCCACCAAGCCAGCCGTACTGTATACCTATTTCGCAAAACCTGGCCTCAACATATACGTAGCTTGCAAAACCTAGCCTTACCATATATTTAGTTCCTTGAACTCAGCCTCGCCATTTACCTAGTTCCCATAACCCAGCCGTACCCTATATGTAATTGCCAAACAAATCCTTACCGTGCGCCTAATTTCTGAAACCAATCGTTACTGTACACTTAGTTCCAAAAAAAAAAAAACTCTGTGTACGTAGTCCCTGAAACCCAGCCCCACGCTATACCTAGTTTCCAAAACCCATCATTACCGTATACTTGGTTTCCGAAACCCCACTCCATCAGTGGTTGCGTGTAACACATATTGGCTTTTGGCGCGGTCATCTATTTCAGATACAAGTCAATATCGATTGTCCTTCCTCTTCCCCTTCCCCCGACACTTCTATTGTTAGATTCTTTCTACTTTTGGTGTCGTTGTTGTTGCTGCTTCAGTTGTGGTAACGGAATGGTGATTTCTTGTTCTCATTCTCTGTGTTCCTCTTCTTTCCCATTAGACTACCAAAACGGTTGCAAAAATCGTCAACAGATTTTTTTCAGTTTCCAACAGGGTCTGGCTGGCTGACCATCTATATATCAATCTATTCTAGTCAAATAAATAATCCTTGATCCGTCTAGAAAAATGTTTTGTTTTTTTGTTTTATAATCATCCAATAGGTTTTCTGATTTATGATGCAAGTTTATGGTAAATAGGTCCTATGATTTTTATCTGGCTGCATTCACGCTTGTTTTTTGTTTGTTTGTTTTTTAATTTATGCTTTTTAGTGAACCAATAAAAGCCCGAACACACCCAACATAGCGTTGTTCATTTTTCTATCGTCGACAAGTATTCTTCTTGACTGTTTTTCCCTTTCTATTCTTCTATTTTCATTTCTCTTTTTCTCATTCACTTCTCCTTCTTGTCGTTCATAATTAACTTCTTGTCTGGTTTCTATTAGAATATGTCAACCAAAACTGCCTCCAAATCTGTCTAAAAAGGTTTCTTTAGCTTCAAAGTTGGTCCGGCTACAATTTACGTATCAGGATCGTAGGCCGCCTCTATGGAGCTCTAGTGATGAGAATTTTTGTAACTTCTAATACCTCTAAATGCAAACAGTTTTCTTATAGTACCCCATCTTGAAAAGGTTTTTAGAAAAGGAATGATTTTCAAATTAAGAAAATGCTAAATTGATCCTTCCGTTTATGTCCGCTTGTTTTTGGAATTCAAGACTTGTCAACAATTACTGCTCAAAACAAAGAGGGGAATATTTCATTCATTGATGACCTCCTTTTCCAACAATGCACACTGCCAAAAAATATTGGTCATGTGACAATTTTTATTGGATGACTAATCTCCCTTTGTTTCTTTTTTTTCTCTTTTACTTCTTTTTCCTTCTTTATTATTCTCTTTCTCTCTCCAATTTTTCATCCACTTCTTTCCTTCAACATTTTCTTCTTTCGTCATCATTTTCTTCTTTTTTTCTTCGTTTTGTATCAACTCTTTCTTTTTTCCACCATTCCTTCCTCCCCTTTGTTATTCTATTTTTTTTTTTTTAGATTCCTTTATCCCCAATGCATTTTTTTCTTTTTATCACTTTTTCTCTACACCTCTTTTTCAACTTCCTGCTTTTTTTTCATCGCCTCGTTTTTATCTTCTTTTTCTATTCACTTATTCCTTCTCCTTATTTTATTTCGAGTCTTACATCTCTTTCTGATTAGCTCTCAATTTTACTCTTCTTCCCGGCTTTCTTTACAATAATCTCTCGAACCTTCCTCATCATTTTCGTCTCTTTTTTTCTTTTTACCTTTCTTTTGTCACTTTTTTGATAGTCGAATCTTTCCAATCAAGTTGTCCGCCCAAAACTTGCAAATTCCGGCAAATAACCCTGTAAATCTTATCCATTCAATTGCTTCAGCCAGATTGTTCACACGCCTCCTCACAGCAGCAAGTTTGACATGGCCAAAGAAAATGGGCTCAGTCCCTGCAACTAATGTCAAGGAGACATTGGAACAAGCTTACACAGAACGAGTCCAAAGCATGCTTGACATGGTTTGACATTGCTTGGGGCCGAGCCATACCACGCCCCTGTTAATCCTCGTTGACAATGACATCACAGCCGTCGGTCATGTGTGCCAGGTAAGTATTTTAAGGCATGATAACGTGTTCCAAGTCAGGCACTAAGATTTGCTTATTTTCTCTAATTATTTATACTATATACGCTATTTAGGCGAAATGATACATTAGCCGTGTAATGACCAGAGATTATTTCAAATAAAGTTTCAAAGAAATAGAACGAATTTATGATTATTTCTCTCGGATTTTTATCCCATTTCTCAATCATGTAATTGTCCGCATTGGGAAAGAAATTTTACCGATATAGACCGTGAATGAACAAAGAGTTAACTTGGAAATTATGCACCTATCTGAGCCTCTGTGTTATCGGTGGTTGTTTAGCTTACTGATAAAAGCAACGCTACGTTGAAGTGGTTACCTAATCGATTGCAGGTTCGATTCAAACAGCAGCCCCACTTTCTCTAAGTGTTTACAGTATTTGCACTGTCCAGGACAAGTTATACATTTACCGTGTCATAGGAGGGAGAATAAGCATATATGGAAACAGAGACAGAGAGAAGTACAAGAGAAAAAGGGAAAATGACACAAAAAATGAGTCATATCTGTTGTAATATTTATTGATCAGCAGCAGTATTTTAGCGTCTGTTGTTGGGCATAGACCTTCTCCAGGATCATCAGACTTCTGTATCAGGGGCGTTGTGAAGCCGATATTTTTTCGACTCGTCTAGTTCGTCAAGTCATCTTATATTTTGCCGGTCAATTTGCATATGATCTCTGGGGACCAATGTTGTGAGTCATGATGTCCATCGGTTATCTAACATTCTTGCAACGTAAATAGCCAATAGCTATTTGTATTTTTAATGGAGTATATTATTTTTTGTTCTTTTTTTTTCAAATATACTGTGCTGTTTTGTGATCCCTCCATGTGATGCTGAGCATGATTCTCTCTTGTGCACGTTATATTATTCTCATTTTGAGGGTCAGTCTTTTGGTCAGATTCCATATTTCAGCTCCATAGATGACTATCAGGAAGATATATTAATTGTACACCCATTTTCTTATTTTCAAACGTTATGCTTGCTTTGCATGAAGTTGTCCATTATAGAGTGATTCTTTGCTTGATTTCCCTATCGTTTTGAGGTTCTCATAGAAATTTGTTCTCCTAGGTACTTTTTCGGGTCTCCGTTTTCGATTTTAATTCCTGTGTATTTGTCCTCAACATGTTTGTTGTACATGATATTTTTTTTTACTGAGATTCGTGTGTAGTCAACTTCCTTGTTCTATTTGTTCAGTTCGTCTAGCATTACTTGGAGATCATGAATGTTTCTCGCAAAAAGGACGATGTCTTCAGGAAATCTCAGGTTACTTTGGTTTTTGATGTCTATTCCGATTCCTTTATTTTCCAAGTGTAGGTTTCTGAAGATCATCTTAAGGTACGCAGTAGAGAGCTTGGGTGAGCTGGTATCTCCTTGTCTAACCCGTTTTCCAACTTGAAAGGGTTCATAGCCTTTCAATAACCTAATAAATGAACTGCTGTGCCAGTATATATGTTATAAGACTCCATCATATACAGCATCGATGACCTTTGAGATATCCACAGAGTCGAACGTTTTGAAAAAGATAAGAGTTTTAAAACTATTAAAAGGGATCCTAGTACAGGAAAAACGCAAATTACTAGCGTGTTCGAAAAAATGGAGATCAAACAACAGATAAACATCCAATTGCCGAACATGCTCAAGAAACAGGTTATAAAAGTTACGAGTAACAAGTTTGAAAAACTTCCAGCAATAACCCCGGTGGGGCTTAAACGAGACATTAAACAAACAAAGGAACAGCCTTGGATCAGATAGTTTCACCATCGATTTACTCAAAAAGGTTGGTAATTTCATCATTAAGAAACTAACCGTCCAATTCAAATCATACCTAAAACTGACTGAAGTCCCTGAAGATTGGAACACAGCAATCATAATGCTTATACATAAGAAATAGAACCCAAAAGATTGAAACAACTACGGGCCAATAAGTCTACTAAACTGCATGTACAAACTTTTTACCAAAGTGATCACCAACCAGCTCACCAAAACACCAGAAGAAAAAAACAACCACAGCAAACGGCTCGATGAATAAAAAGTTACTCAACCATGGACCATATCTATCCATTAAATCAGCTGAAAGAGAGGGCAGAAGAACATGAAATACCATTTGTCGAAGGCTTCCGACTAATTAATCCCTCATCGTTGAATACGTTTTGGTAGGTAACCTACTAAAGTAAGCCCCTGGTTCAAGAAATTGAATCAATTATAGTATAAAATAACATCCTTGTACAATAAATCATAATGCCCTATATTAAATAACAAATTCTGTATAGTATGACATAAGGTATAGGGTACAATCATAACCGAAGTTTAGGTGGTGTTCGATCAACACTGTTAATATAAGTGTTCTGCTTCTGAATACTCAAAACATGATAAATAACTGCTGATCATTAAAAAAATCATGCATTGTACCATAATATCAAATTTGGTGTGAATCATAAATAATCAATGGAGAAAATTAAATAAATTACATTATCTGGTATTGGGGAATAATCGACTGAAATGACATAAAACTTTATTGAAAAAAGTTTTTTTTAAAGAATATTTAGTGTTCAAAGCTGTGAAGTTTCCCAGACTATATAAGAGTGTGTGTATCTGCATTTTTGTTGATTTCTGTACGCATGTATTGTAATAAATATAACAATTCTGTTAATAGAGATATCATTAAAATAAGGCATATGTAAGATATTACAAAAACAAATCCTAAAATTAAAATATAAGAAACATGAAAATATACTTATGAAAAGGAGCTAATTAGATGTTTAATCTCAATTATGCTTTCAAGAAAGAATGGATTCATTTTTTTTTTTTTTTACAATTTAATTAGCTAATGGAAATAAAAAAATTCAGTAGACTCTCATGATAGGGTAAACTCATAGAAGTTGCTGTATTATTAATTAAAAATCATATGATGAAATAAAGGGGGAGATAATTACACCCCAGGCTCGAAAGAAACTAGGTCGAAACGAAATTACAAGTAGCATAATGACTGCAATCTCCGCATCGTCGTGGTATGAGCTGAATTCATCGATACGACAGATCGATGCATGTTAACAGATATCTTAACAATGAGCTTAGTATGTATTTCCCGTCCCGACAAACAAGATACTGCTTCAGTGAACGACAGTATTGATGATTCTGACTAACTTCTACCTTCAGCCTAGATTTTAATTGCTTTTTATCACAACTTTGCATGGACCATTATCCTACGGCAACGATTAAACAGTACGATTGGGAAATAAAAAGTAAGTTCACGGTGAGAATAGAACTCACACCCTCTGGCCAAGGGGTGTCCAGCATATGCCTGGTTGTGAAGAAAATAAAATACACACTTTTTAGTTTCAGTGACGTAATCTTGCTTATTTAGTGGCATCTCTTGTATACTATATTCATGTTGTCCCACAAGACAACTTTTAGTGTAATGAGTTCAATTCAAACCCGATGCCCAAGTAATAAAACTGTGTAACAGTCTGAACTGAGTTTAGTAAATATCTATTTTGCTTCTTGTCACAAATATTGTTTGGTGACTGGTTTTGCTACAATGTTGTTACTGCAGTGAGTTCTACTGAAAAGATCAATGCGAGTTTAGTATACTGACTATCCAGTTCCTTAGCTAAGAGATAGGATATCAGCCTCCAGGTCTGAAGTGAAGGTTTCAATCCTACCTCATAGTACTGGATGGAATAATGGAAAGTCTATAGCCACACTGAAGAGTTGTAATATGAAACAGCTGTCTGTGGATGACACAATATATATGTATATATATAATTATTGTTGTTATTGTGTCATCCACAGACAGCTGTTTCAATGTATTACATCTCTTCAGTGTGACTATGGACTTTCCATTATCCCATCCAGTACCAAAGCAGGATTAAAACCTTCACTTCAGACCCGGAGGCCGATATCCTACCTCTAATTTGCCAACCAAAGTAATTCGATTTTCCTATTTTGATTTGTTAATGTACAAATTGTAGCTTAGTTTCGGCATCAGTATGGATCGAACTCCAAACTCATGATTTTTTTATTCCACGTGATTAAAAGTGTGAGAATCAATCCTTTTTATACTTGGTTAAAAAAAAGCCAAGTTTGATAGGAACAATTGACAATTCTTATACTTGTGAGACATAATGATAAGAAAATATCACTTATTACCCAGGAAACACCCCAAAATTTGTTTATTTCAAGTTACGCAGTGTTATGATTACACAAAACATGAATCTCGAATAAGTGCAGGTGCGCCATCGCGGGATATTCTTTTTATTTACGTCACACAGTGTCACAATATGTCTTATCATTCAGATCATCTTGTATTAGTTGGAGGTTACAGAAGAAGAAATTAAACGAAAGGTCACTATAGGATGACGAGGCTTTGGCAGAGAAAGCTCAACCTTTAAGAACAAGAAAATCTCATTAGTCCTAAAATGAAAAGTCTACAACAAATGCATCCTCCTGATAGTCACCTATGGAGCTGAAAGATTGACCCTAAGACTGAAATCCATGCAATGTTCTCACGAGAGAATCATGGTCAACATCACATGGAGATATCACAAGACAGCACGATATATTATGAGAGAACAGAAGACCGAGATATCGTGGAAACCATTAATAAATTCAAATGACAATGGGCCGGTCATGTTACAAGAATGGACATCATGGCTCCCTACACAGATCACATGCGAAATCGAAACCAACAGAATACTAGACGGAGAGAAGAATTAGACAAGTTCAGAAAGTATTGGCTTCGCATAACCCATTATAAAGAATTCAGATGGATCCGAGGAAAAGTCTATGTCAAATGATAGACGATAAAAGACTGATGATGATGATAATGATAATGATGATGATGTCAAATCATTCCCTTTTTAAAGATCAATTCTCATGATGAAAAATTGTATGTGCAAAGGAGAAATAATGGAATAGAAGATGGAGAGAGAGAAAGAAGTCTATGCAGTTTTTATAACTAATCTATACATTCCATATATATATATATATATATATATATATATATATATTCATAACCTTTTCATTTTACAATTGCATTTTGGAAGATATCTTCTTTTTTTTCGGGCGTTTTAACTGGAATTAGGTTGAAACTCAATTGGAAACAAAAGAGTTTATTACAGAAACAAATGAAGACAAATGCTGTCAAAAATGTATATACGACGTTGCAGTTCTAGAGTCTGTTCTTTTTCTTGTTATTTGTAATGATATTTTAAAAGCAACATTAGGAAGAGAAATCCTTTCTCTTTTGATGAATTAATTTCTCTATGAAAGTTGTTTTTTAAGATGAAATTCCAAAGATAGGGGTGTAGGGGGGGAAATATAGTGAAGTGTTCCCAGCCTAAATGGTGCTGATCCGTAAGGGTCTGCAACTATATTGCAGGAGAACGGTGAGCTTGTTGTGTAGGTAGATGTTTCGAGAGTCTGGCAAACATCAATAGCAGTGACATAACTAGAAAATCAAGGTCCCGACGGTCGGGCTTGGCTCTTTGAGGGATGCCTATATTATTTGGTAAGATTTGCTGTATAGTGTGGACTGAAATACAGGAGGATAATCACTATTCATAGAGATTTTTGGCCCCGTCTCTAATTTAAATTGTCCTCTCTTGCCTCTATTAACTACACTGTTAGACGTTGATGCGAGAGAAATATTCAATTGATTCTCTAGAACTTTTCTTCTGTTTCTTATTTGTAAGCACCGACGGAAACTCATTGGATACGTGGTTCCAATTGACTGGATGACTCTCGTACAATCTTATAGTCTTTCATAGAAACGTGTTATACTTGTTACGAAAAGAGCGGGGCGTCAAGTTTAATCTCTTTTATTTCTGTGAAACCTATATTCAAAAAACTTGGAAGCCTACATCAAACACAATTATCTACTACGACAATTCTGAAGAGATCTAAAGACACTGACTGATGAAACTTCAAAGAACGTAGCGCAGACTTCCGTAGGCCAGTGTGCCTATATATTAATATTCATTTTATATATATATATATATATATATATATATATATATATATATATATATATATATACGCATTTTAACACTTCTGAATAAATTTAGATAGAAGTACATTAAGATTCATCCAGACACAAATACACCTGCACACACATAGATGATTTATTTCTTAATAATTCAAATAATCTCATTGCAATTCGAATCAGCCCAAACTGTTTTGAAGTCAAGGGGTTTCTGTGACGTAATATTCATTGTTACGTCATAAAAGGAAGTGAAATTTATGCAACGTGTAAACAAACAGACGATTTGCATGTATATGTTCATTATATAGAGAGTATTAAAAAATACGATGAGGTGAAAAAGGCGTGCAGAGATACGGCATATACCTACCTCAAAATTTCCAAGTTTTCGTATGTTTGATGTTTATTATCAGAGACATTTCTGTACACTTAGCTCACCAAACCAAACTTTGCCGTATACTCATTTTCCTTAACGTATTTCAATGACTGTAAGAGGGGTAAAGAGGAGGAAGAGACTGCAATATATATATATATATATATATATATATATATATATATATATATATATATATATATATAAATTGAACATCAAAGGCCCTCAAAAATTCGGCTGAAAGCAGTTATTTGGGCCTTCACTGATGGCTGTCTAACTCAATGATAAGAGCATCGCTACGTTGAAGCGGCTACCTTATCGGTGGCAGGTTCAATTCCTGCTTTAACTACATCTTCTTTAATTGTTCATTCTTTTTTACGCTGTCTAGGCTAAGAGATACATTAACCATGTAACGATAGTAGATAGTTCTACTTAAATTTTTCTATACAATATAACACAATTCATAAGTCATATATATGTGTGTATGTGTGTGCGTGTGCTTGTGTGTCTTTGTGTGCATAAACTAGTACGTTATGATACTTCCGTATAATTTTGAATAAAACGGCATCTATTCGAACATTTACACATATACACACGCTCTCATAAAAATGATAGTATATGATGATGATGATGGTACATATTGCATAGAGATTCAGAGTCGTAGATATCAATAATAAAAGAAGTAAGCCCACATATTTCTATTTGTTTTTTTTATTAGACAAGTCATTGTCAACCATCATCAACAATTTTTGACAAGTATGATATTTCTTCCAAATTTTTTAGTTGCTCTTTATCGCAACTCACTCAGACTGTCCATGGCTTTGGGTAAACATGACTGATAAGAAATAAAGTATAAGCTCTCAGTTATTTCTGAACTGCTCTGTATAATAACTGCCATGGACTGTCGACCAGAGTGTGTTGCGATAAAAAGAAATCGAGTTAAGGCTGTGATTCAATGAAATTACCGTCAAAAATCAACCATTAGTTAATAGCATAAGAGCTACGTTGGCAACATCCACAGTTACTTCGAATTAATAATCAATTCGTCTATCCTTTTGGTAAATTAAACAAAAGTCGATAACTAAAACTGAATCAAATAACATCTTGAAATACCTCAAAGCCTATATTTTCCCTATATATATATATATAGGTCTCTGTGTGTGTATGTGTTATGGAGAGTTAAGTAACGAAATATATGGATTTGGTCCTTGTCAGTGTGAAAGATTATTAAATTTGCTAAAACCTAGGACAGGGGAAAATATTTGGTCTATTATTTTGACTCATAGGAAGTTGGGCGAGTCGGGAAATTGAACACAAAATACCAAATGATAAATGTCTGAAGTATATAGTTGGAATAGTCTATATAGGTATTACTTATTGGTAGAATGCTATTTGGTTTCGTCTCAACAGGCTATTTTAGCTTGAATAAATTTGCATATTGATGGAAATGAGACGTACATAATCCAGTGTAAGGTTTGTGATTTTCAAACATTTTTTTTTCAATTCTTTTTTCTGGCCGACTAGTATTCTTAAATATGATATAAGTTGTTTTGTGTGCAGTCTAGGACTGAAACAAATGCAACAGATCTAATACTCACATGGGTGAACACTCAATGATACGAACAACGAATCAAGTCAGTTGTTAAACTTATTATTCTATCATCACAAAAAATGTTTTGGGGTATCTTACAAAAGTAAACCGTTGATAAAAATATAAAATTACAAGCATGTGTTATGACATGGCCCTAATGATGATGAAATAATGCCAAATATTGAAATCATACTTTAAAGAGGAGGTGGTTATTGACAAATTCAGCAGTGGTCATGTTCACTGGAGTGTTTTGTTTTTATATCCCCAAAATCGTTACTCGATGAACAACTGATGATCCCAAAAGAAAATTAAAACACATGAGTTACATAAACAAATGTCAGGAGATACTTGATAGGGATAACATGAATTTTAGGGAAAACGTTTCCTATCTATTCAGTGCTTAAAGCTGTAAAGCTTTCCAGAAAATATATATATGATACTTAACTTTCTCAGCAGACAAATCGGAGACAGAACCCTCCATTGTATAATCATAATCTTGCTTGTAGCTGTACTGGATTGCATGTGCCACCCCTACAGACATACTAATAATGGTCTTGTATCCTTCACCCACTCGAAGGTGATCTACAAGAGGCAGAAATTTACATATCTTCCACTTCAATTACACAGCTTAGTGTAATATATACATATATATATATATGTGTGTGTATGTGTGTTGATAAAAATTACAATAGGAAGGTGAAGAGGAAGAGCAGGTATTACACTTTGGAAGTTTTTTTTTTAAATTTTAATATTTTTATCATGTCGTTGGTACCGTCGGAAAAAAGGGGTTGTCCAAAGTATATATATATATATGTGTGTGTGTGTGTGCGTGTGTGTGTGTGTGTGTGTGTATTTCTTCGTCATCTCAGAAAAACAGACAACCACAATATCAACTTTCACGAAGACCTACTCGTCAAAAATATACATGACTCTTCGATACCCAGATCTATGCAATACTTTAACACAAAGGTATGGATATTTCCAGAGCAGAGCAGAAACACTGCATTGATTTAGGAATAGTATCACATAAAGACAACACATTACGACATTGAGATACATGGAATTCGGTTGTATCTATGTAGGTGAGTATCAGGCTTGTCTGGGATTAAAGGAGCCAATAAAAGGAGGGTCAGGATGAAATGGTCAGTTGTCGGGGGATGTTTGCTTGGCTTTTCAGGGGGATAAATAGGATGTATATAGCATTTAATGGATAGGTGTTGACGTATATGGGTAGAAATAAGGGTATGTCTTTAGTTAGTAAATTAGTAAAAATCCAACAGAGGATTTAAGAAATAGTATAAGCACACATATGCTACCCATTGATGAAGAGAAAAAAACTCACCCATCGCCATAGAGCACTCTGGTGGATGAGGAATTTCTGCGTAAATGGATGTATCGTTTAAATTCAGCCTTCCTGACAACCCAGTTCCGCAGTCCAGAGGTAGGATATCAGTCTCCGGGTCCGATGTGGGGGTTTCAATTCTGCCTCGCGGGTTAAAGTCTATAGCCACACTGAAGAGATGTAATACATCGAAACAGCTGTCTGATGATGCAATAATATATATATATATATATATACACACACACACACACACATATATATATATATATATATATATATATATATATATATATATATATATATATATATATATATATATATGTGTATTCTAGTTATGTTTGGACAACCCTGCTGCAGAGTCATATTAATATAACAGTTTATAATCTATTCCTAGTACCATATCATCTAATTTTGTGTAAGACATAAAACCCACTTGAAAACCAGACAAATTACATAAACAGATGTTAGGAAATGACAAATGTTTTGAATCATTTCTAAATGTATCTTTACTCTTTTAAGCTGTCGATATTCCCAGTATATATATATATATATATATATACATATGTGAGTACGTATGTATATATGTATGTATGTGTGTGTGTATATGAATATATATATTCATTATTTTTTAAGACTGTATATATATAATTTAATACCATTTATAAATGATATCTATGTATATGAATATTTCATGTCATTGATAAATTTGGTATGATTTCAATATATTCAAAAATTATATATATATATTATTATTTATGAATGAGATGGGACTTCAATACAGACCATTTACTTAGTTGAGATTCATTCAATCAAGAAAATACATATCATATCGCTATAAATCAGATAAATATATTACTTGATTAAAACTTATCTAAATAACCATCTTTGACATCAAAACACAACCGAAATCCTCAAGATCCGGATGATGAATTATGAATTAGCCATAATAGTCAAAGGGATTTACTTGACAACCTAATGAGCAACACTGAGCAAAGGACGTAACTAACATTCATCTATGTTAGATCATTGGGAAATATGCAAACGCAACTAATATGAGATTGCTGAGAAGAATGGCATAACTCAGCGTAGTCATTCCCCCAAATTTCTATATATGTGAACCAATCAAGCATTATTGAAGTTAGTGAGTCAAGGGCCGGGGTTTATGAGGGTATGAACGGTGATTCTACATATCCTCCGGCGAAGAGAAGAAAAATTGAAGTAGGTTCAGAGAAAGTGTCGGTCTAAACATAAAATTGGATTTAGCATGAGACATAATGGCGCTGAAGAAAAGTCAGACGTTTTCTATAAGTAGCTAAAAGAGTTATTTGCTGGAGTTATAAAGACACGCTGACTCATGAAGAAAGAAGTTATATATTCAAACATGATTATATATGCATTATATTGTATAGAAACTCTTATTGGAAATGATCTTCCGTCACCACACAGTGATATATCACTTAGCCGAGACAACGTGAATAGAATAAACAATTATAGTGAATTGCGCTGCTGCAAAAATTGAACCTGCAAAGAATTTCCTAAAAGTATTTAGGTATTTGGGTCAGGGAAAGGGGTGAAAATATGATGTGCTACCTAAAAGTTTTGAGAATGAAGTGTGCATGAACTCAGTATATTATGGTATGGACTTTTTCATAAAAGAAAGATATATGTATATTTAGAGAGAGAGAGGGGCTCTCCTAGGGAAACGTACAAACATTTTTTACAAAGAATGGAGCTTTTTGTAATTAAAAGATTCATAACTTAATATATATATATATATATATATATATATATATATATGTATATATATATATATATATATATATATATATATATATATATATATATTATGTATATATGAATAATAAATTACATTATATTACATAGAAACGTTATACACGGTTAACATATCATTCAGTTCAGACAACGTCAATAGAATAAACAATTAAATAAAATGGGGCTGCTGCAAGAATCAAACCTGCCAATAATAGGGTAGCCGCTTCAACATAGTGATGCTCTTACCAATAAGCTAAAACAGTTACCAGTAATGCCAATTCACCAAAATCTACTTTCGACCTGAATTCTTATCTTGTTTATTCTCGGTCTGTTCGTCTGTCTAAAAGTGACGGTCATGTATAAAGAAATGTACATATTTTGTCCGACAGAATGAATTATAAATCTATAATTCATTCTGTCGGACTAAATATGTCAATATATATATATATATATATATATATATATATATATATATATATATATATATATATATATATATATATATATATATATATATATATATATAAGAGAGAGAAAGAGTTATGTTTCTATTCCAAAAAAGTACTGATTTACTCCACCCCAATTTCAAGGGGCTTAACTCTTTGTAAAATAGGAAGACGTTCTCTGATAAAGCCAGTCTATGTATGTACGGTGCATCGTAAAAGGGATCAGCAAACTGAGTTCTAATTTTGGCTGAAGCTGCATACGTTCACTTTCTACTGATGTCCTTCGGGAGGGAAGCATAAACGTTGTCTCTCTTGAGGTCTGTCCTATTTCTAGATAACGTGAATGACTCTTCACTGGCGTACAACAGCAGTTGCGTAAAGGAGAGCACTTTCAGTACATGAGCACTTTTTTCATGAGTATCTGTCCCACCGCGTTATTTGTCATTTCAAGATACCTTGCAATAGGACTCATATCCTCTTAGCCGACTTACCAATCAGTTCACACACACACACACACACACACACACACACACGCATACACTCACACACTCACACACACATGTATAAATATGTACATATATAAATACTAGCTGAAAACCTGCCATACCAGGTGGTTGCCAGCAAGTAAGAGCAGAAGGCCCCAACTCCAATTCCAAAAGGGGACCCCCAGATCTGCACTCTCACCCCAGCAATACCTTCATTCCCTCCAGAAATGCATCAAATAGCAACAGCTGTGGAGACGAACTCTAACAAATTAAAAATTTTCTCTCTGAAATTTCTATATTTGTTTCTTGTGACTTGAACAAAATTTTCAGAATTATCTCCCTTTTTCGCTTCAAAGAAAAAATCAATCAGAACTCGATCCTATTTAGGGAGGAAATTAGAAAAAGGCAAGAAAACTTTTTTCTATACACACTAAGGAGTGAATGTGGAAAATTTTTCCGCCCTTGGTACTGTCCGTACGCGTGATACATACATAGCCAGCCAGTCAACAGGACCAACTAAACAACTGAAGAAACTAATGTTGAGGGTTTTTGACTATCTTGGTTGACAGTTCCTTGGCGGACGACAACAAGGAGAAAAAAAAAGAAAGAAAAAAATAGGGAATGAGGAAACAAGAAACAGCAAAAAATAGAGGAAAATAAAATTAAAAAAACGAAGAAGAAGAAGAAGAAGAAGAAGAAGAACAACAACAACAACAACAACAACAACAACAACGACAACAATGACAACGATAACAACAACAAGAAAAAGACGACCAAGAAGACTGGTCTGCTTGGTCATACAATAGAGACCGTCAGGTGACCATTGTTGTTTGGATAGATAGATAGATATGAACTGTGCAAGCGAGATTGATTAGAAGATATGAACGGTGCAAGCCAGATTAATAAGATATGAACAAACTGAGATAGATAAACTGATAGACAAATAGGGAGAGAATGAGAGAGAGAGACAGACAGAGACAGAGAGCGAGAGAGAGAGAGGGATGTTTAAACCTTGATGGATAGATAAATAGATAGATAAGTAGCTAGATAGATAGATAGATAGATAGATAGATACATGGACAGACCTAGATATATCGATGGATAGATACATTGACACATAGGGAAAACAAGAGAGTGGGAGATATATATGAACACAGATAGATAGAGAGTTGGATAGAAAGAGAGCCAAAAAGAAATTAATCTGGGAAGAGTCAATCTAAGTGACCTCATGAATCTCAATCCGAAGAAAAAAGAAGAAACAAAAAAAACGCTATTAAAACAAACAAGGAATAATCATCAGAGAAGGAAGAAGAAATCATATCAACCTTCATCCTTTTTCTCCCGCTCACACTATTACCAATCAGTTAAATCAACATAAACACACAACAATTCCACTGCAAAACACACAGAGTTGTTGCACACTTCGCAATAAATAATGGCGATCTGGAGACAAGGCAAAGGCACGACATTGTTCTAACTGAAACCGAGCATGAAATAGAATCGGAGACATAAATTTACTGGTGCATTATCGGTGGGTACCAACACAATCTTCCATTCATTTTTAATTTTTTTGCTCAATTTCTGCGTTACGGTTAGCGACAATACATGCCATCAAGCCACATATTAAACGCACAAATACACTTCCATCTCATAAATGCCCATGTGAAGAGGATTGAGTGAAAAAAAATGAATAAGTGAAAAAAAAACTGAAGCAGGTTGTAATGGGTGCAAATCAACCATACTTTTTCCAGTAAAAATCATGAAACAAGAGAATTCATACTGATTGTTTTTAGATATTGAATGGACTTTTGCCATCCGTCCATAACTAAGTTATTCACTCGGATAGTTTAATGGTTTAGGCGTCTTCCTCACATTCTAAAGGTCCCATGTTCTATTCCGGGTATGAGCAAAAATAGTGGAAAGCTCAGGATATATTTATCCATGCACTCAGCTGCCAATTGAGTACCCTTTCAGCTCTATGTAGAGGCATCCTTTTTGCTGGACTTGCATTCTGCTAGGGTACTCGTCGACATGTGAGAATTGCAACCAGACCTAAAATTTGCAAGGACCACTAAGCGGATGCATATACATGCATATACACCCTAATAAGAGTTCTTTTCAAAGAGACGGACACTTTACTTTTACCATAGGTTGTACTCCAATAAGAAGTTTAATAACTTCATTATCCCGGAAAAGAGACATTAAGCTCATAAACCGATTGCTTCGGAGCCAGTTATAAATTTCCGATGAAGCAATCATAAAGTATCCGGCCATTCTTGGTATTACTTTCCCAATTTCTGTGTAATTCAGTTCCAAGAAGTCTCTCAATGCTTTTGTTGTCGACGAGCCTCTCTCATTCTATTCAGCCAAGAGAGAAATCATCTCCCGAAAGACTATTGTGGATATAGCGTCTGATAATTTCCGTTTTGTGGGCAAATATTCTTTGTTATTTTTATCATTTTGATTCCAATTTCTATTTTTAATATCAAAATGTCCACCACTGTTCTTAAGATCTAAAAAGAAAAACTGCTATCTCTGAGGAAGAAGTATTTCCTGTTAAATCTCAATGTATACTGTTTTTTGTTTTGTTTTGTTTTTTTCCTTCAAAATTTCTGCTCGATTGCCTGCGTTCATATTAAAATCGATATGATTTTAACTGACAGGACTCGGCCAAGTATTGCTAATATTCGTGCTTTGATTGCATTCCAGATTTTACGAAAATTACAAGTATAATGCAATAAGAAGGAAAGATCTTAAACTTCTCAAGATGGACATACTCTCATACCAAACGTTTTCATCATTCGATTACTAGTATCCTCATATTTGTTCTTCGATCGCTACGTTTTGGCAACAACAATCTCCAAACTTCTCTCTTCGTATCATACCATGTAATCTTAAAAAGGATTATTTTATTGCTACGTACTGATTAGTTTCTACTGGTGACCTCAGATTAGTTGCAAAATGCGCAACATTTCGGAAAAATGTCAGTTTGGGACTCAATAATCACTTCCATCGGAAAATAAATTTCTTGCAACAATCCAAAATGGAGAAAATTGTGGTCAAGTCTGGGGCATCTCTAGATATCATTTCCTGAACGTAATATGCACGTGGGACATAGATTTCTTCCAGTTTTCAAGTTGGTCCAGTTAGCTACGTATGTATATAACACGCGTACAGTTCATACCAATAGTGCTAGGGGGCTAAAAATTTAAGCATTTATTCCTTATCTCTGGGAAAACTCTATTCCAAAGATTATGCCTAAATACTTTTTTTTAGAGGTTGGTTCAATTTGTAATGCAAGTTTATGTTAAAGTGAATCAAGAGTTTGCGTTTTTTTTTCTAATTGAGACTATTTAGTGATCACGGCTTAGCAAAAGGCGAAAAAAATAATTTATCCATTGATCACACGCAATTCCAATTCATTTAATTGATCATCCAAGACTGCTGGTTTCCCGGTGTTTTTGATTGAATGACTAACCAGACTTGTTTTTGGTTGCATTCAAACGGAATTCTTTTTTAACGGATCACAGAAACCGAGACGATCTATTAGCAGACAGCGCTACAGTGAGGAATTGGATCGTTTGAATGACGCATTAGATTTGATAAAAATGTTTCAGCGCACGGAAGTGGGCTAATAATATTGCTGTATGATAAAGCTTCACCTCAAGTTCAAAATGCAACGCAGTAAGCCATTACGGAGTTGGGATTGGAGTTCATTCACATATGACGCATCGTCAAAACCTGTCATTTTCAAACGATCACCGGTCACATTCCATGCGATACACCTAAATTAATTCAAGATACCGAATGGTTCCTGAATGAATTCATCGAATTGTTGATGAAATACACAATCTAATAGAACTCTAACATAATTCAGTTGTTTTTGGAACTCTGGTTCGTGAACCCAACTCGATGGTCTGCTGCATTGACCGAATCTGAACATGACTTTGTTAATCTTGTAGTAGTGAAACAAAATTATCCAAAAGTTATCAAAAAACATACACTTTGTACGCAGACTTGTACTGTGTATCAGAATTCGTATAAATAAAAGAAATCCAATGAGGATATATGTGATTCCTGAAGATGAAGAAATGCAGTTTATCGATCGCAGTCAAACAAATCAAAAATGTTTCCTTGGGTTTTCAAAGTTTCTAAACCACTAGCATATGGCCATAGTAATCTAGGGAAAATACTTATAACTATTATGAAGTTATATGAATAGAAGACAATTTCATAAGAGGTTAGGAATGTTATGGCAGGTTTGAAATCTTGCAATTGAAAATCTGGTTGTTGTATATTAGCAGCGATGATTTAAAAAAGGTGTGTAATACATTATGCAACTGCATTTCAGTTTATTGAAATGCAGACGTTCTTACCTGCTGAGCGACGATAAGTTCTGTTGAAGATCTACTTCACTTTTCCTCTGTCGATTATTCAATATCTATTATCGCGATTTTGTCCACGTACCCGGCCAAACTTTCCAACCTATTCAGACGGCTACAGCTCTCTCTGGAGGCTTTCGTTGATTTGATAGACATTGGTACGAAGTAAAAGCCAAAAAGTTACGAAGACAGATGCTCTGAAGATTTGCAAGAGGGTTTAGCAGAATAAATTACAACCAATTTGAAGATTAATGACAGAAATGATGGACGATAAGCATGATGGGGGTACCACGATTCATGCTTATAATGGAACTACAATTCGAGGCTGTGGTTCTCAAAGGCGATAAACGCCATTTAAAAAGTAGATTCCTGGCTCTGAATGTTATTATCTTGTTACAACCCTTTAATTTATATGCTTTTAGATCAAAGTTTGGTTCCAAAATGCGATAGGCAACATTTAAAAAAGTAAATAAGTTTCAATAAAAAATGTGATTTTCAATTTAATCAAACGCATTTTTCCGCGTGGTACATGTCGTAATTAGGACCTAGACTCTTCAATTGAAAGTATATCTGCCCATGTGTGTATATGTTTGTGTGCGTTGCGATTATTTGGCCATTTTACTGGCCATTGAACGAAGTTGGAATTCACCAGATATATTTGTCAGATCATGGGAAGGTGAAATATAGAGTTTAAATTATTTTTATCAGTGATTTTTGAGAAATCTGATGAAAATACATTTTTAAAATTCAGATTATTCACTTAATAAGGAATAAACGTAGTCATTTTCAATTCTCTAGCTCTGTACAGCCTTTACACTAGAGGGGGGGGTTCTTTGGAGCAAATTAGGAAAATTAATCCGTTAAAAACAATGTGTTAACGTAAAATTCACCAGATTGTCTCGGAGTAAATTTCTGATAAATATTACTTTGATGTCAATTGATAAATTTACGTGCAACAAATTAGAGTAATTTTTTGAAGTTAATCCCTGTAACACTATCAGTGCACATACTTAGCCGTCCAGCCAACCAGCCACACCTGCTTAAAAACTTTTTTAAAAACCATCTTGTCCGTTTTGGTGACAGTTTATGGCGGACAGGCAAATAGTTGAAAGCAATTCGATATCAAAGAGATAATAATAGAATGACGTCTTATCAACAATGCAGCCATTCGTTCCTCAACACGTTTGATCGTCCTTTCCTGAAGGACTAGACAAGTTCAGATATAAAATATTCTCACATCCCCTCATACATCACGGCGAGACACACTTACAAACTTCCTGCTGCATACAATGAGCGCATTGAAATTCAACACAGAACGTTATGCATTATTCAACCAACTAAATTCTATAGAGACAACCGTTTCAATCATATGGATATGGTAAAATAAATCCCTTGTTATTGTAAATTTTACCATCTATTCAAACTTCAGTTCCCATTGTTGACACATAATAACATTGTACCTGTTGAATGTCAAAGTTGTATACTCAAACGCCTTTGTCATTGACAGATATCAACGCTACTAACAAGATTGTGGATTGTAATAATAACAACCGCAAGAAATTTGTCACATACAACACTGTGCAATGCAATATCTGTTCCTTGGTTGTGAGTGTTATTTTCCGATTGATTATGCTTAAAAAGTATTTTCAGGAAATGGCTATTGTTCCCTTTGAACTTTCTGTTTTCAGTCAGGCTAGTTATATCCGTACTTGATTGTTTTTCTTTATTTAATTATAAATTTACAAATTTCCCGTTATCCAACTGAAAATCAGTAGATTTAAAATTATTACAGTCCTTGTTACAAAGGCAGAGTTTGAAGCGGGTATTTGATATTTTTCTTCACTTTTTAGATATAATCAATCAGACATGTAATACCCAGGAGCAAAAGAGCTTTTAAAAAGTTGTGTAATTTACCCAGTACGTTCACTTTGGATGGTTAACTTCGTAAGCAATAATACTCACTGCATCTTCTAGGGTTTATAACGGAATGTTTTGCACACAAATCTGCGCAAATATGGAGCGCCCGGCTCTATTTGAATATATGCTTTTCTTCATTGAGGGCAAATTCCAAAACTTCCAAGAAATATATATAAGTGAAAATGAAATGAAAAAAGCAATTCGATTGTTGGTGCAAGAAATCTTTTTTCGTTAATTAAGGCCTCAATTTGAATGCAGAAGATATAAAAATGGAGGTATTTTCGTTTTCTTTTTTTATGTTATGTGATTTGATAAAACGAGAATGATTACTGCTGTAACTGCAAACAACATAACTTGTGGGCATTTATTGTATGACTGCAGTAATGCAGTACACAAATTTGGAAAATCCAAGCAGAAAATAAGGTGAGACTGACAAGATATTGTGACAAATCGATCATATATGTTTTACAGGAGGCTACAATTTTATATAGATCCAAGCCAAGATGTTGAAGAAGCTTAACATTTAAGGAAAAATTGAGACAAGACCTTAGCACAAATGAAAGCTACAAGACTACTGAAGGAGACGCTGAAGATTTGAAAGGACATGCTCTCACTCAAAATCCTATGATGACTACTGGTGAGTGGATTTAAATGATTTGCCAAACCAGCCATTAAGTGAATCAACGTTGAATGTCCGGTTGCATTGACGCGATTATAGAATCCCCAAAGACTCAAAAAAAATTTTGCAGAAAAATAATTAAAAAAAAAAAAAAAAAAAAACTTGAGGAGATAATACTTTAAAAAAATATACTTGAAATATTTCTGTGACCCCAATGATCTTAATGGGAGCTCCTGAGATGTCAAGAGTCTGACTTTGAGAAGCTCTGGCTGACAACACTCAAGTAACAAATTGGGCCGATTCATTCTACGGTCACAGATGAGATTGTGGTTAAATCGAAAACCGAATGTTTCCAGTTGTAGCGACGCAGCAACTTTTGATTGAAGTTATATCTTTTTCTTTTTCTTTCCTTGTTAGGGATGGGTTTCCATGACTTCTTTTTACCAAGGAGTTGAAGCTCCATTGTATTGAAGTCTGCACTTGTCTGATTTTTATTCTCAGTGAACGTGTAGATGTGGACTGCCTCTTTGATTTTTCTCGGTTCCCAACAGTGCTTCTTGTCTGTGATACTGACGTCTCCCAAGAGACGAAAGTGTCCGTCTCTTTCCCTCCAAATATGGTCTGCAATCCCAGATCTTTCCTTCGGTTGTGGCTTCTTCTTGTACTGATTGGCTCAGACTTTGAGAGGCCTGCCAGTTTCTCCAGTATACTTACAATGCATTTATTACATAGTGCCAAGGAATTAAAAAAGGGTACGGTTAATTCCAAAGTAGAAATTGTCTCATGGCTAACGTCTCCAGACAACATGCCCTTCTAGGGAGGATCAATTGAAAAATTTGATAAGAGAGTGATCCATAAATAAATGACTTACCTCGCCTTTTGTTGCGCCTTGATCACTTCAGGTCAATTTTTTTAACTTAAACTCGGTGAGACACAAACGAATGAACTAATTTATCATAAACTAGCAATACAAATTAACCTTCCCCACTAAAAAATAAGGGGGTGGGGATACAAACACGAGTCCATCTATATAGACATAATAGGGGGTAAATGTTGGAATCTTCAGCCACCAAGCTCAATAGTATGGTTTGTACACATTAGACTCACATAGATAGATAGATAGATAGATAGATAGATAGATAGATAGATAGCCACTCAGACTCATTTAGAAATTGGGGAAACCTATGTTGATAGTTTTGATTTGCAGTTTGTAACAAGTAAAAAAAGATAAAAAAGCAGCTTCTGCGGTATTCAAGCAGTGTTATGACCGTAAAAGGCTCGAATTTCTTATTAAGTAATGTAAAATGATTTTATCAAAGAATACATATGGACAGATATGGAATAGATATTCTACTCATGATATTACTGGCGTTCACCATCCAAATATTTTGAATAACTTGAGGAAAAAAATCTTCTAAAAACATCAAAGTTTGGATAATCTGAATGTTATTACTAAACCTGTTAAAATGAGACCGCGAAAAAGTCAAAAAAGTTTTCTCCCCACCCAAGCAAAAAAAAAGGAGGGGTCTTATTTAGTAACGAGTCGATTGCCCAGTTGACAAAACAGTATTGCCAGGAGTGCTGGAATACACAAACACATTGACACACATTAAAAAAAAAGGATAGATTCTTTGCCAATGTTGGTGGCTACGGTCGTTCAATATGCATCAAGCGATCATTTTTCATTTTTAAACCGATGCAGCACAGGTGTTCTTTTAGAGATTGAAATGAATGGCAACATTACCTTCCTGGTTGCTCAACTGAACAAGCTGGCGTGTTTGGGTCGACAAGTGGAAGAAAAAAAAATATTTGTATTTGTGGAGAGAAAGGAAGCCGTACTAAAGAGTTGTGTTTATAAAAAAAAAAAAAAAAGAATCTAGATATTTTTTCCCAGAAAAAAATGAAACGATTCCAATATTCTCTGAAATGTTCAGACTAGTATTCTCATTCATTCTATCATTCTGCAGTGTGGCTTCCAGAGGAGTTAACTTTTGCAGATCATCACGGCGTGACTGCCTCCTGTCTTAATCAATCATCGAATTGGACGCTGCCTCTTGGAGAATTGGCTCATCCCGGATGGTTTGTAGGAATCTGTCCAGCAGAGATTTAATCTTCGACATTGTAGTATCTGCTGGAACATTTCTTAGTTCACCTGGAAGAGAGTTGAACGGTCGTGAAACCCTCGACTTATAGCTGCTGGCACGTAAAGTTTGAGTATATTCACCGCTGTATATCATTGCAGGGCAGGAACTAGATTTTTCACATGTCTTTTGGGCAATTTGGAATGTAGTTGGGCTCTACTCAATTTTTTGAATGCTTTAAACTCACACATATAGGATGTCGTATCTTTTTTCGTCAATCTCCTTGATGCTTATATTGCAATGATTCAATAGACATATTTTCCAGCCTACCTCATTGGTAAGTATTCAAGTGTCTCCATGGGCATTTTTTTTACCTCACAGTTAGAATAGTGGTGTCACATAAATTTCCACAGCTTTTTTTTTCAATTCATAAAAAACGTTCTTCCGTGCAAGGAGGTTGAGATTTCGGGCGAGACAATACCAACACAGTGCTGGGACAATAGACATGAGAGGAAGGTTGGAGAACATATCGACTGAAACAATATCATGAAAATGACGAAAAGGGATGTGTATACGTGTGGGTGTTTGGAGGCGAGTATATAAAGTTAAACTATTGATAGATATTCACCAAACTTAGTCCACCCCGGCACAAGACCGTATGAGAAAAATGAGAATACGAACATTGCTCCAATTTTCACAAGATTGGGATATCAACAGTGGAAATATGTAATTATTCAAGCAGACGGATTCCATTAATATATAGATTTATGAATATATCTATCTATCTATCTATATATATATATATATATATATATATATATGTAGATAGATAGATAGATAGATATATAGATGCATGTGTCACTATATCTATACACGCACATACACTAACATACACACACACATATATATATCCACTGATATCTGCAACACTTGCTTAAATACTGTTTCAAGTTTCATGTTATTTGTGTGCTCTGACATTTATCCTATCAATCTATTTATCCATCTACTCTATGCCAAGCTCAAATATCCTCCATGGTAGAAACCTGAAATTTTGCATTCACACTTCCCCCAGTTAGTAAGGTTATTTTTATTAACACGCTGCCCAGCTAAGACCATTAAATAGGTCCTCAGTGCGGGTTCAATTTCAATCTGATTTTATGCTAAACCCGTTGCTTGGTTTTTATTCAGTAGCATTCAAGCTTGATTAAAATTTTTTTTAATTTAGTCGTATTTTTCGTCAAGGTATATCAATTTTACAAGAACTACTGCACAATTTACCGGTTGAACAGAAGCATATATGGGTTGCAAAGATTCATATTTTCCCTTCCTATGCAAGAAAAAAAGCGGATCAGGGAGTACATAGTCTGGTGGATGGAGAATATATGTGAAAAATGATTATATCGCCTAAATTCAACCATACTGACCGTCCAGTTCCGTGGAGCAAAGGGAGGATACCAAGCTCCTGGTCTGAAGCTTAGGATTCGATCTCACTTCATGCTACTGGATGGTATAATGGATAGTCTATAGCCACACTGAAGAGTTGTAATACAATGATACAGCTGTCAGTGGATGACACAATA
>OY735200.1:78708423-78728423 GCA_963457665.1 Thysanoteuthis rhombus
ATTCAATGGAAGGAATCTACGGTGTGTTAGGGTCGACCTTGACCATCGGAATGTCTGCATTCGATGAAACAAAAATAGATATCTCCCTCACAAAGTGAGACGTGAGTTCGAATGTGTCTAATTCAGACTGAAAAAAAAGCAGAATAGCAATCCCACCGCACGGATATAATCACTGAGCAGCCAAAAGAAAGTCACTTCTTGAACCAGCTAACGTTCAGCAGGAATATCAGTGTATTTTGAGATAGGGGATATAAACTTGTAGATTTGTAACTACCGATAATACATTATCAATCATGGTGTGTTTTCGCTTTTTTTGTTTGTTTCTTTGTTCTTTTTTTTGGGAGGGGGTTCCCTTTTTTTTCAGTTATATTGTAATTCGAAACACTAAATGTTCGAAGTTTTTCGGGGTATGAAGAATTTTAATGCAGAAAAATGCATAACCATTCAACAAGGATAATTTTTCTCAACATTCCAAACCGTACACCAAAACTATCAACAACTGACAACAAAGATTTCTTCTGATTTTTATGGTCTAACTGGCTGGCTGAGAGGGAGTGTGTCAAAGACCGAGTGCGCCGGAGCAATGCGTTAGCCAATGAGGTTTTACTGAGGCTACGCACTGCTAAGCGCATTGGGGAGCCTTTGGACTTGTCTTCCGGCTCTCCTATCATTACTTAGCCCAGCTGCAGGGGGGTCGTTTTCCTTGGTGCAGCACTGCTCCATTGCACTTAAAGGAGGTTGCTTTGGTTACAAAGCGAACCGTAGCTGCGTCGGATGGAGACATTTTAGGAAGGGGTTACCTATTCTTCCCACGTTAGGCTCGACTTTGTGTCATATTTTGCTATGGTGGGACAGCAAATAAACAACACCTCCAATATAGCATGCTACCAAAAATCGTTGATCACCCGATGGTTTTGATTGAGTGACGAACCTGACCTGTTGATGACTTTTACTTTTACAAAAACAGCTTCATTTTCATGGAGAAAGGAGGTGCATTTGCATTTACTTCCAGGAGGAAAAATATCAAAAACTTCGTTTCATGTTTATCAGTGTATTCAAAATCCTTATATATTATTGTATGCATGGATGAATGAACAGATATTTTATGAGAGTTCCATAGACGGTGCCATGTACGCGATATAAAGCTCTAGCATTAAGTGATGAAGTTCTAAATAAGATGTCCACATAGCTGACCTCATCCTGACATTTACCCCAGCTGAGAATAGGGGTTGGTCGCCCATTCTTCCTATTTCGGGGAGTAATAGAACAAAACACACACACACACACACACACACACACATATATATATATGTACATATATATATATATATATATATATATATATATATATATATATATATATATATATATTTATATATTGGAGTGCAGGTCTGTAGTAGTTGCCGGAAAAGTACAGCTCCCAGAGTAAACTGAAGCAGATGTGCCACTGGTTGTTGATGCCTGCTGCCCCTTTAATCAGCAAGATGAGGCAACAATACAGATGCCTGTGCACTTTAACAGCAGGTTCGAAATACCCACTGTAAGCAGATGCCTGAGCCGGCTATAGAGGTCTGCAGGCCTATTCAAATGGTTAATCTGACTACCACAGTTCGTAACTCACCGATGAAGCAAATGCACGATGACAGTAAAAGTCAACGGCCTTCTTTTTTTTTTTAAGAGAAATCGGATAGCACTCCATATATATGCTGGAAGAACAAGAATATAGAGACTAATATAAGTATATACTTATCTTTAATAGCTGGTTCAAATTTTTTAGTTTGCTTTGCTATTCTGTCTGATTTTTGTTTATCCAGGATTACGTCCGAACTGACGAGGATACCCACTGTCCATTCAGATGAGTTGCCAAACGGGACAGTTGCCTATTGATATTATACATGTCAGTAGACTGACCCTCCTGAAAGATATCCTCTTTCCTTTCTCTTCTACGCACGATGGGAAGGGGTCTTCGTGCAGCAACTGAAGGAGAAACATCTGGTAGTTTAGGGAAGCCAAAATCTTGCAGTGTTGCTTCATGTACATGTACACGAAATACGGACTCGAAGAATGATCACTGCTTATCGCCTTTACCATCAGACAGGCGGACAAAATCAGGAAGCAGAAAAAATATTGGTACTATAATTTAGGAACAAATAGTATCTTTGGATGGCAAGTCAGTCATAAAAAGCCAACGATGGTGCGTACCAAGAAAAATGTCATATTTATCTGATCAACTGGGATCTGATAAAGGTATCAAGCTTCGCTAAAAGATAACAAACCTTTTAGTTGCACAAGTAATTTATACGAGTGGCGTCATGTATTGGTCATGTCTTCAAACGGGGAAACCATGTCTACTTTGAAAACTGATCATTTGAAATCCTGGCCTTTTAGCTTGACTCAAGCTCTGCTCGATTGTAATGGTGAAGTACTAATTCAGCTTCGAAGCAATCTCCTCTCACCCCTGTCACTTTCTCCTGTCCTTTGTATCATCTTCTCCCTCTCTCACCCTCTCTATATATTTATATATATCCTAAAAGAGCATCTGTGATTGCTCGGGTGTCAAATATATAAACACATTTATTTGAGGTTAGATATGAATGGCTTTATCGATGGCAATCTTTATGTACTTTTTTTTTTAAGAAAAATGTCTACTTTTTTTATGCATAAGCATGTCTAAATTTTTTTTTTTCAGGCTACTATGAGGAGTTTTTTTTCCGAGAGGGTGTTTATTCTTAATTGTTAAAAAATTATCTAGATAGTCAATTGTCAAGGATAGAGTCTGTTTTCCTCTTGTGTATAATTGCACGAGTTTCTCCGCGTGTAGATCCGTTCAAAAGCTCCAAGCAAATTCAATTTAAAAAGAAAAAAATTATGATTAAAATATGACCGTTTTTTTAAGAAAAACTATTTTTGAGTAGAATAGAGAAAATATGATTAAAAAATGAAACCTAGGTACCAATATCCGACGTTACAGAGTAAGGTCAAATCAATTGGGTAAAAATTTATCTGACTCTAGATAATACCTTATAACTTTATCTACCCGTAAACATTTAATGTTAACTAATAGGTCAACGCTCCCACTTTGCAAACATCTAAAGAAAAATAGACTACTTCTACGATGACTCGAACTCCCTACTGCAAGATACTGAAAATATTTCAATGTCATCATGGGAGACTTCAACACACAGGTAAGGCAAGTAAATACACTGAGAAGCTTGTAATGTGTGCATGAGAGAATCATACTCAACCTCAGATGGAGAGATCACAAGACAGCACAATATATCATGAATAAAACAGGAGTCTGATACATCTATCAATCAGAAAACTTGAATGGTTACAGGCTGGTCATGTTTCAAGAATGGCACATGACTGCTAAACATCACGACTCACAACATTAATCCCCAGGGATCAGATGCGAAACCGAAGCCAGCAAAATACAAGATGGAGAGGGGAACAAGATAGATTCAGAGAGTACTGGTTCTGCAATACCAATGATAGAGTGGTGTGGCGAATCTTAGAAAAACTCTATGTCTATTGAAGGATGATGAATACTAATTTACGTTGGATTTATAAATACTGTGATCGTCTCCATCACGCTAGTAGTAGTAGTAGTAGTAGTAGTACGTATGTTTACATGTGAGCAACGCATAGTTTCCTTGTTTCTCTCTTATTATAAAGTCTTCATTCCAAAAACATAGAAACAATAAACGCTGTTTACGTATTCATGAATATAGGTGCAATTATCAATGTACATGTAGAAATAACATTAGAAACAATGATCTAAATAACAATTAATGTATTTATTGAGATAAGCACAATATGGGATGAATGATGCGATTGTACCTCCCATTAGAAAGAGAATGGAGTAATAGTTCTTTTTTCCAAATAAAAAGCAACATCGATCATGTACTTTTGAAAATTTTGTTTTTTTGAAAATAATTGGATGGAAAGAAGTATTATTTTCTTACACATGAATAGAAATTTTGTCCCTTTGTTGAGTCAGACTGCTCTTCGCATGATAATGGAAGATTTACTTGAGTTTTGATCGGAAGTGAATCTGTTTAAGAAAAATCCTCGAAGTCAGAACATCCGGAATGGAAAAGTTGGGGTCCAGTTTAAATTCATAGTTTCATTTATTTCATTTGTAATGTGTTTGGGGGGGGTAAGAGAAAAAATTGAAAAAGTAAGAGAAAGCCAAACTAATAGGAGATTATTTGATAACTATTTTTAGAAGGAGTCTATGTTAATAGTGTTTTTTTCAGCCCTGTAATACATCTATCATCAGTATCTTTCTTTCATCTATCATGGTTTGATTAGTGTGGAGGAGGTCCTTAGAATCAAGGAGAGGTGAATGTGGCCGCCCTCCTAGGTACTTGAGTCAATAGGAAATGGAAGTACGTACCATATATGTATATACGTACATACACATAAGCATACACATACATACACGTGTGCATACATATACAAATGTATGTACTGAAGTGCAGCCAAAAGGCTTGGAAAATGAAGAGAGAAAAATACTAGACACAAATACAGCAACTAGTTCAAAGTAATCCATTGAGTGCTACTTGCACACTGGATCAGAGAGATACTGCACATAAAAGGCAGTGGCAAAAGACTGTACTACATTCGGAGGGAAGGGAAACGTGTCTCTATATTCCATTTATACTTATATAGTTGACATTGAGTTCTTGGTTCTCTGTCCGTAACATGTAACTCTTGAAGATTACGATTTTACTGTAAAAATATGCCCAACCCACCATTCGAAACAATTGACTCTTCCACTGAAACGAGTTTTTTAGTAGTTTTTTTCCCCTAAAAACAGGACACCATGTAATTGAGTTTAAACACTGGGAATCCCCGCTTTCCGAAAATTTGCTTCACTTTACGCCACTTTTCCGCTTTTTCAAAAAAAAAACCCCAAAGTAGTGTTTGTTTTGCAGTGAGTTATTATAGTGGTGGCACACATCATCTTCGTCTCTCTCCTACACCCCAGCATCCCGTACCTCCCGCTAGCATCACCTCCGATGAGTCAGCTGGACATACCATTATCGCCATTTTGTGGATCTATGAACGCTATAAAAATGATTGATAATCGCTCATCCACCTTATGCCATCTTGACTGCAAAGCGAGGGAACCTGTGGATTTATTTCACAGGGATCACTAAGTAGTATAAAGGGTCTGGTTAATCACACAATAGAAACCGTTACGTGATCAATATCTTTTCGTAACATGCCTAATTCCGGTGATCAACTAACGAATCGGCAAAAGTGATGATCAATGGATAAGTTACTTTTCTTGTCCTTCTGTTGGATTTTCACTAAAAACGTCAATATTTTCAAAAATAGGCGGACACAAACTAAGGGGTCAATTAAGTATGAACTCACCTTGCAAATTATACCCTCCTCAAATCTTTTTTTTTATACAGATTTAATAAAGAGTAATTATTTCAATTTTCAGTCATCTTGCATGATTGGTGTGGTTTATTCGCGTAATATAGCGAGCCTGCCAGATGGACAGATAGCCAGACCAACTTAAAAACTGACAGAAATCTATGTTGACGGTTTCAACTAGAATACACTGCAAACTATTTCCCATGTTCTACGTGCATCTGCGGTTATCAAGTAAATCCTTGAATTTCTTCACCTTTGCAAACACGTTGTTCAACAAAATGAATGACGTCGATCCCCATGTTTGACGCGTGATTTCCTGCCGGTTCACGCGCACTTTTAGGCTGATATTTATTCATGACTAACTCCCCACCTCGCTCATGACTTTATTTTCATTCGAATTATTCTTATATGTATTCATTCATTGACAACAACCTGAAACAGTGTCTTAAACCCATTCGCATTGAATGCCACGCTGTTTGCTTAGCTTACCGACGTGCATATTTTATTACCCTGGACTATATTAAAATGACCAGGCACACACACTTAATTATATATATATATATATATATATATATATATATATATATATATATATATATATATATATGTATATATGTGTGTGTGTGTGTGTGTGCGTGTGGGGGGATCGGTGGGTTGTAGTGTGTGCGTGTGTGTATGTGTGTGTGTATAAGCATGATCGTTCCCACACTAAGAGAAGGATGTGTCTTTATCTCATACAAAGATATACACATAAACATTTTATGCGTTGGCCTGCATTCAGATAGTTAGTCACATCCCAAATCACACAAATAACCTTACACAAAAAGCGCCTGTTTACAAGTAAATGCCAAGATCAATGCTTTTACAATTCTCTATTAATAGTTGCATTTGGAAAGTAGAAAATAAAACCTATTATCTTTAACCGCAAGCATATAGAATCCCATAGAGTAAACTGAACTAAATCTCTCTCAGCTTGGATTTTACGTTTTAGTTTTACGGTAAGGGCTTAAAAATCCGAAGCTTTTTTTTTCAAATTTAATTGAATCGGTTCAATATATGCACAGGGCAGACCAATGCAAGTTGATTCCTTTTTGCTCACTAATCTGCTTGGAGAATACCTTGAGAGAATTAGAGCAGAGCTTTTCACGCTTTTCACTTTGGCAATACACTTATAAAGAACAGGTCAGGTTAGTCAAGCAATAAAAACTATCACTTGACCAATATCTATTAGCAATATGCCATGTAGTGCATGATATATCTTAGTAAAATATTGAAAAGGGGGTGATCAATGAATTAGTTACTTTTCTCGTTGTTTCCCTGATAAAAGATCACCAAATAGTTGAAACTTACAAAAATACACAGGCACAAAATATTGATCAATTTAGCATAAACCCACATTGTAAATTTATCCTCTGACTAAAAATCTATTTTGGGTGCGATTCGAAAATATCTTTTGCAGACGTAAGGAATATATGTTTTATTTTTCAGTCTTCTACCTCATTTGCTGCCGCCTATACACGCGATACAGACATAATGATTCCTTCATATTGTCAGCTGATAGCTTTCCAGTCACTCTACTTGTCCGAACTGCTTCGTTCCACAGCAACTATGTGCTCAAATATGGCTTCAAAAACCAGCAGCCGACCAGCAAAGTCCAAAGCACACACAACAGCCAAGAGTCGGACTTCTCAGAGACTTGATTAAATCTATCTGTAAAATCTCAGTCTTGTGCACTATCATATGTCTCTCCAGTCCCAGGGTATGTACTACAAATTTTGTTACAGACTGCACTAGTTGTAATTTCAGGAAAAAGGAAATTAGCCATTGTTATATGTTGTCTGTTTCTGCAGATTTTCCGGTGATTTTATTTGATTTATATAGCCTGCCTTTGAAGGAAGAGTACGACCACAAATATCACACTTCTAGTGCTTTACATTATCCAGTAGATCCACAGAAGCTGTTTTACGAAACACCCGTTTCGGTTCAGCGTGCTTTACTTGCCTTTCTTCAAACATGCTTCACCCTTCCTCAGAAGAGACCCTTCATTCCTTTCGATCGATTGCCAGTTCTTCCTGGTTTCCCAGATTCTTGAGATTATCCTTTATGCTATCCCAGTACCTAATCTTGTATTTCTTGCAGCCTTGTATTATGAGCCCTTTACATACTGCAATTCACCATAAAAAGCCATCAGACATGCGTAGTAGATGCCCTACCCAGTGCATTTGACTTGTGATAATATGCGACTCAATTGTCAGATATCCAGCTTTCTAAAGTACCCTAGTCTTGTGTTAGGGTATTTGAGTATGCACCTCAAGCATTTTGGGTGGTTCGTCTAGAGCAGCTTTAGATACCGACAATGTGTCGTCAGAACACACATTTTAGAAACACTGACTTTGGTTCGAATATCTATTCTGGGATCCAACCATACCTTCTTTTCTAATTAACCAGAAGCTGTGAGAGCTTTTTTGATCCTCGAGCAGGTAACAACTTCTACGTTGCGTTGCTCTAACTGCAGAGCTAAACAGCCATCAGGGATTATGCAGTTGGTACTTTGCATTTTTGGTCCTGGGTTCGATTCCTGAGGCAGCCCAATTTTTTCCAATTGTTTATCCTCTTTATGCTGTCCGGATCAAAAAATACATTCACTTAAAATAATGAGAGATCATTTCAAATATGTCTATATCTATCTATCTATCTATCTATATCTATATCTCTATATAGTGACATAATCGAATTATCACATAATTGATAACATCGTCGATCAGTGTAACATGCTGGGACATACATTTCATTTATTGGGGTAATGGAAGTCACTCGACAGTGCCCATCTCCTCTCTAGGTTACCAGGTAATAAGTGGCACTGTATTAGATTAGTCCCAGTGACAAGGAGTAATCTTCGACATGAGCTCGGGATATAATTCATTGGAGTGTTGTAAAATATATCAATCCGTAAACCTATTCGACCATTTTAAACTGTACCTTCCATCAAACACACCTTTCAGTTCTAATCACTTTGTTTTTAGAGTTAACATCAGGAACCAATACGCAAGACGTGCATTTAGTCATTTTCAATGGTTCTTTGGAAAAGGTTTTCTCATAGAAGATCCACACTGATATAGGGAAAAAAACAACCGCCCTCTATATAAAAAGTACAGTTCGTATGTATCTGAACTAAGAGAAAATCTTTTTATCGCTCAAAATTGCAGGGGCCATTCAAGACGATGAGAAAATCGATGGAAGAAAACTCACATAGTTATTTGGAAGAAAAGCCAACGTTGTAAATCAATGTGGAACCCCCCCCCCTGCTGGGGAGTATCTTCTTCCCTCGATGTGTTGTAACGTTTTACCAGGATTTTAAGTACAGTACCTGACAAAATGCAAATTTATGTAAATTTATTCACGCTGGATCATATCCAGTTCCAGCAATATTGACTTTGAAATCATCCACCATTTTTAATGCGAGATTAATATCTTTTTATAGTTTGCCGATTAAACTCTGCAGTTATTATTCAGATATAAAATTGATCCAATATGCATTCTAGCATGAATATCATTTTTTTTTAATGAATCTTACTTGGGTGAACTAAGTTTCAAAATCCTTATATTCTATGAATTTACCTTCCAGGACGTCCCTCTCTCTCTCTCTCTCTCTCTCTCTATATATATATATATATATATATATAAGTAGAAAGAGAGAGAGAGAGTCCAGAAAGTTTTACAGCTTTCAACACTGATATACGTATGTTCGTGCATGAGTTCGTGTTATGAATTATTCATATATATCATATGTATAAGAATATAATATATATACTTATGGATATGGTACATTCCATTTTATACACATATAGATATATATATATATATATATATATATATAGAGAGAGAGAGAGAGAGAGAGGGAGAGGGGGGGAGGGAGAGAGAGATATTGTGTAATGTAAAATGTTCTATACATTGATCATGAAATACCTTTTTTTATTTTGGATATTATTATAAGGAACAAAACATTGAGGGGTATTTTCAATGTTTTATGACATAAATTTGACCAGTTTTTTATCTCATCACCAGAGAACTTCTCATTTTTCTTGGCAAATAATTGCTCCAGATGTTTTCTACAGTCTTCAAAAGAATGTATCTCTTCTATTGATAGAATTCCAGAAAGGACAAAATAAATGATTATCCGAAAGTTCTCTATCTGGTGATTTGAGGAGTTGAGTTTTAACTTGCAGCTAAGCTTGACACCAACGAAAAATGCAGTTTAGCGTTATTTCGATGAAGTATTACATTTTTTTTTCATAAATTCTGTAAACTTTTCGTCGTTTGATGCCTTCATTTGGATTAAATGACTCAATAACTTGGTTCTCCAGAAGGATATCACAATCTTTGGATAAATATTGTCCTTTGTTATGATATTTTGCTTTGTCTACCATCGCTTGCATCTCACGTTGTTGCAAATTAGCCACCTTTCATTGCCTGTCACAATTTGTTACTAAGACGGATCGTTTACATAAAGCGCAGAACATCATTCTGCTTAGCTCATGTCAGAAGTCATTGATCAATGTGATTTACATAAACAAACATGTGCAAATGATTTTTTTTTTGCTTGATTTTGATAATTTGTGCGCGATGACTATCTCCTAGGTTTTATAACGTTGCATATCAACCATCCTGACCTATAAAAGAACTGGTTGTGTCCTGCGAGCCTGATAATATCGATATCCTCAAGAGTACTCAATGAATTTCAATTGAATTTCGAGCAAGGTAGGATGATGGAGAGAAAAAAAAGGCAGCTACACTCTGAGAAGATCAATGGATTCTTTTGGTTGCGAGATATTTTTTGGTTTGTTTTTCTTTCATACATTTATGTATATTCTGTTGACTGTCCACATATCTATAAAAAAAAAAAACTCAATTAATTCCAAAGATATTTTATAGAAAGTAGGACTATAGGCTAAGACTGCTCCACCAACAGTTTGTAGATAGAGCCTACCACATTATATCGCCGAAAGTTCATGTCTTTACACACGATATATCCAGAATCTCCCAATTAGTTTCTACGATATTTTGTGGAAGGGTTGACAATCCGTTACAAAATAATTGATTCATTCTACGGGGATGGCCCACACACAATCATTTCCTCTGACAATGATATTGGCAGATGTATGCACCTTTGAGGAGCTTTACAGTTTCCATAGCGTTTTTTTCTCGGAATTCTCACTTGATTGAATTTATGCAGATCCCACCGATATGAAGTCATCTTACGAGAAATTGTCATGTTTCCAACTCCATGTTGTGTAGGTAGCCTCGGTTTGATGTTCATTGAAGGAAGTTCTTTTCTGAATTGGTTAGACAAAAAAAAGTACGACTCTTTGCTGAAATGAGGATGGCTCAGTTATACAGATATAAAATGCCTACTCGATGGATGCTATATAATGAAATCTCTCTCCCGCTAGCTTTGTATCTCAATATGAATACATATATATATATATATATATATATATAGAGAGAGAGAGAGAGAGAGAGGGAGAGAGAGAGAAAATGATTGATGCATGAGTGTGCATGTATGTACATGTGTGCTTCCTTTTAATACATAGATGAGGAACATGTTTGTCATGATGAATATTCCGTTCATGTCCAATACAATAAGCTTCCCAATGTTGTTTTCATGTATAGAACAGAAAAATACTAAGGGAAATCATCAAGTACTATACACACACACACACACACACACACACACACATATCTTTCTATATATGTGTGTCTGTGTGTGTCCGTGTTCGTGTGTGTGGCGGATATTGTTGGTTGATTCGTTGAGTTTAGGGCCTCTCTTCAACTTCTTTTTTTTTCTAGCATACCTGTACAGTCCGTGCAGACCTCTTTCGTTAGTCCGGGCGTCTGTCAAGAGATAGAGGGGAAAACTTCTGTCAAATCTACAACCTCTTTTCCCAGCTCTGATTCGTAGTACATCAATGGGCCACGGGATGCAAACATCACCTTAAATCTCCACTGAGCAGCCGGAAGGGCGATCTTGCATACATGGCTCCGTCGTCGAAGAATCGCACAATCACGAAAATCCTTCAAAGATCCCCGCCTGCGAAGCCTAGTCATAGATAGATAGATAGATAGATAGATAGATAGATACATACATACATACATGTGTGTGAGTGTGTGAGTGTGTGTGTATGTGTGTGTGTGTGTTTGTGTGTGTGCGAGCCAAAGGAGTGAAGTTTCGTGCTTGAAATATATATATATATATATATATATATATATATATTTATATACATATGTATATATATATATATATGTGTGTGTGTGTGTGTGTGTGTATCCTGTTTCATGTGTATATCAAATACAGAGATTCATACTGACAAATAGATTTCGTCATAGATATAACTGCAGCCAATATATCTTCATTAACACCGAGTTATCGCTCGAATACACATGAACACACATACCCACGCTGGTATGAAGACATACATTTTGGACAGGGAACGCACTCAAGAATAAATTAAACTTCTCTTTGTGCACAATGCACTGTATTTTATCTCACAGATGTTAACATATTCTGATATGCTTGACTAACAAGTGACAATATAAAGAGTTTGCTTTAAACATGGAAAGATAGAAGTAAGCTAAAAAGCTGTCTCTATAGTTATCTTCTATTATAACGCAACATTTATTTTTGGTCAGTACAAAACTTTCCAGCATGTTTGATAATATTTTTTTATTCATATTCCAGGTGCCAAAAACCCCAAGGTACAACCTGCTAATGGTCAAATTCGTATTTGTTTGGTTAAAGTTGAATCGATTGAAGTTTTGATGCGCGAAAATAACTCCGGATAAAAGGGTTCTTATCTTAAAGTTTAAGATTATCGCTGGATGACAAAAAAAGATGACTGAACTGGTCTGGATAATCACTAAATAGAAACCGCCACGAACGTCTCGTAGGGATTGATAAATTGAAATATTGAAAGAAGGGGTGATCGATGAATAAGTTACTTATCTCGCCTTTTGTTGGGTCGTGAACACCAAAAAAAAGTCTGAATTTTGAAAAAAAAAGGGACCATTTTAAAACAAACTAGCGGGCTCAAACCTAAGACCGATTTAGCTTAAATGTACACTTCAAATCGAACCCTCACCAATAAAAACATATTTAGGGGTAAATCTTACTAAACTTTGTTGAGTAAATTGAAAAATGAGAGATACCCTTGTTGACCTTTTTTTGGTTAGTTTTTGTTGACGGTTTGATAGTAATTACGTCATTTTGAAAATTAAGTTCAGAAAGATTTCATGTGTTTTACCCTGTTTTTTTTTTTTCAATATTGGCAAACTATACTTTGTGGTTTCGAAACCCATATAATCCTTATGTGGCCCCTCTACAACTTCTAGCTTTCTGCCATAAAAAGGGGTTTCAGTTTGTACACCAGATCAAGAAGAATGTGCTCAGGTAGCTGGAGGCGCTTCCGAAAGAAGACTTGAAGTCGAGAGAAGGCTTATATACGTGTATTATTGTTCATAGGGAGTGTTTGAAAGCGAACTAAGTTGCCATTGTCCTACGTTGGCCATTCTTTGTGTTAACGTTGAATAGCTGGATACTTCCCAGACGGACTACTTACAAGCTGTTGCAAGTAACGTTGCTCTTCCGTATATTCATAATTACGCGTTTACTTGCAAGAATAACATTAAACTATACTTCAGTCACGCGGAGCCATTGGAAGAAGGCTTTGAAAATAGAGGAAAATAAACAAGTAATAAATATTCTCAAGAGTGAAAAATATACCGTCTGAAGGACGTACGTTTTATGCGCTTGACAACTGCTGAATTAAAGGTTCCTCAGTGTAGAAATCCCTTGTTTATAGCCTTAGAGATGACTATTTTCGGCTGTGTTAATGGTTTGTGGCATGTTAAATCAAGGAGAAAAGTTGCAGGTGACTAAGCAGAATACGCAGTATATGTATGGTGACTGGCTTCAGTATGCTTTACAACCGGCTTTTCAAAAATAGTGGTGAATAAAAACGAAAAGTTAATCCTTCGGGAAACAACGATATTATATAACAACAAGCCTGGTCGTTGTAGGGTTAAACTCTATTCCTACTTTTATTCTGACTAAAGATGATTACTACAACTTTTGTACATATTTATAATATAAATAAAAAAATATAACTTATTTTCGTAGATATGTTAGACAAGCCATTGAACGATCATCTGATCGACGATGAGTATTCTTACCTAACCGAGACGAAGATTGATTTTGTAGTTGTTTAAATAATTCAGAATGTCTAAACGTTACCCATGGACTTTAATGCTACTGTATTACATTCCCACTTGATTTTAGGGATTTTCAGCAAAATTATAGTATTTTTAGTCATAGGAAAAAATAATGATTTGCTAGTTTCTCCGCTCTAACACTGTAGCCAAACCTGTGACGACAACTATCAATTTTTGAAATTGCTGAAATCTTTATCCCTTGCTGTATCTGATTTTACAAGTATATGAAAGCATTATGTGTGGGAAGACTTACCTCAGATCAAATTTCCTGCATCAAGTCATTTTTTCTTCATATAATATCGTATTTCATCGTGTATATACCGCCACCATGAATAATTCATTCCTCTCGATTGTGCTTGATTATAGAATTGAAATGCATTGTCTCATATATACAAAAAGGTACACAAATAGTTTTAACAATTATGTTCCTGTAGATAGTATACGCCTTGATTTTTAGCTCAAAAACATTTGGGGAAAATATGGATTATCTATGGTGGAATACGTTGAAGCGAAGTGCGTCACAAACCATTCCATTTTTAGATTTTTCCAACTTCTGTATTACTTCGTCAGTCCTTTGTTAACCGATGTCATTTATTCGGTGCAAAGTCAAATATTCCAATAAAAAAAGGTCGAACACCAAAAATTTACAAAGTTAATAGTCCAAGTACAATATGTCGATTGCAAATGGTCTAAATACGAAACACCTAAAATGTGAAAATGTCCAAAATGCCAGAACTCAAATGTAAACACGTCCAATGCAATGAGGCTATATAATGCAGACATGTCCAAAAGGGCCAGTGCAAAAAGGGTCAATGTAATAAGAGTCAATAATGCAAACACGTCCAGTACAATGAGATCCAACGGAAATAAAAACAACAATATAAACGCACGTTACATAAACATATGTACGTGCAAACGTAATCGTACAGGTGTCTCACACAATCCTCACGAGGCATTTCTCAAAACGACTTCTAAGGCATCGCTCTAATCCCTGTTTCACCTATGTCATTGAAGATTTGTTTTCAAACTAAATTCTTCAATCAATAGCTCCCAGTTTTACTGGTGTGATAGAAAATGTATTCATGGTTTCCTTTACAGAGGTAGTTTTTTGTTTTGTTTTTGTCATCAAAGAACTACTATTTATTCTTTTTCCTATCGATATCGCGCTAAATTTACTATTACGTCATTGTCTTCAACATGCATAGAATTATAGATTAAAATTTTCGAGATATATTTTTTCTAATTTATTTATTCCTTTCTAGCGAGTCCCCTTTCTTTTTCAGTGGCCCACTTATCCTCAGTTTCTCTTTCCAAGCCACTCTCCTTGTCTAAAGTTTCTAATCCAATCACCCTGTTGGTGGTTTACTTTTCAGTGGTAAGTAGTTACATCAAGAAAATTCCGTTCCTATTTAACTGTTTGTGCCTGGGGTATTGGCGAGTTAACCGCCGAATGTTTATTACACAAAGCAACTCTGTAAGAATTATAAGTAGTTTCGTATATTTTCTCAGTGCATTTAAAGGCCTGAACCTGAACCAGTTTTGGCTGGTACAGAATCTGGAGTATATGCTTTAAGGGATAGAGACAAATTTCCCTAAATATTAACACATATACATTTTTACTTACTTGGTAGAGTAATTATTCATCTGCTAACAATCAAATAATATGATACATATGTTTGATCTTTCTGTATTTTGTGTTATTTAGTGAAAGAGCAAATTCCTTCCAATTCAAGAGTAGTATATATATATATATATATATATATATATATATATATATATATATATATATATATATATATATATATATATATATATATATATATATATATATATATATATATACATATATATACTGCTAACAATTACTGTGTTGAAATAATAACCCTAATTAAAGAAGATAATTGGCTGAATCTGCTAACTCCAGATACCAAGTCTGTCATCGAAATTAAAAATAGTATGGTTTGATATAAATGAAGTGAGTGCTGTATCACTGACTCGGAGTTGAGTAAACAAAAATTGGATTTGGGGCTTTGAGAATGTGGGGCAATGGCCCCTGGACAGTCTTTGGTTAAAGATCAAACAGAAAAGTGGGGTGGTTTTTTTTTAATCTCCTATTCAAAGGATGACGACTCTTTGTTGTATCTAGATACAATGAGAGTGGTCTGAAATCCAATAGACCGAATAAGGCAACTATTTATATCTAAGCAACTCCGGGAACTCCGTTCCAAACTTATGAACCGTGGTTACTCGAGTCCCAGAAAAATGTAACAGAAACATCGTCTGTTAATTCTGCGTGGTAGCATAGTCAATACAATGAAGGATTCGATCAGGGATTCTTTCCCTCTTTTATTTTTATTCTGGATAATACCCGTGAATGTGAATTTCTATGAGATAATTTATTGGAATAGAAACTACTGGTATTGTTTCAGTGGAAGAGTTTATTATTTCAAATGGTGGAAGGTATATTTTTCATCAGTAAAATTGTTATCTTAAAGTGAAACGGGCAATAGTTACGGACAAAGAAAGACGTAAAGTCTCACTATTTATCAGATAAATATATATCCAAAGGCTTCTCTTTTTGTTCACTTTCTGATTAATACAATATTCTGAAAACTTTTTGGGAATGGATACGTCTTCAAAATGATTTAAATGGACAATCGAATTATCGTGATCAAACAGATGGCCCGCCCGACCAACAAGCCGAGTGGGCTTCAGAACTCTCTCCCCTTGTAAGTTTTTTTTTGTGTGTGTGTGTACGTGTGTATGTGTGCACGTGTGTATGTGTGTACTTTAGGTGAAATTTGGGTAAATACAATCTAGGAGCTTCGCATGAGTATATTATTAGGCACCATTTAAAAAACGTTTGTTTGTTTTTTTCAATAAAATGCTTTAGGGAGTCTCTGTGGTATTTTGGACCAACTATGCTCAAATCTGGTGCTGGTGTCTCTTATCTTTTTTTTTACGTTATGTAAAATATCAAATCAACTTTTTTAGATAATTGTAGATACAAGATCCTTTTTTTTAGATATTTTTAGATAAAATATTTTTAGATTATTGTTGATGTAAGATCTTTTCAGATAATTGTAGAAACAAGATATTTTTGAAATAATTGTTAAAACAATATCGTTTTTTGATAACCGTAGATACATTATCTTTTTTTTCGAGATTATTGTAGATACAAGATATTTTTTAGATAATTAGTTGTAGTACACGCACAGGCTACGGGTGATCATTGATGCAAGGTACAGGTATATCCCTCTTTATATTTGAGTACATAAAGATGTTGTCTTTCCAGCAGATAATGTTTTAGATTCTAGATGTTCCCAGTGAAAAGCACCACAAATGTCATGAATAAAACATATTCTTACCATATCTCCTCCTCAATGGGATTTTTTTTCTACATGAATTCAAATTTTGATGCTACGGCTGTCCAATTATTGATTGCCATGGAAATTTCCTATTCATTTTCAGACACGTTAATTCTTCATATTTTCTATTGTTGCTTTTAGTTTTTTTGTCCTAATAACAAAAGAAATGCTCCACCTAAGGAATTCGGACCACTCGCTTATCTAAGTGCTCATATATATATATATATATATATATATATATATATATATATATATATATATATATATATATATATATATATATTGTGTGTGTGTGTTTGTGTGTGTTTATACACCAGTTACTCTTAAAATGTCTACATAAATGTGAACGAACGCATTATGGAGATCAAATGGATAGAAAAAATGGTACAGTCAACCACACACGCGTGCAAACACACACATACACTCACACACTCAAATATACATATATAGATATAGATATAGATATAGATATAGATATAGATGATAAGTAATGGTTATCGAGATTCAATAATGCCAATGAGGAAAAACACAGTTTTAGGAACAAAATTTTGCTAGAGCCGAATTATTTACGGTAACTGTCGACTTCAGAACAATGATACATACTTATGTATACGCGTATACCCGTAGTTCCGAGACTAACAAAACACATAAACAAAACCGGCCAGCGATCAGAGGAGAGAGAATGAGTTAAGGGTGTTATTTTGACCTCTGTACTACCGTCAAAGTCCCGATAGCTCAATCGATTAGTACAGATCTAGGCTACATCGGCGTGATCATGGTAATGGGTGTGGGTTCAAATCTCACCCGGGGCTCATTTCTTTAATTTCCGATCACTGCCGTTGTTTGGTCCAAACCGTAAATAATTCGTTTCAAGTCTTTCCCTTATTCACACATATATATGTATTAGAATGTGGACACATACACACACATATATATCTAGTCTAGAAATCTTCGCAGATTTAAACACTGAATGTGTGTGCATATATATATATATATATATATATATATATATATATATACACACATATATATATACATATATATATTTATATATATATATATATATATACACACACACACACACACACACAATAATTGATGCTTATATACACACTAACGTTTATACACACGATTTTCTTCCCGTGGTCATGATAAAGGTTAAGATCCTGTGCGGTGATGTTTTGAAAGGAAATCGTAATTTCAATTTCCAAACGGGTCACAATTCATTTCCTCTTCTGTCAGATTTTCCATCAACGTCCCGATTCAAGAAACAGATCTATTTGACCAACATAACACGTTCATTGGTGCTTGTGCTTATCAACCAACGAGCACAATTCTACCAATCGATACGTCACGTGAAAAGTACAACATACTACACGTACCAGGAATTGTTTCATTTTGTCTTTTATTTTGTCTTTGTAGTATATTGACGCTAGTGTTTGGTGTTAAAGACTGTGAACAAAATCCGTCAATAAAAAAGTTCCTTCAGTTTTCAAATGAGTGAGACCGACTGTGATATGAAGCTAGAGGGCTGAAAATGTTGACATATACTCCTTAATATGTCTTACATTGTCAGTGAATGCTCAATCGGTCAAATAGTTCTTTGGGGGGAGGGGGTGTTTTTTTTTCCATCGAACACTGACCAACAACGTTCGAGGGTTATAACTTATTTAATGATCACACTTTTCCAATTTCTTCAAAGATCATCTCCAGCACAGATTGCTTTTAAAAGACATTGGTTACGTGTAGGTTTCTGTATTATCACTACAAACACCTGATTTTTTTTCTAATTTCAATATTTGCATGCTATGATGAATAAACCAATGAAAAACAAATATCTATTCGACTTGAAAGAGGAAAATATGAATTTTTCTCTTGTTTATTCACGATAACTTAAACGCTGTTCTGCCATTAATTTGATTTCCACTAAACACACACACCCATTCATGAACACATCCACACAAATTGTATGAGTGTGTTTGTATGTCACATGCATGCGTATGTGTGTGTGTGTGTGTGTGTGTGTGTGTGTGTGTGTGTGTGTGTGTGTAGATGCACGATTTTACATGTTTAAATTTATTTTGTAAGTACAAATTGCCAGGAAATGAGAATACAAACGCGCACATATATACATACAAACATGCATAATCACAAACGCGCACACACATTCACACGGACACGTACACAAACACATGTAATCAGGCGTTTCGGCTGTGACGTTTCAGTTGCTTACGATTTTGCCGCAGATCTTTTGACCGGGACGTTCCTGCCGCAAACGTTTCGGCTGCAAATATTGCGGCTGCTGAAGATTCAGGTTTGTTTTGATTTCCGTACACTGGTTATGCGACGGTTTCTATCAAGTGACTAATCAGACTTTTTTTTTTTTTTATTCAGATTCATTGATGAATACATGAATGCATACTGATATTTGCAATGTCCCGTACGATTGAAAAACGAATATTCCACACTTTCACTCAACTAACGTTCTTGTAAATCTTTCAATTTCAGAATAAACGGGCGGTACTCTACCTTTTACCATGGCAGCTCCTTCAGATATTTGGATAGGTTGGCATCCTCTGAATTATAAGACTGATAGAATTAATTATTTCTGTCGTATTCAAACCTTCAAGTAAAGTGATATGCGAGTGCCATATCTCTAAGGCAATTCAAAATTATCAAAATTGATAAATGTAATTATCGAAATCAATAATTACGATTATCAAATCCAGGTCGTAATTGTCTGAAGTGATGAATGTAATTATCAAAATTAAGCGTTTCAATCATTGAAATCGATAAATGTAATCAAAATTACGAGCTATAATAAACAATCGAGAGCTATAACTATCAAATCGAGAAGTATAATTATCAATATTGTCAAATGTGATGGATAGTTTTGATAAATATAATTATCGATTTGAGAATTATGATTTTCAAAGTCGATAAAAGTATTAATCAAAATTGTTAAATAGAGCTATC
>OY735200.1:78733423-78908423 GCA_963457665.1 Thysanoteuthis rhombus
ACTGCATAGCAATTTGAGTGCCCTATTTGGGACTCCTGCTTACTACGAGTGTTATTAGCTCAGTCGGTAGAGCAGAGTCTTGCACGATGCTCATTTTCTATATTCACTTACGCCGCCGGCTTTCCGATTTGGTACTCGGTTAACACCGGTCTCTGACAAAATATATTTCCTAATAAAATGTCTCTACAATTATCTCATTCTGTTGAACATAAACCGTTCAATATATATATATATATATATATATATATATATATATATATATATATATATATATATATATATATATATGTATATACATATATATATATATATATGTATATACATATATATATATATATATATATATATATATATATATATATATATATGTATATATATATATATATATATATATATATATATATATATATATATATATATATATATATATATATATATATATATATATTGGACATCACTGAATGACTATTGCACGAATCGTTGTTATAAAACAGGAAAGTGAGGATACTAGTATGCATAATCCATTACAGACAGTAAAAAAGGGTGAACTGTCCTAGGGGTATACAAAATGAAGCTATATAAGAACAATATAAGAAACGCTAAATTGTCTGGAGCTCGGAAAGGTAAAAACATGAGTTGAACGGAAAAAAAAGATAACTGAATATGCACCAAGAAAGTGGCAAGCACGAGAAATAATAGGGGAGAAACACAAACTCACAAAAAAAAACGGTGACAAAGGAGGTAAATAATGACGGTTATGATTCGATTTTTTTAGATGCACGAGCGATGACCTCTACTGAATGACCGACTGACTGGCAGACAAACCGAAAGAATCTCATGTTCCCCCTCCGTTCTATATTCGTCTAGGAGTGCAAGGGAAAGAACTAACACATTTATGATCTGTATTGCGGGTTTGTATCTGTATCAGCAAATACATTAATGTTCCCGATCGTTTTCCCATAATTCAGCTCCGTTCAAGAAGCAGCAATCCAAGTCGTTTTAGATATTATAGTCATCATCATTGTAACAGTCTAAAAATTCTTACAAACTGTAACCAAAACCGTCTTCAAAACAGCCAAAATAGTCAATTGTTAAATTTATAAGTAAATTTGTAAGTCAATGCTAAGTAAGGTATATTTTTGTCCGGTAACGTTCATCTCTCTTTTTGAAAATTCAAATCTTTTTGGTGATAACGGCCTAGCATAAAGCTATGAAAATAATTGATTCATCAATCAACCTTTTTTTCCATTTTTCCTAATTGATCACCCCTTACACGGCATGCTACCTAGAGACATCAGTCACGTGACGCTTTCTGTTGCCTGACTAACCTGACCTATTGTTTCTGTGTTCGCAATGGTAGTGTTTGGATTCTCGCAGCAATCATATTATTACCCGCTTTTTCCTACTCTCTGCCAAATAGCCGTCCCTTTCCAAAACGCTAAAATAGACGGCCTCAGGTCAGAGGTGAGTTCTTATTATAGCCCAAACCCGTTGTTACTCCGTTAGCCTGCTTCAAATGATGTCCATCCGACCCGACCAGGCCACACTGACCTTCTATAGACCCTGCTTAAGCCAACCTGATACAAAGAGGCGAGGCAAAAATGAAATGACCCTTAACTACAAGTGGACAGTTCATGGCAGCGTCTTTCTCTCTTTTCTTCCTCGTTTTAATTCTTTAAACAATCGGCAACGGCCAACCAAATTTCATTTCGCAGTTTATTCGTATTGAAAACTTTCCAATTCAAATTTTTCGACTGGGTATCCAGCATTTGTAGCTGACGTACAGGAACTCCTCGATTAAAGTTGTTTCGTCCTACGGCGTTTTCATAAAACGTAGTTGAGAAAAAGATATAAATCTAGATTAATATTTGAGCTACCTTTTTGGTTTGTTTGTTTGATTGTTTCTTTTCTCTGCTGAAACTACAAGGCCAATCGACATTATATTCTGCATGTATACTGAAAATAGGTCAACTTCATAAGAATAAGTTCGACCTCAGAGATCGTTAGAGGTCACCAAAGGTTATTTGTAGCATATTTTCTGATTTTCGGCAGCAGTTTTGCACTAAGAATGCTGAAATGAATCAAATGGGCTCAGCTACTGTATGATTGTATTCTATGTGACGTTGATTACACTCAATGTATGTAACGTTGATTTTCGAGATCATTCAAGGTTACCAAAGGTTGTTTTAAAACAAAATTTCACGGTGAACTTAACAGACAATAGGAAGTTGACCTCAAATGTTATGTGAGGTCACCAGAGGTCATTTCTAGCCTGTTTTTAAAATTGTTGGCAACAAATTTGAACCAAAGATATTGAAAATTGAACTTTGAGGTCATTCAAGGTGCCCAAGAAGTAATTTTCGGTCATTTCTACACGATTTATTGAGTGCATGGCAATAATTTCGTACCTATGAAACTGAAATTTGGCATAGAGCTAAATCTTTTCTTGTCGAATGTCATAGGGAATGCTAGATTGACCTTTGTACTTATTTCACGTCATAACTGTAAGTAATATTCATATGATGTGAACTCGAAACCATGATTGCCTTGACGGGTGAGATATTTGTTGAAAAGTGGTTTTCTCTAGTTTTCATCAATTATCACTTTCAACTATGTTGCAGGTTAATAACGAAACATTTTGTCACGATATTTTGCTATTGGGACAGAGGCAGGCTAAAGCAGATTCATGTCTTAGACAATAATTGTTATTTTGAAGTCAATCCAAACAGCTTCCGCTGGTATTTAAACTCAGTACCGTTTTCATTTTCAGTACCGATGAGCGTTACCACAACTTGTACCCCAAACATTTGCTATTTCGATTATGGTTGTATTAATTACCTACAGTTGCTTGATAAATCTTTACGAAATTTAGCTTAACACGGTAAAATGTCTAATGGAATGGAATAGTTGGAAAGCTGTGTTGCGTCAATCTTCAAAGTGAGTTTACCCCAATAGCCTTGAAACTGAAAACATTGTTCGAACCAAAGAGCAAACAAGCCATCAGCGAAATCTCAAAAGAGACCAGGAATCTCATAGGAAAACGCAGGAATCTCAAATCACTGACAACAACAAAAGAGAAAATTGAAGCAACTGCACTGAATAAAACCATCTAAAAAGAACGAAAAGAAGATAGAAAAATGATACACGATAGCAGTCATCGAAGCCATCCTCGAAAAAGATAGGGGTTTCAAATTTATTAATAAAACCCCTAATGCACGGAAAAATGTGCTGGAAGATAATGGAGATATAACAACGGACAGGGATCTGATTGTAGAACGTGCCTAGGAATTCACAAAAAAAAAAACCCCTCTTCCTCCAAATAAGGAACGCAGAAAAATGAACAGAATATACAAATCACAAGCAATCAGTTTGAAAATTTCCCGGAAGTTACTTCACAGGAAGTGAAGAAAGCTATCAAACAAACAACAGAAAGAACCTTGGACCAGACAACATCACCATCGACCTAATCTAAAAAGCTGGTAAAGTCATTACTAAGAAGCTAGCCATGCTATTCAACTTATGCTTCAAACAAAATGAAGTCCTGAAGGATAGGAACAATACTTTTGTACAAAAAAAGGGGACCCGAAATATCTCAACAATTACAGGCCAATAAAGTTATCAACTGCATCTACTAAATTCTTACTAAAATGATCATTAACTGAATCACCAGACCACTAGATGAAAAATTTCCGACGGAATATAAAAGGCCAATTGCCATAGCATTTGTTGATTCAAAGAAGGCCTCTGACTCGGTGGAAATCCCTGATGTTATCATTCAGCGAGTCGTAGACCCAGTATATGTCAGAGTATTGCAACATATCTACCGACACAGCAGTTCCTCCATCAGGCTACAGAAAGACTCGGACCCCTTCCAGCTCGAATAAAGAGTAAGACAAGTACATAGCACCTCACCCAAACACTTCACTTTCTCGATATGATCTTCCAGACCCTAGACTGAGAAAATAGAATCAAATTAGACGGCCAATACCTAGGCAACTTCAGTCTTGCAAACGACATCATCCTTCTAGCTGAGAACCTTAATGGTCTCTTAATGATACTGAGCTAACTGAACGAAGAAAATGGGGAAATAGGTTTCTACACAAACTTCAGTAAAGCAAATGCCATGTTCAATGGATATGTTGAAGACAAAAAATCAATTATCCAAATCAGAAACACAGAACTGGAGTAAATAGACCACTTCATCCATCGAGCACAACGGATCTTAGATGGAGAAGAAATCAAGCGAAAAATCACTTCAAATTAGTAACCTTTTTGCCTGGGCAAGCTCAAACTTCAAGAACACGGAAATCCTGCTAGTGCTAAAAAGAGGGGTATATAACCGATTCATCTCCCTCCAATAGTTATCTATACTGCTGAAACATGGAACTTAATCAAAAATGATCCCCAAACTAAGAACCATGCGCACAAGAGAGAATCATAATCAACCTCACATGGAGAGATCACAAGACACCACAGTATATTGGAGGGGAAACTGCAGTTCAAGATATCATAAAATCTATTAGAAAACTCAAATGGCAATGGACTGGTCTTGTTGCAAGTATGGCTGACAACCGCTGGACGCTATAACCTACAACACGGATCCCCTGTGATCACTTGCAGAACCGGGACGATAAAATATGAGATGGCGTGACGAACTACAAATGTTCAGAAAGTATTGGCTCCGTGACATTCACGATAGAGGGGTGTGACGAATGTCGAGAAAGGTACATGTTCAACGACGGATGCTTGAAGGATGATTATGATCATGATGGAACAAGTCCGACTGCTTTAGGGATCAAACTTCACTCATTCTCCAATTTTGACTAATGATTATTTCTGTAACTGTATTATATGAATTTTCATGGAGATGTCAGACTCGGCGGTCAGTCAGTGAGAGAGCCGTCAATATCAATGATATTTGTGATTTTTATCAATCATTTTGGTGTAATTTGATGCAAAAGGCAATCACTGAAAAAATTGGGTGAGGATCTATCTTGTTGTTAGGATGGAAAAAAAACGTCTGAGACGGGAGCTCGAAAAGATCAGAGATTGCACTGCGTTGCTGGTATTATGGATAGGGTACTGAAACCTGGATCAAAAATGTGACCAGTCTGATGCTTATATACGTATCTTGCATCGCTTCTGGCTTGTGTTCGAGCCAAACTAATGATTCCGAGATTTAAACCCTAATATCCAAAAGAATTTTGATCTATCGACTTCGATGATTCGCAGAACACAATTTTTTCTTGTCATAACCACTGACCTGGCTTTTTGTGTTCAAAACAGTGATATTCATAGATGATTAATTTTTTCTCACGCCATGTGATTAAAAATATGCAAAGTTTGTCCGCTGCTCAATTGAAAAAGTTGATTTCAAATTATCACTGTGTTAGGTGCTCTGTATTAATTCTTTTCAACCAAAAAACACCACTGATGTTAAAGTGAATTTCATTCTCACCCTATTGATTATCCTTATGAATTCTTTTACGCAATTTCAAATTTTGATTCTACGGTCGTTCAGTTATTGAATATGATAACTCTGATTATATAATCAATAAAAGATCAGTAATTATTGTCGAGGAACAAAGAAAAAGTTTAAGAAGCAAAGAAAACCCGCATAGTGTAATCTATCGGGTTGCAAGTGGGAATTATCCGCGGTTAATATAAGTACTTTTGTAAAGCGAGTACATTAAAAACTAGCAAAATCGTAATTGTCTATGTCTGCACTTTCATGATACTGGACTTTAATATTGAACACTAATCGCTGACAACGACTGCAAACTTGTAATTCTAGTACGCTCCAAGATACGCCCTCCAATGTTCTGTACGGGAAAATTCCGTCCTCTTGGCAATGTAATTAAGATAAATAATGTGGAAAACCTACAATTACCCTTTTTAACAATTATGTGATGGCCATTAAGCCAGAGTTCGTAATTGGTTTGCACCGGTTAGAACAACATTACGACCTCCAAAACGTCAGTCGGCGTATTTATTAAATAAGTAAATATGTATTTTATTTTTTTTCTTCTTCGAATCAACTGTTTGACATAATGTGGGCCAACGATGCGGTCCTCTTTCGTTAAGATAAACTTCCGGTGACAGAAAAAGTTCAGTGGGTAAATATCAACCACAAAGGTTACTTTGTACTGAGAATATACTTGCAGTCCTAGCTCCAGTGTTACAGATGAATAGTGACTAGTAACGATTTGGAATCTTTGGTTAAACAAGCCAGATCATTTCTTGTGTTAAATTCTAGCGAAGACTGTGGACATCTTTATTTTATTTAAAATTGAGTAAAAAATATCCTCGAACACCTAAGAACATTTAGATTATATACATATGCACACAATAAAAACATCTACATTATATATACATGTGTGTGTGTGTGTGTGTGTGTGTGTGTGTGTGTGTACACAATATGAATCAGGACCACAATATAATACGACATTTGATATGTGATTGATTTATTTTATAAAGTGGTCGCTACATTCAACATTCAATATTAAGCATTAAGCTGATTTAGAATGGAGCTCGAAATATGATGGTGCAAGGATCTGCTATATAACAAGTTTGTGTTTCCGTCCTGTTTGAGATTCTTTAGGTTGATTATCATTTGCCTGAAGAAGCTCAAACTGGGCACAAACATAAAAGAGTTTGTGTAGTGAATCTCTCTCTCTATATATATGGAATATGCTATTTGTAAATCAAATAAAATTTGTATCTCCAACATTCATTCTTTCAAAATATCACTTGATTTATCAAAAATATTATCCATCTTATTGCTATGACTTAAAATAAATATATCATTTATTTGAAAATTATTACAAATGAATTTAGATACAAAATGAATTTAGATACAAAATGAATTTAGATACAAAATGAATTTAGATACAAAAAAAAACACATTTAGATTTCGTTGGAAAAACATCAAAATTGGTTATGCTGAGGATCTTAAACATTTCTGTGTGACAATCTGTGACGACAATCGCCATAAAAAATGGGGAATTGATGAAAAGGATCTGAGTAGTATATTAATAGATATTCTAGCTGATCATTTCTAGAAAACCCTCAATGAGTGCCCTGCTGTCATGGCGTGATGTCAGACTCAGTTGAGTAAATTTCCACAGAACGCTTTACAGTGTGGTAATAGTTAGCGAGCCATTCAAGCAGACCATTACAATTGTTTTGTGAATTCAATCCAACTATGATTGCCACATACTCATGGCCTTGTGCCTGACTAAACAAGATTTTGCAAATTCCCAGATGTCAGTATTGTTCAACTACGTAGTTATGATATGCCTACGTACATCTGAACATTCTTTCATTCCAAAAATGGAAGCGAATCTGAGACAAACAATGCAGAAATTAAGATCTAGGCATCGATCAGATGTCAGCGTAACTTGATCGGAAAATCACATATCTATCATCGAGAAAAGTGATATAAACATTGAAATAAGGAGTTGAGCATATAAAACTGTCCTTAACCGTCTGCTGTCTTCTTGTTACAAAAAAAACGTGCATTACATTTTATGGTGTTACATCGAAAACAAAGCATACTGCCCAAGTAACGTTGGTCCTGCGACGGTTCCAGCCTTCTTTCCTTTTGTTCACGAGAATCACAGTGGATAGTCTGGATCCCATAGTCCCAGAGTATTTTACTCTTTAACCCATTTTAGGTTCCTTGGGCAGCCTCGTATGACATTTCACATGGACAAACCCTGGTTGTTTGCACATGGATGTTTTCATATTCCCTCTGAGCAAAAATGACTTGCGAGCTTCCTCACTACACCGAAACTCTCCTCATTATTCCAGCTGATTTTAGTAATGCTATCGTCTGGATTGTCTCATTTCTTCCCCAGAGTGGCAGTTTCCCCCAAACACCTTTCCCAAGGATTGGTACTGCTATCATTTTCATGTTCTATGTTGTTTTGAGTTCAGTGGTGAGAACAAGATATTCATTTCGCTTCTAACTTCACTCTGCTTTCTACTGGAACAGCGAAATCCACATTCCGTTGCGTTCTTTCACCTTTGATCTAACTAATTCTGTTTTTTCCTTGCATATGGAGGGTGTTAGGAATTTTGTGACGCTTTCTCGTGTGCGGCAAGTAATTACGTATCCGAAAGATCACACTCAACATTTTTAAACCTTTAAAACCACAGTTGACATTAATGAGCCTTCATTGTATCAGGATACACTCTAGAGTTGTTTCTGAATGCCTACATCGTGGTACCATCGCCTTGAAATTCAAAAAGCAAGCAATGACAAATGTGTGGCTCCTTTAAGTCTCTATCTTCGATGGGTTTAAACTTTACTATGGACTATAAAATACACACTGCCGGATGAAAGAGATGATGAACTAAATTCAGACAACGTTTTGTACCATTCAAATTTGGTTTTGTCATCAATGGTTGACTTATGATATATAGTACTGAAATCTGCTATTGCTTTTGGTACACGAAAATACACATTTTCTTTTTGAACCCACTGATATTTCGTGAATTTGAATGCTCATAGCAGATGAATAGTTCTTAACGCTGGTAACTAACTGAGGACACGTCCCCTCAGAAAACCAGTAACTTTTTCAGTATTCTCATAGACCCGACCAACGGTGTGATCATAAAAGTTTAAACCAGGGGAGACCAATTCGCTGTCCTCAGGCATGAACTGTGAAACGTGGAAATTTATTGGATGAGCTGTATCATCACATTTAATATAAAAATGCTAAAGAAAAAATCAAGCCTTGTAACTCTTTACGAGCTGGATCAAAACGTAAGTTTGATGGTTATAGTTCGTGAGAGTATTGTAGAATTTAAATCTCAATTCTGATGCTAAAATTGAGAGGGAAATTATCCTGTAGTAGTGAATGAAGGAATGGTGGCAGACAGGCGGGGAATTGAAGAAAATTCCAGCCAGCAATGGGTACAAAGGAATGTCAGGAGACTGAAGTAATAGATATTGGTATATATGTATACTTCACCTGTTACTAAAACAATTTCAAAAGAACAGTTTTAGATGAATCTTGCTCAACCTCATACGGAGAGATCACAAGACAACACAATATATCAGGTGAAAAACAGGACTCCGATACATCATAGATATCCATTAAAAAACTCAAATGGCAATATGCTGGTCATGTTGCAAGAATTGCAGACAACTGATGGACATCATGACTTACAGCATGGATCCCCAGAGAGCACACACGCAACAAAGGTCGACAGAATATAAGATAGAGAGACAAACTAGACAAGTCCACGATGTGTCAGCTCTATGACACGAATGATATAGAAATCTGGCAAATTGTAGGGAAGATCTTTGTCCAACGACGGATGATGAAAGACTGATGATGTTGATGATGATGATGATGATGATGATGATGAAAAATATCTGTATTGAAATGTATATGTAATAATGAAAATGTGTGTAAATTTTGTTTATATCCCGTGGCTTTCAACATCCGAAGCTTATCAAATGTGGCTCTTAGATTGAGCAAGTTCTTTCCACCCCTGAGCAAAACATTTTTTTTAAATTCACAATTCATCAAGCACCGATTCTAATGTTTGAGGCGTTATTCTAAATGCACTGAAGATGAAGAATTTCATTGGATTGTTCAGAGAGAAGAAAACATTCTTCTCTCTTACCGAGAAATTTGCATGATTCAAATAAAAGATGTCATTTTACATAGAACAGATATTTATTCACCAGGTTCTTTGTTATACGATTTCGTTCATCTTTGAAGGTAGGAGTTATCCGCCCTTAGCAACTGTACGGACAAAAAAGGACGTTGGCGTGAATTTTCTTTATGAGTAAAGACTTCGGACGAAATCATCTGAAACTGCACATTGCATCAACTAAGTCTTTGGCCAAGCATTTGTCCTTGCTCACCTCGTACAGTGGTGGGTTTAGAACACCCGATGAGAATATGATCCTTGATTATCTCAGTCGTCCAGGGAAAACGATCTCGGGATCGAATTTCAGTTCCATCAGACTTTTTCCGTTCTGACGTTTCTCCTACAGATTTTCAATCGTTATGACAGATTATAAAAAATAGTTACAAAACCGAGCAGTTACAGAAGCTTTTAGGGTGTTTATTGAGACTCCGGATATTGATTTTCACTGTAATGACCTTGTTGAAAGTTGGCAAATGTGTATTCAATCACACTGGAGCTATGAACCTGTTATATATCATCTTGCCTTTCCTTTTATTGTAATCTTCAGTACTTGAAAAATGACATTACCTTCTGGATAAGAGAATATTAATCACCGCTTAGACCATAATCTATACTTCCTGACTTGGTTGTTTCAAATTAGTTCAACGAACATGAAGTGTTTTTGTTGTTCTTATCACTTATATGAAAGCTTACGTCAATATCATTGTTATAATTGAACACCGTAGCCATCAAAGATGGCGAAGGTTTCAGCCTTTTTTTTAGATGTTCGTGTTTTTATTTTTTGTGTGTGTTTGGGTTCCCAACGCTCCTGGCGATAGCATTTGTCAATGGACAAAATTGGCATCAGCGTTTCACTATAACCTTTCTAAAAAGGTCTTTTTCATTCTTCAAAGGAATGCTTTTTTTGGACCTTTTGGGTCCTTAGTTTGACAGCTTAATCACTAACATGCAATTTCTTCAGGATCAAGAATCTATTCCTAGATGTTCTGTCACTCTACTTTGAATGGTTCCAATGGAAAATGCCTGTGACGTCATTGATAGAATTTATTCCGATCTTATTCATTTTTCGATTAAACTTTGGCAAGTTGATTTCTTTTTTATTTTCTTATTTTGGCTATTATTAATCTCCCTCTCTCACAACAGTTGTTGGGTTTTGGCCATTCATGTGTTCTATCATTTATATGTGTGTATCTATTTGCTCAACTCTCTCTCTCTTTCTCTCTCTCTCTCTCTCTCTCTCTCTATATATATATATATATATATATATATATATATATATATATCCAGATTCCACGCAGTCCCTTCCAGTCATAGTGGGAACTTGAAATTTTTCACACAGATTCATTCAACTCATTATGTTGAAGACACCCTGTATTTAACAAATGACAATCAATCAATATAGAAAAGATCTTTTTACTATCGGGGCTTTTGTGAGGGCAAATGAATACAAAAACGAATGACACTGATCACTTATGATCTTATCAACAGAAACAAAGAGAACACATTTCTTAATCCCTCTGTTTTGCTTAACAAGTAAAATCCCTTCAAATAATGAAAATATACAGGAATATCTTGAATGATGTGGTTTTGATTAGTGTTGGATTTGATGTAGTATGGTTAAAGTATTGCTATACCAACTGATGTAACTGGATAAAAACTGAAAAACAATAAATATGATGAGACTTTGAACAGCATGGATTTGAAGAGTGATTGGAAAATTTAAGAACGGATTACTGCATGAATCAAGGTATACCTATACTCACAAACAACAAATAGTTACTGATACGTACATTGTTATTTGCTTAGCTTAGTCCAACACATGGCTATTGTAATAGGGCACACCGTGAAAATCAAGTCTACTTAAGCACCGCATTAAGATAATCACTAACTCATAAGTAGATAGATATATAAAGCAATATATGGGTACATATGTGTGTGTGTTGTTAAATCACTAAATACATAGCATTATAATGGAAAAAAATGTATTTGTTTGATACGACAAAAATTGTGTTTTGAACATCTCCTTCCGTGTCAATGGACTTCAGTCAATGCACCTCTATTATCCACATTGATTGAACGGCAGAATAAAAAGTATCAGATCAAAATTGAGGTAATTATTGTGTCAGGCTCCAGACTGTTCATCAACTATTATATACATAAATATATATATATATATATATATATATATATATATACATATATGTATGTGTGTGTGTGTGTGTGTGTGTGTGTGTGTGTATATTCTGGAGAGTTTTACAACTTTAAACACCAAACATTAAAAACTTTTCCAGAAGAAATGTAATGTTCTCCACTATTTCTCCCTGTTTTACATATACTTTGAAATTATGGTGCAATATATAATTTGTCTCTCATGTAACGATTTCAGGGATTTAAAAAAAAGTTATACCTCTTTAACGATTAGTGATCAGTAAGTCTAATAACACACGTGACTCACTTATCATGCCACTTCTATTGAATGTTAACCCATGTGGATATTGAACCCGTTGTGTTGGATATATATATATATATATATATATATATATATATATATATATATGTATATATATATATATATATATATATATATATATATATATATATATATATATATATTCACACTGGATTGGATTGGCAAATTATGAAGAAAATAAAAATTAAAAGCAACATACTTTAAAAGAAGTTGTGCCGAAAAACATTTCCTATTTAATTGATGTACTTCTGTCAAAAAAATGTATCCAGCATTTAATGTAATAATAAATTGTATAATTTACATAACAAAAGATGAGGAAAACCAAATAAAAATGAATGTATATACCAGGATTATCATGACAGTAATATGAATGTAAGAGTACCGTGAGGTGGGGTCGTGTCCAATAAAGAAGAAAAAGAATTTAATACATTTGACACACATGAACTAAATAAACCTGTAAGATTAATTCCATGATATTTGATTAACAAATAAGACACACTATTAGCATTTATACATAGTTGTGTAAAATGATTATCTGAATAACAAAAGACAAGAGAATGCAAATTTAAAAAAATCTAAAAATGAAAATAATGTAACACTAAAAATAACCCGCACGAGTTTGTGTCAAATCAGCACAGCTAAAGAATGCAGTGGTATGATGTCTTTACTATTTCAAATATCCCCGATACAGGTCCATTATATAATATGACGTGCAGGATATGACATTGTTGGACTGTTTGAAATTTATGAAATTTCTTAAATGGAAATGAAAATGTTCAGAGTTTATTAAACATATCAAATCATACTGTCAACATAAGAGCGATAATATATGCGCAGAAATACCCATTGTTCTGTGACGAACAACTCCGGCCAGCCATCGGAGAAGACAAGAGATGAGTTAGGGGTATTATTCCGACCCTTGCCTACCGTCAGATTTCCAATGGCTCAATCAGTTAGCACAGTCTTAGGCTACATAAGTAATCCCATGGTAATTGAGGTGTATTCGATTCCCACCCTGTCCTCATGACTTCTCTTTTCCGATCATTGACTGTAAAAACTTTTCACTTTTATCCTTGATTATGCAGCAAAGAAAGTTTTGTCCGTGATCATCTGTTTCGCTCAATATAAATAATTAAAAGCAAAATTTAGTCCTGAAAACTCTTTCGTTGATCACATATACGTACATTAAATCTCTCTCTCTCTTTCCCTTTCTCTATATCTCTCTATTTATGTGTGTTTGCCATCAGCACATATGCATATGTGGCTAGCCTCTGATTGAATTCACAAAGTGTCTCATAACATTGACTGTAAAAACTTTTCACTTTTATCCTCGATTGTGCAGCGAAGAGACTTGATTTTGTCAATTAATAGGAGAGGGAACACACCGATGCAATATGGATCCCCACGGGGGATTATTGCCAAATGAACATAAGTAATCTTCAGACAAAAATTAGAAATCGGTTTGTCTAATCCATTTCTTGTGCTGTCATGCAAACATTATTTTTTATGTAATAAGAGCGCTAAAATTCAAATGTTCACTTCTCATGTCTAAAAAAAAACAAAAGGTGAGAGAAGTGATTAGTCTATTGATCCCCTTTTTTCCTAATTTTTTGATTGATTACCCCCGATAAGATGTGCTGCCAAAAGACGTTGGTCACGTAATGGATTCTATTGAATGACAAACCAGACCTGTTCTTTGTATAAAACTGCTTTGACACAGCTTAAAACAGCAGGAAGAGCAAGCCAATCCAAACAGTTAAGAAGTTGTCTTTAAAGAAAGTCACTTAGAATAACAGTCTGAAAGCTTGAATAATCCACCAACACTTTTAACATTTAATAGGATTCTCCACCAACCAACAAAGTGCTGTCATTAAAATTGATTCTCTATATGCCAACTGACTTGCTTCCATCAGTGAAATATATATATATATATATATATATATATATATATATATATATATATATATATATATATATACTGATAAAGATGCAGATATATGGATTTTTGATGGGAGGGTTTGTCAGAGCAGTAGAATTATAAATGGTTGGGACAGGTATGGAGTTTTGAGGTGAAGCCCAACTTGCACAAACCGACCCCACATCTTGCATCTTATGGTCCATTGAGGGGCACGAGTAGGTGCAAGCCCTTTCCGCAGGTTTGACAGGGATGTCTTTCTTCGGGCAGATATCCAAGATAAATATTGGGCCTGACACCCTTTTGCTGGAATGTTCCGACAGTATGGCTTATGTGAAGAGTTGAAGCAGAAGGAATCAGAATAGAGAGTGAATATGTGAACAACCTCAGTTTTGCAGATGATATCGCCCTTTGTGCAGAGAACCTACACAATCTCCAACTAATGCTAGATGAAGTAAACGAAGAGAGCAAGAAAGCTGGGCAATGCATGAACTTCGGTAAAACGAAGGTCATGTGCAACAACCACGTCTAGAATGAAAACGCAACCGTCAAAATCAAAGATGCAGAACTGGAGAAAGTAGACCACTACATCTCCCTTGGACAACGAATCTCTATGAAACCCATTAAAGAAGAAGTGATCAAGCGAAGAATCACCCGTAAGATGACAAGCCTTTGGCAGAGCAAGCTCCAAAGAAGATTCCATCATTCATACAAAGAACAGTATACAACCAATGCGTTCTCCTGATAGTAACTTATGGAACTGAAATATGGATCCTAACCAAAAGACAGACCCACAAACTGAGAAGCATGCAACGTGCACATGAGAGAATCATGATCAGCCTCACATGGAGAGATCACAAGACAGCAAAGTACATAAGGAAGAAAACAGGAGTCTGAGACATCATCGATGGACATCTTGATTCACAACATTGATCCCGGAGATCACTTGCGCAACTGACGCCGGCAGAATATTTGATGGAGAGACGAACTAAACAAATACAGAGAGTACTGACTCCATGACACTCACGATAGAAAGACGTGGTGAATCCCAGGAAAGTTCTTTTTTCAACGAAAGACGATTAAAGGCTGAGGATGACGATGCTGACACCCCGTGGGGCAGATGACTAAGCTAGCTAGTTGCACATGATCTTCGTCACATGAACTTCAGCAAGACGAAGATCATGTGCAACAACCACATTGGAGATAAAAGCACTAAGATCGGAATCGAGGACACAGAACTCGAGAAAGTAGACCACTCCATCTACCTAGGGCAACGAATCTCCATGAGACCCTAAAAAGAAGAAGAAATCAAGCGAAGAATCACACTAGGATGGCAAGCCTTTGGCAGAGCTAGCTCAACCTTCAGAAATAATAAGATCCCATTAATCATAAAGAGAACGGTGTATAACCAATGCATCCTCCCAATAGTCACTTATGGAGCTGAAACATGGAACCTAACCAAGAGACAGACCCGTAAGCTGAGAACCATGCAACGTGCACATGAAAGAATAATGCTGGGCCTCACATGGAGAGACCACAAAACAGCACAGTACATCCAGGAAAAGACAAGAGTTAAAAGCATTATAGAATCCATAAAAAATCTCAAATGGCGGTGGGCTGGCCATGTTGCAAGAATGGCAGACAATCGATGGACATCACGACTCACAACATAGATTCCCCGAGACCAAATGTGCAACCGAGGCTGGCAAAATGTTGGATGGAGAGACGAGCTAGACAAGTTCAGGAAGTACTGGCTCCGTGACGCCCATGATAGAGAAGCGTGGAAAATCCTGGGGAAGGTCTATGTCCAACGACGGACGCTAAAAGACTGATGATGATGATGATGATGATGATGAGAGTAATAACTTGGCAATACAGCCTGTGCAGATTGGAGCCCAGGTCCCTTAGCTGATGACCCATCTGGTGTGTATGTATCTATAGGTATATCTCTTTGATAATCTATATACATGTACATTCATATGTTTATATATGTAGATTAACGTATAGATATTTGGATGCATATGAATAAGAAACCATCAATTATAACTGTCGACATCAACACAGTCAATAATGGTTTCTACAATTTTTAAAGGGGTCTGATTGGTTGGATTCATACATGTATAAGTATCGCATACACAAGCTGCCATAAATGGAGTTAAGGGGCTGAAACATTGACTACTTATTAAGTATAGAAAAATTTATTTTTTAATCCATCCTAGAACAGGTTTTAGTGATAGGTTCAATTTACAATGTAAGTTTATGTAAAATTAGCTACTTTTCGTGTCTAGCAGTGTTCATGCTTGTTTTGTTTTTTGTTTTTTTTGGTTTTGTTTTTTTCTTAGTTATCACCAACCAACAAAAGCTAAGAGAAGTAACTTGCTGATTGTTCACTGCTTTTCCGATTCTATTCGTTGATCACCTCCAACACGGTATGTTTACAAACGTCGATCATGTGATGATTTCTATTGAAAAACCACCCAGACTTGTCTGTGTCTGCTTCAAATAGAAAATGAGATACATTTTAAGTCATTTTACATCTGTGGCTTTTAGATGTGTTATCTGTGTCTTGATTCATGTTTAATTCTTTTGAGTAAATATTATAATGACCAAGATTACACTTTCTATTCTCACAAACACACGCACGTATACAAACACTCTCATACATATGTATATGTACGCAAATTAAACAACCATATGCATATATATACACATATATATATACACACATATGCTCGTAATAATCACACTATGCATATATTGCTACAGTTTGCATAATATATTTTATCAATTTCGATTATCATCTTCATGCTTATATATATATGTGTGTGTGTGTGTGTGTGTGTGTGTGTGTGTGTGTGTGAGTGTGTGTGCTTAATCCTGTATGTATATCTGTATATTTGCGTATATGTCCATTTGTTAGTTCTCTCTCTCCCTAACTTCTGTAATGTATGAAAATTCAAACAAATACCCTACACACACACACACACAAACAAACATACACACTCACACAAAATAAAAAAGAATTGAAAAATACACATTTTTTTCTTTCCCGGCTGCTGCGTCCTTTTCTGGCAATTTTGAATTTTATTTGTCTTTCTTGTCAAAACATCAAAGAAAAAAACGATTTTTGAAATCAACTTGTCAATCTAAAATCGGTATAATCAATAACGAAGGAATAAAGTGAAGAGATAGGAAGATGTGATTGGGGGAGAAAGGTGGGGAGATATGATGAGATTAAAGAAGAAGAAGAAGAAGAAGAAGAAGAAGAAGAAGAAGAAGAAGAAGAAGAAGAAGAAGAAGGAGGAGGAGGAGGAGGAGGAGGACAAGAATAACAACAACAAAAATTTAAAAAAATAAAAAGAATTACTGTCTGGTGGCATTGGAATAAGAAGTGGGAAAATGAAGTTAAGATTTGATGGTTGGGTGAATAAGATGTCACAGAAGAGAGAGAAGATTGACCGAAAAGCACGTTTGGTTGGTCACTCAAAAAAAAACATGGAGTGACAAGCGTCTTTTGGACGTATGCTGTTAGAAAAAAAAATATTGAAAAAATCGAACAAGTTGTGAAAAATGAAGTGTCTTCCCTCGTTTTTTGTTGGATGGTGATCACTGAAAAATCCACCTCATCCTGCAAAAAGCAACGGTGAAAGATGCCTGGTCCACTAAAAAAGCAAGTATAAACTTACATTGTAAATCGAACCCATGACAAGAAACCTTTATTTTTTTTTTTTTGGAAAATTATGTGGGTGTTGAAAAGAGTTTTCTAGACATGTGGAGAAATTTTTTGAAATTTCGCCCTCTAGCTCCATTGGTGCTGCTTGTAGGCATGACACAAAAATAGATAGCCTGCCATTCACAAGCTAAAAAAAGGATGCAGTTTGAATTTACATTGTAAATTAAACCCTACACTGGAAACTTTTTGGGTGATTGGGTGTAAAATTTGTTAGATCCAGTGAGGAGTAAATGCTTGATTAGTCAGCCCTTTATCTACATGGATACGACTCGTACGCACGACACAAAAATTGATAACTGGCCTGCCAGTCCCACCTCAAAACTGAAGAAACCTTTTGTTGATGTTAACTAAGTTAGCACAGACGGTTTGTTTGACGGTTTTCAGTTTTTTCAGTCAGGAAAAGAAGTAAAGAAGAAGAAATAAAATGCTAGATATTTGTTCGGCAATCTCCACTGCTGACAAAGAAACCCAACACGGAAAACTACAGAAGCTCTGAAATGAAATATAAAAACTTGATGTTATGAAATGGATTGTGAGAAATAATTTCAAAACATAAGAGGGACTGGATGAAACAAAGTGTCTTTGGTGTAATATTCACATTACAAGGGCTAAGAAAGAAAGTTCACCGTGGATAAGATGCCTTATTTATAGGCTAGAACTGAAATAGGCTATAGTTTAATTCATATATATATATATATATATATATATATATATATATATATATATATATATATATATATATATATTATTCATCCAATCAATATACATATATATATAAGTACTTAAAGTAATGGGCTCCCCGGGTATCGAATCAGCAACCCATAGGACGCCTTAATATGACGTAGCTTTTATCATTGAGCTGTCTAAGCCAGCTGATTCATTTTCAATGTAATCATATATATATATATATATATATATATATATATATAAAGCTTCACATGTTGAAAAACTGAACATCAAAACACATTAGTGATTTTTCATATTTTACTGATGCTTTGTTATTATGGAACTGAGTGTAAATTCTGTATCGTTGGGATTATCAATAGATTTTGAAAACAACCTATGATATTATCATGGTACCTCAGCAGTGTTGATCATCACCCTTTCAGCTCTGATTTTGATACATAGATTAGTCTATACATGTATTTTGTTATATTACATAGGGTATTACTATAATGCATTCTATATGGTTGTTATTATATGCTACACATCATTCAATCTTTTGAAACGGGGCTTACCTACATCAGTTACCCAACGGACGTGACTTGTTGTTCGTGTCACTTCTGCTGAGTGTTCACTCATGTGAATATCTTATCCGTTTTGTCGATTTTAATCTTATACTGCATAGAAACCAACTTATTATATCATCCTCAAGAATACTGATTACACTGAAAAAACTTCTTCTAGTTGATTTTCTCCCAACATATTCAACCGAAGAATTTGTCAGTTTTTCCGCTTGACCTTAAAGTTGATTTTTCCACGTCGCATCTCCCTTCCATCATTTTGTGTTTTACTTTTGATTATCAAGTAAGTTATCTTATATACATCATCAAAAAAAAAGTAAATCACATTCCGTCGGGCATTAACACCTCAATGGGTTATTCTATTAATATACTTAGACAATTTGTTACTTGACATACCATGTTCGATATCCCATCTGATTCAACTATCAGTCAGAAAAATGTACCAGAGCCAAATGTTTTCCCTTCTCCCTGGTTCTAGTCAATACAATGACTTTTCACTCAAATAAAGACTCGACCTATCTCTTTTTCTTGCCTTAAGACATTCCATAACGTTAATACACATTCGTTTAATTTGAGATAATCTTCCGGAACCGACTGGGAAAATAAAGGAATCAAAATAGACGACAAATACTTGAGCAACCTTATATTTGGAGACGATATCGTCCTTTTCGTAGGGAACCTCTAACTAATGCTAGGAGACCTATACAAAGAAAGCAAAAAAGTCGGCCTACACATGAACTTCAGTAAAACGAAAATCATGTGCAATAATCATGTCGAGAATAAGAACATAACTGTCAAGATAGAAGATGCAAAACTCGTCAAGGTGGACCACTACATCTACGTTGGACAACAAATCTCCATGAGACGCTCAAAAGAGGAGGAATTCAAGCGAATAATCACTTTGGGATGGCAAGCCTTCGGCAGAGCAAGCTCAACTTTCAAGAACCAGACGATCTCAATAATCCTAAAAAGAAGAGTATACAACCAATGCATTCTCCCGATAGTCACTTATGGAGCTGAAACATGGAACCTAACCAAGAGACAGACCTGCAAGCTGAGAAGTATGCAACGTACGCATGAGAGAATCATGCTCAACTTTACATGGAGATATCACAAGATAGTACAGTGTATAGGGAAGAAAACGGGTGTCCGTGACATCATCGAAACTATTAAAAAAACTCAAATGGCAATGGGCAGGCCATGTTGCAAGAATGAAAGACAACTGATGAACATCATATCTCACAACATGGATCCCAGAGATCACATAAGAAACCGAGGCCGACAGAACACAAGATGGAGAGATGAACTGGACAGATTCAGGAGATACTGCCTCCGTGACGCCCATGACAAAGAACTGTGGTGAATCCAGGGGAAGGTCTATGTCCAACGACGGACGTTAAAAAATTGATGATGATGATTCCTTGAATCTTATTTTTATACTCTCCTTAAAATGTTCTTTAATTTTCGTAATTATTCAATTATGGTCAAGCTGATAAGTTTTAATGGAATCAGGATGTCTGATCATGCCTTTTTTAAATTGGCTAAAAATCTAACCAATTTTGCCACCTAGACTGACCCTACTTACAAGTGAAGGAACAATTTTTCGGTGTAAAATCAATAATTCTGAGTGTAGCTCGTGGTATCTCCAAACATTCTGAAAACATGATTCTGCACAAGATTGAATATATATTTATAATTTGTCTACAGGCAGATGAAGAGAAATATGAGGAAAAGACAGGTGTCAAAAAACAATTCTATTATCACGTGGACAAGTTTTTATGAATTTACAACACTGTGTTCCCACTATAAGGCAAAAAGATTAGAACGATACACTATTTTCACCCATTGCATCCCAGACATCACATATCTATTCTTAAAACCTTTCATCCATTCAAACATTCTGAGAACCTGACCATTCCCATCCAGACACTTTTTCTCTAACAGAACCCTCTTATTTAGACCAGGCCACTTATTTCATTCTGCAGTCTCAAACGTATAAAAAAAACATTGATTTTCTCTGCTCTTGCTATTAGTCCTTTTGACAAACTTAGTTGCAACCAAGAAAATGCATAAAAGCCTGGCAACGTGATAGAACGAAACTCTGAGATATAACAACTGTTTTTTCACGAATCTCTCTTCACCTTCCAATTGTTAGCACTTTTCATTTGGATCACCACACACACATATACGCCTGTGTCACCAAATTTATTTGTTTATTTCTGTTCAGGACAAAAAATCACGCTAGACCAAACTGAATTATATAAAATCAGCAACGATGATGTGGCGTGATTTGAAATATCACGCCAAGACGTCAGTTGAACAACAAGCGTGTTACATACATTGTAATTGCTAGGCTGATTTTTCCAGCTATTGTTGAATGTTGTTAATTATTCAAAGAAGTAACACTATTTATTTTCTTTGGAAGTGATTTCCTTTTATAATCCGAAAGTTCATTTAAGGAAAATAATTAGGAAATGAGACATTCTCAAAATTTAGGGAAAAAAATCACACCAGCTGTGCGTTCATCCTTTCTGTCTTCAAGAAATTCATGATTTTCTTCCTGGGACTTTTTTTTTTTTTTTGCAGTCAGCTAATTCTAACCCTAACCGTCGAAGTTAGAACCCATATATGTAGCACAATAAGGATGAAATTTCAAAGAGCACACAGATGTTACTCTCTGGTCCCAGGGAGAGAGTCGGGAGGCGACACTGTGATCTCAGGCAGTGCACACAGATGCACTGATCCTTGGTATATGTGCCAATCGAGACGTGGAAAAATAATCCTGTCATTTTTACTATACTCACACATATATATGCATAAACTAATAACATGCAGGGAGTTTATAAATATATGTGTGTGTGTGTGTGTATGCGTGTTATAAATTATGTTGTATTGCATTGATACTCTATTTGAAATGATCTGTTATTACATGGTGAACATATCATTTGGCCTTGAAAACGTTAGTAGACTAAACAATTGAAGAAAAGGGGGATCCTACAGGAATTGAACCTACAACCAAATAAAAATATGCAATGGCGTTCTTTCCTTTCAAATTCACTAGTACCCAGATATGAAGCAATTTAGCTTATCGTTATCAATCTAGGAACGCTTCTTTTACTTAATTATTGGATCCTTGGTCGTGACAAAGAGACTGAGCCAACACATGGCAAGTTTCAGGATATCAGTTTTCAGATAAAAAGGTCCCCTTCTTGGATGGAAAGAGGTTGAACTCCAATCAATGGATTGGCAAACTTCGGACGATGCACAAGGCTCTACGTCCCAGAGGTTTCATAGATAGACTGTATGTGAAGAGGGAAAGAGGTTAGAGATGATGCATCAACATAGAGCATGGTGTTAGAAAAGCCAAAAAAAGGATAAGAAAAGTATATGCAAGCATACATCGAAAATATTGGACGTAACTCTTGAATAAATACTATAAACAACAAAAGAAACTAGAAAATGGAGCCGTGAAGCCAACAAACAAGGAAAAATAAAAAATCAAATAAACTACATGGACACTTGTAAAGACGGACAATATCACAGAAGAATGATCCTAGACATGGCTACAGAAAATACACATCAAGAGAGAAACAGACCCTCCCCTCTCACCATGGTGGCCAGAGCAATTGCACCAGAAAAGCTATCTCAGAGCGAAAATCCACAGAACTCCAACAGCAAATGACATCTATGTGGAGAAAGAGATGTGACTGTAAACTACATAACCGGTGAAAAATCTTCAAAAATGTCATCAAACAAATCAGATGAAACAGTGCAGTACAAAAACTGTGATAACCGCTCGGAACAGTCACGAAATTGTTTACACGAAAAAAACAAACAGTGGAGCTGATCAACAAAAGATAAACGGTGGAATAAAATCCCCACAGGGAAATGATAATTGCAAATAAGCACAAAGCACCAGTCATATAAGAGACAACAACCCCCTTGGAGTATTAAAGGTCTGTGACATGCATCAGTTCACAGGGAATTTCGTCCAATTAGTTTTTCATATTATTTGCTCATACCTGGAATTGAACCCGAGACATTCTGTACGTGAAACAGACGTGCTAAACCACAAAATATGAAATCGAGAAAGTGAAAAACTGCATAGCAAATTTGAAATAGCAAATAAACACGTTATTAAAAAAATCAGATGACATAGTTACGCAGAGGGCACATAAACAAGGAAACAGAATCTTTCATCATTATTTGTGGGTACAAAAGCATCAGACAATTATGTGAAGTTGAAAATAGACACAAACAGAAAAAAAACCGCAAACGTCTTCGAGAATTAAGTGATAAATACAGCAGGCCGACACAAATGCAATGCAATCGCTGACACAAATGAGTGAGAAGAGGGATACATAATGAACTGTGCAAACGACGTAGGTTAGACCATATGAATAAATGGTAAAAGTAGAAACGAGTTTTCTTTTAGAAAATAAAAGTTCCTACAAATGTGGTTCTGTCTATCCTTGCCACCTTACCAACTCTTTTCTCGACTAGTTCTCAAATATAAACAAATCCTCAGCTATAAACTGCGACTTTTTTTATTCTAATAACTATTTGACATGAAGACACGACCAGCCATTACTAGTCACAAGTTTCAGTAACGTCCGAGAACAAGCATTATCAAGATGTGGAAGGGATGGTTCCTGCATCGAGACATTCGATTATTGAGTTGCTGAATCAGTCTTTGCCAAAATATTTTATTACTGTGTAGAGGGGAGACAGAGGGAGTCAAGGGTGAGAGGCACACTGAACAACGCTGGTCGTTCGAGATATACTCATATCGTTGATTCGTGTGCGTTGACCGAATTGAGCTCAAGCAACGGAATTACGTCTGATCGTTCAGATTGGATGAAATAAGGAAAAAGATATAATTGCTTCGTTTTATTGTAAAACACTCCACTGATTATCAAGAGAGATATTATGGATTTGTATTTTGTGAGAGCAAGAGAGAAAGTTTCCTTGCGACGAAGTAACATTCAGACACTTATGAACAATAAAAAGGAACATATTTCCAATATTCTCAATTAGAAACCGGCAACCAAAACTGTCAGCAGAGGTTTCTTCCGTTTTCTAGCTGTTCTGGCTGGCTGTCCAGCTACATATGCATGTTTGTGACAAGCCTACCAATTGAGCTAAAGGGCTAAAAATTTAAAGATTTACTCATCATTATAAGTTGTAAAAAGTCTATCCAGCAAATAAGGTTTTACTTTGGGGTTCAATTTACAATGGGCGTTTATGCTATAGTGGTCTCGAGCTTGTTTTTGAAAGTTAAAACTATTTAGTGATTACAACCCAACGAAAGGAGAGAGAAATAACATATCCATTGATGACTCCCTTCCCTAATTTTAATTGATCATCACAAACATGGAACAATGCCAAGAGGCTTGATAGAGTGACTGTTTCTATTAAGTGACTAACCAGTCCTTCTTTTTTTTTTTCTTTCTTTTCTATTCACTATGCATCTATGTGTGATTCTGCACATGTGAAATTGCTCAATGTCGATTTCTGCATTGAGGCATATAGCAGTTACTTATCAAAAAAATGTATTTATTGTTTATATGCGCATGCATGCGTGTTTATTCAGCTTTACAATTTCTCTAAAACTGGATAGACTTTTTTGCTATTAAGAAAATCCAACCACTGTACAACTGTACATATAATGTGTTTTGATTGATATTTTCCTTGTCCTCTCTCTCTCTCTCTCTCTCTCTCTCTATATATATATATATATATATATATATATATATATATATATATATGCGTATTCTAATGGTTTCTTTGATCTTTCTTGTTTAATTGCGTTTATTCTTCCGTAAATCTCTTTCCTTTCAGAAAATATGTAGATATTTTGAATATGTAAGTGAGACGTAATTGTGTGTTAGTCCGTCATGCTATGAGATGCATCCCAACATGACTAAAGAACGGACCTCAAAAGGTATTAAATCGAAAGGTTTTTGAAAAAGGGCTCTTATCTATAATGTAACTAAAATGTAAAACACCCTAATTTTCTGTTCAAAATATATATGTATGTGTGTGCATGTGTGTCTCTTTGAGTGTGTGTGTGTGTGTGTGTGTGTGTGGTTCTTTGACATCTCCGCACAGAACTACCGAACGCTGACAATTGAACGTTAACTACTGGGTGCAGGATTGCTGCGGGTGACGATAACTACGCACAATAAATGAGCAAATTTCAGCTCAAAGACCTACAGCATAGACAATACGATTAAGACAATTTATTGAAATTGAAGATTGAAATTATTTTTATGTTGGATTATTACTTTATTTCATTTCAATTTTATAGTTCAGTTGGATAACTTATAATTGCAGGAACAAACAACGTAGTGAAAACTATTTATAACAAAATTCAACATCATTGTTGATGAAAATGTTATCACTAAATTAGTCTGTTAGCACACCATGAATCTGTTTACTAGAAAAGCACAAAACTTTTGCGTATATATATATATATACGAAGTGCTATCCGAAAGTTTGAAAAATCTTTTTGAAGAAAGAGAAATTGATATATAACGAGGGTTGAGAGACTTAGATTCCTCTGAAGAATTTTTCCCTTTCAAATTTAGGTGCTTTCAATCCATTGAATTGACCCTTGAATCATCCGGAAATTCATTTACGAAAATCAATTCTTTAAGTTTTACGAGCGAGGTTCTATTTACAATGAAACTAGAAAACTGAAGTAGGCACTCATTTCCTGCTATTTTTATAGAAGTACGGCTTTCTTTTCTTCTTGAAACAGATTTGATACAATTATGATTTATACTTCCTGCTAAAATTGCGGATAAAGATTCGTTGATTTAATCAAATTTTTTGCACATATGGAGATTATGGCTGTAATTGTTGAATCAATTTTGATATATTTTCAGAAACATATATATATATATATATATATATATATATATATATATATATATATATATATATATATATAAGACGCTCTGATATAGATATAGAGGTAGAAATTGTTACAATACAGGGTACATAATTCATAGGTTTGACATCCGGGTACATGTATGTATACGTATGCGTGCTAGGGTTGGGTGGAAAATATGTGAGTTTTGCGGATGTAATATCATCTCACACAGTGATAACTGCGCTCCCCAGAGACCTTTGTTAATCTAGCAGGATTGTTCGTTCATCAGATAAATAAGATCTTGGAACGGTCAATGTTTTGACCTCCCGGGGCTAGTTGCGTAGTTTCTAGATAAGCCACTTGAGTCAATGACCACGATCTTCTTAAAAGGGACTTATGAATTTCTTCTGCTAATTACACATGACAATTGAATTCAATAAAGGAGAATAAATGGGTGATAATGGCGGTAGAATGTGAAAGGTTTCAGGGCAAGGGGGTTGATTGGTTTTTCACAGCCTGGGATGAGAGCACAGAGAGAGAGAGAGAGAGAGAGAGAGAGAGAGAGAGAGAGGGTTGAGACTAAGATTATGAATCAATTTTGTAGCTCTCCAGAGAGTTACTGCACTTTTGGTATAGATGCATAAAGATTCACGAACCTCTGAGTATTTTTGACAAACAAAATTAGAAGAAAACTGCATTCTGTAAATTCATTTTCAAGCCTGTTTTCTGCACAATTAACTATGATTGGAAATAAACCACTCGATTTTGCCTAACGAAAGATAAACTAATCGTATTTGGTTTCTCTCAGATGATTGAGCCCTGTGTGTATGTCAAAAACCTTTTTATTAAAATTGTTACCAACTGGCACCTCGTTGCAGATATGTGGGATTATGCAAGTTGTGTCAGCATCTCTCTCTCTCTCTCTCTTTCTCTCTCTCTCTCTCTCTCTCTCTCTCTTCGTTCATGACCCTTCGCTGTTATTGGACCGTGTTGTACGATGGTGGATCTTACCTGTTCGTTCTTGAAGGGGCCTATTGTCAGGTACCTTATTTTTCCTCTAATGAGTTCATTTACTTGCCCCAAAACTCCGAGCATGCGTCTGTGCGATCCACTGATGTAGATAACCCGCTCAGTATTCAAACTGGTCGTTGGAAATATGGTGACAAACCCACAAAGGAAATGCTGCACCTGAAGTAAAATAATCTGAGGAGAGGAACAACCACTTTCACATTAAGAACCAAAAGTCTGTTCCTAAAATCATAATCTACGTTTTGTTTGCTTCTCTTTTTAAGATGTTGCTCGAGTTATTATCTCTACAAGATCGAACGGTATTGATTATTCTTGCAGCTAGATACAGCATACTTTTCATTCTGCATTTTAGACAAACGATAGCCAAAATTCAAATTCATTTTTAACGAGAGACTCAACGTTCCCGTATAACCCCAATCAGTTAAGTGACTTCTTACTGCTACTAATCACATGTGCATCTCTATATCTATACCCATATCTTTCTCTAAATGTGTGTCCCCTAACACATGGCCATGCATACATGTCTGTTACTTATAACACACTCATCAGTTCACACATAGTGTATATAATAGTACTCAATTACTAACGTACCAAAGCGATTGGGTTGACTCTCATCCGTCTGTCGTGGTTCATTAAACCCCCCCCCATATATATATATATATATATATATATATATATATATATATATATATATATATATAAATGTGTGTGTGTGTGTGTGTGTGTGTGTGTGAGGAGCAGTCCTCAACCCTTGAGGGCTGAATTATCTTCTTAATGACCTCTTTTATCTGGAACTGGAACTGGAACTGGAGGAAGTTTAACTTGGCCATCCCATGTTAAATGCTCTCTCTTTTTTTCAGGAAACAGAAACACACATAAATAATTAACTGATGTCTAACCTGCCGATGCACAAAAGAAACACCATAATTATTTGCTTTGTGCCTCACTTTTAAACAAACTATATTTCTGGACCGATTTGCAATTGCAGCTGAATCAACAAAGGTACATCGTCTGAGAAAGAGCCCATGCAACGAAATACATATACAACGCAACAACATATATCCATTCATAGTTGAGTAACTCTTATCGGCACGTAAAACAATACCAGTGAACCGAATTCACTTCGCAACTTGAACTGTTTATATCAACATCAAAATAATACTTTTAGGAAAGGCGCTAACTCACTTCTACACACTCTTTGATCACAGTTGTTTTAACTGCATAGTTCGTCACTGGCATAGATAGTTAGACTGAAAATTGCTTAGTAAGCGTTAGTCAAAGTGCTCTCCAATAACTACGTTAACTACCTTGACAATGGCATCAAAAGCTGTTACTCCCTTTGTAATATTGACATGGACATTTGTCTTATTAGCCACTGACAAGGTTGACTGTAGGGTTAGCAGCATTTTCCTATCTCCTGGACGGTAAAATTGATTTGCTCAAGCATTCACTCGGCAACTATCTTCTTCGGTAGGCATTGTAGCATACCAGTGAGTCAAATAATCAGTCGATGAGACTGAGAGTAAAGAAAACTGAATTCATGCTTCCTTAAAGAGATTGATATTAAGTTAAGATGAACAAATTTTAGAGAACTGCTTCCTGACTCCTGAAGAAATATTAACACAATCATAACGTACTTTAGTGAGTATTCGCAGAGTTAAATCGATAAATCCATATTCAGGCATAGTTAACAACTAAATCTCATCGGAAATTTATGGTTTTTGTAATCTGTGGAGACTCTACGGGTTCAATTCATTCACAAGGAAGAAGATTATGTTGAAGAATCAATATTTGTTGTGTAAAATGTATTTCCCCTTTTCATTATAAGGCTACCGACTTACTGATATATGTATAAATGTGTGTGTGTGTGTGTGTGTGTGTGAGTATACTCTAATAATCATGCTGAATGGTTCTCACTGTATACGAATATTCCAGTTAGCAAATGCTTATATTCTCTCAATAACCACTTCAAGAAATCCAGCATCAAAATAGCCCTACCGTCCAACAAGATTATTAGATTATGTATACCTTTAACAAACCAATTTTTCTTCGGGTCCAATCATACTATTTGTGAACAAAAGTTAGAGTTGCTTATGGGGTCATCCTTTGGTAGGATGCTAGCCTGTCTCTTTCCTGAATTCCTTGGAGCAGGCCTTTCTCAGATCATCATACATGACACGCTCACTTCTCAGATATATTATAAATGCCCTAAATATTTACTCCCAGCACTTACAATTAGAACACCTAATCACATAACTCGATGGAGTATAAACATCTTTCGATTTCACTTATGAATGTGAATCTAAAACCACGTTACCTTTCTCCTGACATACTAGTGCATAGAATCAATAGCACCCTACAATGCAGTATGTTCCATAAAGCCACGAACGATAAAAACCACGTCAACTCTTACTCACATAACACAACTTAATTCAAATCTAGCATAGCCATCATTTTTGGAGGGGGGGATCAGGCCCTCAGAATCTGCATCCCAACACATTCAAATTAAGAAAAATGAACTGAGAAATCTTCCAGATCTCTTTACCTCCCTATTTTTTCCATACTGAAGACAAGATGGAAAGCGCTTATATATATATATATATATATATATATATATATATATATATATATATATATATATATATCATAACTTAAGGGGAGATGTTGTTCCATCAGCACTGCTAGGGAGCTTATGTTGATATAACCGCTTTGCTTTTGAATCATCGAAACGGTCATATGGTAACCAATTAAACATTTCAACAAGAAAGATTCACACATTGTACCATAATATCTAATTCTGGGTAAAACATAAAACCCACTGGAAGCACGGAATAAATTACATTACCAGATATAGGGAATTAATTGACTTGAATGACATCTATTTTTTTATATTTTTTATATATATATTTATTTTTCAAATCTGCCAGACTTTCTACAATGTATACTGAGATGTTTTATTGGATGTTTGTATATCATTGTTTTAGTGCATTAAGTAATTCTAATTGTCGTTTTTTGTTTATGTTTGTTGAATTTGTTGTACGTGCATTCGTACACGGTATGAAGTCAGAGGAAGAGAGAAAAGACGTCTCTCTCACCATCCGACCAGTGAAAGGAGTTTATTATTTGACGAGTGAGAAATATATTCCTGATGACATACGAAGTAAGTGCTTGTCATCAAATTTCATCACAGATGTTCAGCCAATAGAGATTCTGAGGATTTTTTTCTTCAACAAAAAAGAAGAAAACAATTAGAAAACCTCAGTAGTACAGCTGTCAGCTACTAACATCACGATAACACCAGCCCGTTGCCAAAGATCCGACTGACATTTTTTATTCGGTGTCAATTTACGTTTTACTTATTTATTTTTTCGAGTGTATGCTGGTTTGGTTAAAGAGGTCTGAGATGCAGTTTGAGGGCCGCTAAGTCAGAGGTTCCTTGACAAATGCTGAATCGGGGTGTCTATCGTAGTACGGGTGAACTAACTAGAACATGATTTTCAGAAAATGAGCTTCAATATTTGACAACTTTAAAAACTGCATACCAACCACATTCTTGGATTGAGTTTCATAGATATTTGTACGATGCCTCTGTATATTGAGTACAATATGACTAGAATATTGTTTGTATATGATATTATAAGAGAAATTGTACATTAGCAATTTGCAATTACCATTAGCATTTAGAGCTATGTATGTGGCAAACTAAAAATCTGTCAATTAGAATATCAGACAGAGCAGGGGTGGCTGGATGCTTTCCCGTAGAAACGGTGACGAGTTTGCCTCTCTTACGGTAGACACCTCAATTGATGTATAAAAATCATTCCTTATTTAAGAAATGAAAACTTATTATTGAGAACAACCAATCACCTTTGCCTTGTGGAAGAAGCCTCGCTGTTGGTTAGGTAGATCATGGTTCAATCCATCGCCATGTCATACCTAATACTTTTACTATTGTATCCAGTGGTCTTCCACAAAACTCAGCTCGAGGATTTGGAATAAAGATCATCTCCCGACCGTAGGACTGGGAATGATGATCACCGCCCGGTCAAATACGTCGAATACATCGGTTTTTGTGGAATTACCATTAAGAGTTAAGGAACGGCAGGTCTGTTCAATACCGAGGTGGGTGCCATTCGCATAACGAATCATCAACAGACTTTTCTGACAACTCCCATGTGTATTCTACCCAACAAGACCCCTGATGAGGGTATACGCGATGAACGATTATACATAATTGAGAAGATTGATGAATAAGTGAAAAGGCAGAAAACAACCTAATTATGAAATGGAAAAGAAGTCAGACCTTGCAGCGCTACACAAACTCAGTTGAGGGCGCCCAGGGCCTCATTGAACAAGGAAAAATATGAAAACCGATAAAAAAAACCGCTTGGATTTAATATGGATCTTGCAACGACGGAAAAATGAACCAAAAATCAAACAAACGTATCCCCAAGCATAGTTGCCAAACTTTACAGATTTATAAGAAATTCAAAAATGGTTGCGTAGTGTTACGGGGCCTTTAAGAATTAACATCTTTTCTCCTGCTAATCTATTTATGATTTTCTTGGTACAGTCAAAAACCTTAATACATTCGAACAAGTCTGTCTGCTGCAGGATCAAACTTCACTTTTAATTCAATTCCGACTGAAGACTATTACTGCAACTTCAGTACAATATATATAATAAATTCGTAGACATGTAAGGCTTGTTAGTTTAGCTCAATTTGTGAGGGTACCACCTATCAATCACTTTGTCATGATTTCAAATCTTGGTAGGAGAATGCAACATTTTTTGTACATTGGTTCGGCTTAACATGACGGCACAGACAAATATTGGAGACTTTAGTCCCCTGAATTTGGTGACGATTGTTCTTGTTACGGTGGGAAGAAAAAACAAATTCATTCCAGTTTTGAATTTGAGCTTGACAAAACTAAATTATCCAGAGATCGAGTACTTCATTGGGGCATTGTGGTAGATTCTTAGTGCCATTCGTCGGTTACTTTGAAATCACTCCACCAAGCCATTCTCTCACCTGAAAGGATACGGCAGGTTACACTAGGTGACGTGTCACCAGCAACAAATTGTAAATACAAGAACTTACTTTTTCGGAGAGGTGAATTCCCACCTCTCCCAAGGTTGTTCGTGCTAAGTGAACACAACCTGACTTCAACTGGGATTTGAACTCAGTTCGTCGATTTTTTCCATAGTTTCAACTGTTGAACTGATTCTGTGCCAACAATTTATATATAAATACTAATAAAATTACCACAGTGATGACGTTATTCATTTCTGAAAAACCTGCTTGGCTGCGCTAGGGTCAAACTGCCTTGTTTCATTAAAGTTCAAAAGGTAAAAAAAATCATTTGATTTAACCACACAATATTATTCTAAAACTACGTGTTCCGTTTCGATTCCTTTATTAGCAGTTACTATAATTTAAAAAAAAACCTGAGTTGAAAGAGTGAATTCACCAATTTTTGAATGCATAACTCTTATTCAAACAAACATGACGCTGTAGGTTTTTGATGAGGTCATTCTCATTGTTGTGACCAATGAAAATAAAGTCAAAACTCATTATTGGGAGTTTGACGATAATATTTCTCATAAAGTTAACTCACAAACGTATGTTGACACAACACGACCTCATGGCATCACACTTCTTGAATTCAGAAGTCTTAAATTCCAGTGTCTGACGAATTCACAATGATAAAGTTAACTTTAGGAGTTCGACAATATCGTATGGTGAAATTGGAGACAATATTTACGTAAGAAGTAAATTTTAAAAAAAGTTTGTATTTCAGAACGCCTAACCACATAACCAGTTAGGAACACACACCTGAGTGCACATTTGAGCACGCATGATTCAAGCCAACTTCTCTTTCGCTCTCTCTCTCTCGCTTTCTCTCTCTCTCTCTCTCTCTCTCTCTCTCTCTCTCTCTCTGTATATATATATGTATATATATATATATATATATATATATATATATATATATATATATATATATATATCATTAGATACCGTCCAACCAAAACTTTTACCAAGACTGTCAACGTTGACTTCATCAGTTTTTTTATTGAATGATTGATTGGTGTGTTTATCGGTATAACAACACTTCATCGATTATTTAATGGTGAAATCAGCTGTGAACGGAAGAGTTCGTATGTTTAGTTTTCCTTTCACAAAGTTTTCACAAGTTTTGGCTTCTCAAAAAAAATCAATTTGGAATCTTTCAATTTTTAAGTCCCCCAGGTTGCTTAGCGTGCCAAGAATTTCTAGTTCTTGAATACAATTTACTATCTAAATTCTTTTTAAATCGGTTCCTTTATCTGCCTAGCGGCATTTACGCTTTTTTCCTTGAAAATTCAGACTTTTTCAATGATCATCGACCAACAAAAGCTGGGAAAAGTGATTTATTCACTGAACCAACATTTTTTGGCAATTTTTTTCATTGAAGTGTCCTGCTGCCGAAAGGCGCTGGTTATAAGACAGTTTCTATTGACTGACTAACCAGGCCTGTTTTATATCGGCTCATATCCTTAATTCTAGCTAAACACCACTTTGTTCAACCATTTAGCATCTAGTACACATTCACACATGCAGACACGCTCATACACATCCACAGTACTTTTTTCTCAAGGTAATCAAATCTTTTATTAGTGTTTTGCCAAATTCTGGTATTTTCATCTTTTTGAAATAAAAAGCATGCCAAAAGTGTTACTGGTCTTTTCCATCTCCAATATTAGGATCAACAAACAAAAATTTACCAGGAATGGACACAGAAATCATACTACATCAGTCGTCATAACACAATTAAATGTTATCTGATGACGTGAGTACCCAGCATATGTACACCAATAGTTCAAACGAGAAAATTTCACTCATTGTACCATAATATCAATTTCCGTGTAAAACATTGAAAAAAACGTTGAAAAGCATAATAGAAATCACATATACGGATATTGAGGAATAATTGATAGAAATGACATGACTCCTTGTAAAAAAAGGTTTGTTTTCTTTTTAAATATATATTCAGCATTTTAAGCTATTAATATTTCTAGGCAATATGTATATATGTATATATAATAAATTGCATCATATTATATGGAAACTTTATTTGAAATGATCCCCCGTTGTTATACGGTTAATATTTATCTCTCAATTTAGACAATACAAATAGAATAAACCATTTAGAAAATTAGGGCTGCTGCATGGATCGAACCAGCCATCGACAGAGTAGCCGCTCCAATATGACAATGCTCTTTCCATTGAGCCAAACAGATGCCAAATAAATGCTTTCATCCCAAATTCTAATCTCTTTTATTATCAATCTATTTGTCTCTTCATCATTCCAAAGAAAGTTTCAATATAATATAACGCAATTTGTAATTCATTCGATCGGACCAAACATATATATATATATATATATATATATATATATATATATATATATATATATATACATATATATATATATATATATATATATATATATATATATATATATATATATATATATATATATATATATATATATATATATATATATATATATATACTCAGTCGAAGCAATGGTAAGAAAAAAAGTACTATATGAAAAAATTTTTTTAATATACATGTGGGAGTGGGAAAGACATTTCCAGGAAGATATGTTTGCTCAAAACGGTTTATTTATATATTTTTCAGTGAGCGAAAAAAGCCGTAATAGTTGGGAAATTGAGAAATGAGTCCCGGTTGGGATTCAAAGCTACATCCACTACCATGGTAGCACCTCCACAGCCTAGGTCGGTGCTAAATGATTAAGTCATGGGGACTAGACAGATATCGAAAGAACATCCTCAACTCTTCCCTCTCTCCCTGCCCTGATCGCTGGATGGTTTTGATCATGCGTTCTGGTTATCCCGAAACTTGGGGTTCATACGTATCCTATGTACTAAACTTTTCTGGTACCGAATTATTCATGATGGTGAGATAATAATTTGTTTCCAGGAAAGTTTAGTTCATAAAAATGACTTTCCTTATTCGAATCGTCGGATATTAATATCCATTACTTATCATCTGTTTACGCACACGCACTTACACACACACATGAACACATTCACATACGCACGCACATATATGCACACACACACACATATATATATATATATATATATATATATATATATATATATATATGTATATATATATATATATATGTATATATATGTATATATAGTCGAATCTTGCACAGCTAAACCTGAGGTCCCCATACCTCCCCCTTAAAAAAATTGTAAATATTTCCCCTTTAGCGAAGGAAAAAGTACGAAATTCGATAAGATCATCCAAAATCATCCAGATTTCATTTATTATTATCAATATTTCTGTCTAGTATCTAGATGCTTTATATATATATATATATATATATATATATATATATATATATATATATATATATATATATATATATATATATATATATATATATATATGTGTGTGTGTATATATATATATATATATATATATAAAATAGTGTTAAGATGACATAACAAAGATGAAAGTAATGTTCAATTGCCGAATAAGACTCTAGGATCAGAAGAGTAGACGTAGAAGCAATATAAGGAGTTGATGAATACATTTACCAAGGCCTGGCGATAAAACCTGGGAAAGACCACGAAAATGAAATTCGATTAAGCATAACGATTTATTTGAAAGCATTTGGTATGAATAGAGACATACCGAAGAGTAACTTGTATCCATGCTTAAAAAGTAAATTATACATGACGCACGGGTGAGAAACCATTAAATTTGAGAAAAAACTCTCCGAAACAAACTCAGAGAGTGAGTAATGGGAAGAGCAATATTAGGAATACCTCTTAGAAAAAATCAACATGCATCAGAGGGTTATCCCAACTGTATTGCCTGCTGTCTTTGGTCATACTGGTGATTGCCCCCCCTCCGCAGAAAAAATTCCAGTTCGCAAAGACAAGCTATTCATTCATTCTCTAAATATATCTGCATGTACGCTCGTTTTCAACCTATCCTCATATACATACATATGTATTACGAGTAAGTATAAGTCAACACAGGTATATACATAAGCTAATACGTATTACAAACGCTGTACGGATATTTTGTAAAATTAGATGCTGGAAGATTTAGCATTAAACTCATATATGGGTGCGTTTATGAGTCAGTAATGTTGGAATGGTAAACCAGAACAGCCACTCTAAACAATAAATGTCAAGTGACCAATATCTTCTTGCAGCATGTCCAGTTGGGGGTGATCAATTTAAAAAAATGAAAAATGATTAGCAATGTAAAAATTACCTTTATCGCCTTTTGTTGGACCATGATCTCTAAAAAGTTCGAATTTTCAAAAAATATGAGTGTACACATTTTAAAAGATCATTTTAGCGTAAAGTTAGATTGCAAAATGAACATGCCATTAAAAACCTTTCATGGGTAATCTAAAAAAAACCCCAGGAAACAACATCTTTTCCTAAACTTAAATGCTTAAATTTTGAGCTATCTAACTCTTAACTGCTGCCTGTACATGGGACTCATACATATATAGATAGCCAGCCAACCATCCTACTTTGAAAACTGAAGAAACCTATGTTTATGTTGACAGTTTTTGTTTTTATGGTTTCTCATAGTGAAGCAGGTAGTTATATGTTCTGTCTGTTGGTTTCATTCGGCTCAAAGTTCATATCTGACACGCGGGGCGTTAGATCTTATTTTTGTCTAGACCTGAAAAGCATCAATCATAAAATAAATTTAGTGAGTCAATGAAATTACTTGACTTTCCAGTGCATGTGGAGTGCATATTGGAATGTCCGTTGTTTTGTTTGCTATAAAAACAGCAGATCAGACAATTGCAATTAGTCATGCATCGGCTTTGCCAGACAAATATATCTACACAAGAAAGTTATGTATATGTTCCATATCTTGGTCATGATTTCTAGAGCTTATACAGTCTTCAATACAAGATAAGAGCGCGTTGAAAATGTCCAAACTGTCAACCAGATCGGTCAACAAACGTTTTGTTCAGTTTTTATATCGATCCGGCCGACTTGCGGGCTATGTACGTATCACGTGTACAGGTTGAACAAATGGAGCAAGAGGACTGAAAATTTATACATTTATTTCTTAACATAAAATCTATTAGAAAACTTAAATGTCAATGAGCAGGTTATGTTGCAAGAATGGCAGACAACCAATGGACATCATCACAACATGGATCCTTAGAGATCACATGCGAAACAGAGGCCGACAGAATACAAATGGAGAGATGAACTACACAAATATAGAAAATACTCACTCCACGACGCCCATGATAGAGAAATATGACGGATCCTGGGTGAGGTCTATGTCCATCGATGGACGTTAAAGGAATGATGTTGTTGATGATGATGATGATGATGATGATGATGATGATGATGATGATGATGATGATGATGATGATGATATTTAAAAAGAACGTCTATATCTGTTCTAATCGTTTCTTTCAACTCAAAAACTCGAAAAATCTATTCAATTTACGCTGTTTAGGCCAAGTGATATATCAACTGTGTAATATACATATATATATATATATATATATATATATATATATATATATATATACAATCAAAGAGAGTTGTAACTCAATCTATAATAATGTATACGATTCTTAATATGTAACTGTTGCGTTGAAATAAACGAAAAGAGCAGATATATATATATATATATATATATAAGCAAAAATTGGAATTCGGAGTTAAAACAGTTATTTGGGCAATTGCATTACCGGAGGCCGTTTTTCTCAATGGTAAGAGAAACGCTACATTGAAGCAGCTGCCGTATCAGTCAGATTCGATTCCTGTTGCAACCAAACTTTCCTAAGTCGTTTATTTTATTCATGTTGAAAAGGCCAAGTGATATATCAACTGTTATATAACGGAAAATCATTTCAAATAAGTTTCTATTCAATATAATATAATGCAATTTCTTATAATTCTGTCGGATCATGTATTCATTTCTTGATACATGCACAGACATATATATATATATATATATATAATTGGAGTGAATAACCGTTAAATCTGGGAAGTGTTTGGTTCCCTGAAGGCACAGTGATATAGTATTTTTGTAGTTTTTTCCCCCTAAATCTATTCCCCTGGGATGCGTTGAATATGCATCGAAATACTGAATTGGATTTTCATCTGAGTTTCCTTTGTTTTTCACTATATATACATATATATATACATATATATATATATATATATATATATATATATATATATATATATATATATATATATATATGTTTGTGCGTGTGTGTGTGTGTCTCTGTGTGTGTGTGTGTGTCTGTGAGTGTGTGTCTGTGAGTGTGTGTATGTGTGTGTGCATTCATCTACTACACCCTGGCATCTGCATACTGTACTCAGGCCCAATTTAATTTTTTGTCTGTATAAATATATATATATATATATATACATATATATATATATATATATATATATATATATATATATATATATATATATATATATATATATATATATATATATATATATATATATATATATATATATATATGTACATATATAGTCTATCATTCATATAAGAGCCTTACATGTAATACTATCAGGTATTATTCATGGAAGAATAGAATTGAAAGATTGCTGGATTTATTTGGATCATCGTCATGCTTAAAGGCAGCTGTCCTTCTGGAGATTTCCAGAAGTTAGTATATCTCGATTTTAATATATCACTGTTAAATTCAACGTTCATAATTTTGTGCCATTAGCTCTCTAGCAACCCTAAACCATGACGTTCCCACCACCATGCTTGAGTACTGATACAAACCCTTTCTTCCATATTCCTCGCCATGATGATGCCAGTCTTGTTGGAGGCCATCAGCCCAAAATAAATTTTGTTTCATCTGACTATAGAATACAGTCTCAAAATGTTGAATTTTTCTCCTATTTCCTCTGTACTATCTTTCAACGGGTTTGTTTGTGTCTCAATTTAAGTGCGCGAACTCGTTCGAACTATATTTGATTGCTGGTGTAGAACCATTGGCGGATTATACTTCTTTGACGTCATTAACAACATCTACAGCCGATCTCCTCGGGTTTCCGTCAATAAAAGAGGTCGAAAAGCAGTGAACGAAGGCTTTTGCACAAATAGTTGCATCCATGTATGCTTCCCCAGGCTCCGTTCACATCAACAACTGATGTACCTAAAGGATCACGTGACTTGACTAATGCTGTGTCTCCATTTGATGACGTCATGTTACTGAATATGAGCGGTGCATCTTATGGCATTTTACTTTACTAACTTGTACCGTTTGCAATATGTTTTTTGTCGGTCTTACGACCTCCAACTAATGCTAGATGAACTAAATGAAGAGAGCAAGATAGTCAGCCTACACATGAAGATCATGTGCAACAACCACATCGGAGATAAAAAAACTAAGATCAAAATCGAGGACATAGAACTGGAAAAAGTATATCACCACATTTACCTAGGACAACAAATCTCAATGAGACCTTCAAAAGAAGAAGAAATCAAGCGAAGAATCACACTAAGATGGCAAGCCTTCGGCAGAGCAAGCTCAACCTTCAAAAATAAAAAGATGCCGTTAATCCTAAAAAGAAAGGCGTATAACCTATGCAACCTCCCAATAGTCCCTTGTGGAGCTGAAACATGGAACCTAACCAAGAGACAGATCTGCATATTGATAACTATGCAACGTGCACATGAAAAAATTATGCTCGGCCTCACATGGAGAGACCACAAGACAACACAGTACATACGAGAAAAGACAAGAGTCAGGGATATCACAGAATCCATTAAAAATCTCAAATGGCAGTGGGCTGGCCATGTTGCAAGAATGGCGGACAACCGATGGACATCACGACTCACGACATGGATCCCCCAAGATCACATGCGCAACCGAGGCCGGCAGAATATTAGAAGGAGAAACGAGCTAGACAAGTTCAGAAAGTACTGGCTCTGCGACGCACATGATAGAGGAGTGTGGCGAATCCTGAGGAAAGTCAGTCAAACCACGGAAGTAAAAAGACTGATGATGATAATGATGAAAGATCGAATTTAACAATAGAACTTAAATACTGAAGTATCATTAAATGAGAGATGCTTTACCATGAATTTGATAAATACATTTCCTCCTTGATACTAAAAATGGCGGAAAGAGCTGCAAAAAGCGTTCTATCTCTTTAGAAATATGTATATTCATTGAAACCAAAGATCTTGTCACTTGTACGAAAACAATAAAAGATTGCAAAAAGGTTGATATATATATATATATATATATATATATATATATATATATATATATATATATATATATTTATACATATATAGTCTAGAAAGTTTCACAATTTTGAACACTAAACATCAAAAAACAATTTTCAAAAAATGTGTCTTTCCAATCAACGGTTTCTCAATATCTATACGCCATATATGTAAATTTCTTTCGATATTATTTATGTTTTACAAAGAATTTGATATTGTGGTACTAAGTATGAATTTTTCTTTCTAAGATCATCAGTTGTTTACCGTGTAATCGTTTTGGGAATTTAAAAACAAAACATTTATATCAACATGACTAATATATATATATATATATATATATATATATATATATATATATATATATATATATATATATGTATATATTGAGGTGTTACAGGAGAGTAGTTTCGTTTCAACCTTGTGTATAAAAATACTTTATAATAAAAAATTGTTAAAAAAAAACATCTAATGGAAGTTTGATGTTATACAACTTTGAAAAATCAACGTTAAAGTCACTGAAAAATAATTGTCAAATTCCTTGGTTAAAATGTTGGTAAAAAATTGACTCGAAGAAGTTTTTTTCTGTGCAATTAGTATTCGTAAAGATAATATCATACGCTGGTTAACAGGCCGTCTGAGACTAAAACTGACACAACGAATTTAATATTCACATGGTTGAGCCTCAATAGAAATGATATGAAGAGTGAGCCACGTTTGTTTTTATACTTACTGATCCTTTATTGTTAAAAACGTTTTCAGGATAACCTACCTAAGTCCTTTTTCGAAAAATGAATAATATGTATTACGAAATAAAATCAATATAGAATACACATAAAACTTCATATTAAATGACAAGCTAAATGTATGGCATAAACTAATAATAAGAACGGGAAGTGGTGTCTGATTAATATTCCTGGGATGCCATCTTACTATAACTGTTTTATTTTTTTAAATCCTTGAAACAGGTACATGGTAAACAACTGATGATTCCAACAAGAGACAATTTGTACCATAATAACAAGGTATAGGGGGAACAAAGGGAAAATACTTGGGAAAACTATACAAATTGCATTGACAGATATTGAGAAATGGGTGACTGAATTGACACAAAAAAAATCTATTGAAAAAGTTTTTTAATATTTAGTGTTTAAACCTGAAGAGTTTTCTTGACTACATTCAAGATAGCTTGGTAGTTTCATGGATAAACATATCAATTTGTTCAATTTCTTCGAATTTTGGGGCATCATCTCATACACGCAGAAATATAAAATAAAAAAATATTGTAGTTGATATATATACATACATACACATGTGCATAGTGACCCCCTGCACACACACATACATGAATATGTATGTATCCTTTTTGATGGCAAGTTCCGATTTATGATATCAAATATAACTAGTAACATTATTATAGTCGTTGGACTTTGAAACCCTTCATTAAAATGTCCGATGACATTCGAAAGCACTCAAAGAACATGGTTAGGAAATGTCCTTCATTCCTATTACCCTGCATTGAATTAGCTAATGCTCACCAAAATAAAATAAGAATTAAATAATTTTTTCGGCCATGTTCAATCTATGTATGTGTATTTCCATTAGTATGTGTGTGTGTATGTTTGAGTGTACGGACATGTACTTCCTCGGTGAGTGTAAATCTGAGAAAAAAAAATTCTTCCCTTCGAGGAGGTTTATGCTAAAACACTTCAAAAAGTTCCTCGCCTTTTTAAGGCGTTAAGTGTCCTTCCTTTGCGAAGAGCTGTACCGGAGGGATATCGATGGAAGATTTCCAAAATAAACGTTCGTTTCAAATTACCTGTCAAGTTCAGATTAATTTGTATACATGCATTCAGTTGCAGTGTTCTCAATTGCAACCCTGATACACAAACACGCACTCACGTGAAATTGGCCGAACACGTAATCAGCAAGTGTACCATAACCTTTTAAAAAGCGGAGTCAACTGAGGTGCATTAATTTCTAGCACCTATAAAAAATTTTAACAGGAATATCTTTTTTAATTCTCTGGAAATATACAAATATTTCAGCATGCTTAAGATCGGTTGAGATTATTTTAGAGCCTTTGCACTGGGAATGGTGGGTATCAGTTTTCTAAGCAGAAGGCATAGTCAGCCTAAGGGAGTTTTTTAGAGTTCAATGTATAGAATAATTACACTTTTGTTGCAATGTGCGAGTGTGGGTATATATATATATATATATATATATATATATATATATATATATATATATATATATATACATTTATATATATATATATATATATATATATATATATATATATATATATATAGTAGAATGTGGATTCGCTACACGAACTAGCTTATGTTTCTGCCCTGTTTGGGCCTCATCAGACGAATAAAAAGTTGTATGTATCAAGCAGTCTATGAAATAAATTCATTACATTTTAGAAGTGGCTTTATATTATTGATACATTATTATATTATGTTGTACTGCTAGCCTGATTTGTACTCCATATACTATATATATATATATATATATATATATATATATATATATATATATATATGAAGGCTATCCGAATAGAGGTTGAACTTTTAGAAAGGAGCTCAAAATTCTGTTGTGTAGCAGTGACCTTGACATTTTGAAGCTGCAACATACCTCATTGCTTGGTATTTGGATTACACTAACAAGAATGAAGAGTTTAGTGTGCCTGGTGGTTTTCCTTCCAAGTCAACAGACGGCGATCACTCCGTGGGATTTCCTTGTGTGATCCGTGGAAATCGTCACTTGACTCTCACGGATTCCTAACTCTTCAAAAGCTCGACGGGAATCAATTATTTATATCATCATCATCGGCGATTGTTGCTGTCAAGAAGTAGTCTAGAATGTTTCCTTTGATGCTTTTGTGGTACAATCTACAGGAGGCCGATACTTCCGCCCATCATACTTGGGAATAGACCAGTGGTGTTCGTGTTGTCGGTTCGCTCTTGTTGTTCCTCGCGTGTCTCCCATCTGACTTCTGCATCTGATCAACTTTTGATCGTAGTAAATTTCTTCAATCTATCATGCTAGATTCTTCTCTGCGCTGGCCAATCACATGCAGACGTTTTCCTATTGGAAGGTACCTTAAGTTGATCCTTATTTCTTTTTTCTTTATTTGTTTGCCTCGTTCCCCTTCTTTAAGTTCAGAATGCAGGATTTGCTTGGGGAGTCTTTCGTTTCTTATTTCGAAAACATGTCCTGTCCGTCGGAGTTGGTGATATTTGATATTGTTTAGATAAATAAGCCCACAATCTCAGGCATGGAAAGTTTTGAGGCGACACTAGAAAACATTTATGCTGCTAATGTGATTGAGTAGATAGAAGGAAAGAAAATAGTCTTTTTATATTTTTATTTCACATTCTAACGTTTTAATACTGCCGTTTAGGCGAACGACCATAGCCATCAAATGTGGCAAAAAGTTCCATCTCTGTTTATATGTATGTATTTGCATATCTGTTTATATTTTTGGGTGCTAATATTTTCTGACACTCCTGGACATACTGTTGTGTCAACTGGGGAATTAGCATCAGTAATCCACTGTACACCTTCTCAAAATTATCATTATATCCATATTTGGGAGATTTATTTTGACGGGTTTAATAATGAAAGCTGGATTTTTTAAGATCTGTACGTCTGTATTTGTTTGCTCTTCCGGTGAAACACGACATTGATTTCATAATAGAATTTGTTCTGACCATATTGATTCTTCGACGTAATTTTCTTACTTTCAAATTTTGACATAACGGTTGCTCAATTATTGACTGTGATGATGAGTAAACTTATTTTTGTGATTTGAAATACATAATATGTAATATCAGAACTTATTTATATTCTGTAATACTCTTTCAATAAAATTCTGATCGGATATAATCGGAAAATATCCCTATACAGAGAAACACACACAATTACATGTTAGGTTGTATGCTTTTATATAGAAAGTGGAAAGAAAAGTCTCTCCGTAAAACTTTACAGCGTGTCTATGAATATCGATAGAATCCGAAACATATTAATGGTAGACATCCTGTAATCACGAGAGGTTCTAAGACATGCCCAAGAGGAGAGCCCGTCCTTAAAACCTAAGCGGAGACCACTAAACATATCTTATGCCCTGAGCATCTAACTCTTGAGAATAAATTATGCGCCCCCGGCCAGAGGAAGTGAGACTATAATATTGGAAATTGTACGGAGGGTAGAGAAAAGTCTTCAGAGAAAGAGAAGGAGAGTGAAAGAGACTTAAGAGAGAGAGACAGCGGGAGACAGACTGACAGACAAACGGAAAGAGAGTAAGGAAAGAGATGAAACTGAGTAAAAAAGAGAGAAAAATAAGTTGATAAGCGAAGGCAGAAGTGAAAAAAGTTTTCAAATTATTGAAATGCAAAAGGCTAACAACTTATCAGTGACGCTGATATTTCGCTAAGCTTAGCTGAGTCTGGCATAGGACCAAATGAGAGGGACTCGAAGATCATGTGTCAGTCTTTCACATGAGGATTGCCTTCCTTGAAATATCATCATTCGAAATTCTGAGGATATATCATCATCATTTTCATCATTATAATTATCATCATCGATCTTTTAAAGTCTGTTGTTGAATAAAGACCCTCCTTTTGATTTTCCAGACCTCTCTATCATGAGCGTCACAATGCTAATACTTACTGGATTTGCCTAATTTGCCACCTATTGTTTTGCTGCCCACAGTTATGCATACAATCTCTCCAGATCCACAATGACTTGTGATGTCCAGCTTCTGTCCAACGTTCTTGCATCATGCCCAGCTCATTGCCATTTGTATCCTAAGCTTGAGCATAGGTGTAAAAAATACACAACTAACCACCAACCATGTATATATATATATGAAGGGTGTGGTTCTAAAATGAAATATGCGCCATTTCTAAAAAATCAATTTGTTCAATTGAATTAAGAATAAGATTCTATGTTTAAACTTGTTCTACTAAATAAATCCCTCTGGACTATATGGGTGTATATAAATTAAAGTTATGATAGAGTAAACAAATTCGAATCCAGAATTTGATTTTTTACGTAATTAGCTATTTTTTCAAATACCATTTCTTACATTTTGGAAACACACTTCTCTCTCCGTATCTGTCTCAGTCCGTCTGTCTATCTGTCTGTCCGTCTGTCTGTCTGTCTCTCTCTCTCTCTCTCTCTCTCTCTCTCTCTCTCTCTCTCTCTCATATACAAACACACACACACACACATACATATATATATATATATATATATCAAAGTAAGGATTCACTACAAAAGTTAATGTTTCTGCCCTTTTTGGGCTTCTTTAGGTCTTCAATCCTTTCTTCATTATATTTCTACCTCTACCCTAAATCAACTTGACGTTTAATTTTGAATATATTGAACACTTTTGTACGTACATATACTTGAATAGAATGAATGTAAATATTTTCCAGAAGGTAAGCTTACCTATCGATCAATATTTACTCCTGGCCGTTATGTATTTATTGCTATTTACTTACCAAATATATCCTCCCGATAGTCACCTATGGAGTTGATACATGGAACACAACCAAAGTACTGACCATCAACCTGACCACCATGCAAAATGCACATGAGAAAATCATGCTCAACATTACATGGAGAGATCACAGTATATTAGGGAAAAACAGAAGTCCGAGAGTTCATAGAATACATTTGGAAAACTCAAATGGCGATAGGCAGGTCATGTCGGAAGAATGGCAGACAATCACTTTACATCACGATTCATAATATGGATCAAATGCAAAACTAAGGCCAGCAGAATATAAAATGGCGTGACAAACTAAAAAGGGTCAGGAAGTATGGGCTCCACAAAGTTTTGGCAAATCTTGGGGAAGGTCTATGTCAAAAAATAGGCGATAAAAGTTTGCTGCTGATGATGGCTTACCTTTGACCCTTTTTTTTCACTCTCTTTTGCTTCCAGTATTTTCTGATCGCATCCTTCCCTTGTTAATAAATTCAATTATTCCATTATTTCTTCCTTCCTTTCTTCCTTCATTTCTTTCGCCGATTTTTGTTTGTTTCCTTTTGCTTGTTGGAAACCATCAACTGGAACTCTAACCAGAACTATCAACACAAGTTTTTCTACTTTCTAAGTTGTTCTTGCTTACTTACTATATACATACTATATGCACAGGCTGTACCAATTTACGGATTTTTTTTTTCGATTTGAATTTTTCAACGGTCACAGCCCGATAAAAGTCGACAAAAGTAACTTATCCATTGATAACCACTTTTCCTATGTTTTATTGTTCAACCCTGACACGGCACGCTGCCAAAAGTCGTTGGTACATTGACAGTTTCTGTTGACTGACTAACAAAAGCTAAAAGACAAAGTAAGCCAATACTCTCATCAAGACAGTCAACATAGATTCCTCTCAGTTCTTAAGCTGGTCTGGCTCACTGTGTACGTATCACGTGCACTGACCGCATCAATAGAGCTAGAGTGCTGAAAACATGAGCATTCACTCTTTGCTGATTTTTGAATTTTTTTTTCTTGTTTTTGTTGAATTCACCACTAGAGTATGATTTTTTTAATAGGGTGAGAGTCGATTTGCAATGTAGGTTAATGCTGAACTAATCCCTTAGTTTGTATAACACTTATTTTTGAAAATCAAGATTTTTTTTTTCATTATGGCCCAACAAAATCAGAGATGAGTAACTTATCTATTAATAACCTTTTTTTTCTATTTTTTTTTTATTGATCGTCCCCAACTCAGCATGCTTCCAAAATAAGTTGATTGCGTGACAGTTTCTATTGAGCTATCAACCAAGAATGTCTATCTTTCTGATAGTTAATCATAATTTTTCCCCCCTCTTATCTTAATCATGTGCTTATTTTTATCAGTATTTCCTTGTTTCTATCCATCACTATTCGTTTCTGATCCACTGGCACATTACCCCCACCTCCACCCCGTCCAACTTTCTTTCGCATAAAAGATAAAAGGAACGATATCAAAAAAGGGCCCGAATCTAATCTTTACACAAGCTGTTTATTTTCCATCGAGACTTTGGCGTTCGTGCGAAACACTGAATATTCAATCTAACCACTCCCTTTGGTTTGTGTTCCGGTAAGACTTGATGGAATCGAACAAGTAGATTGACTTTCCCTCGTGTGTGTGATGGAACATGCTGATTGTTGTCTTCCATAGCGATCTCAGGTCACTGACTTGAAACACACTGTGTGGCCTTTGCCTAAAGCCTGACACAGTCCAATTCAAAACGTATGGAAATGAATAACATTTTTTGAAGCTCCCCTTGAAATTTTGTTTTATCATATTTGTCTTCGTTTATTGTTTCTTTGTATCATTTTTTGGAGGTGGGGGGGTATTAGCACTATGATTTAGGATTCTGAAAACAGAGAAGTAGAGTGAGATGCTTCAAGATGTGTCATGAGTATCAGATCTGTGTGGTCGTTGCTTTCAAAATGGCCGACCAAATCATTCCTCACGTTTTGTGCAAATCTGTTTGGCTGAACATCGCATGACCCAAGCCTTCCTGACCCCTTTACAATCGAGATCAAGCCCCTCTGCAACTTCTTGATTTTTTCCCAAAGAAGTTTTAAATAGGTGGACGGGGTCAGGGAGAGCGCAACCAGGTAGCTGATGGCGATCCTGAAAGAGAAGTTATTCAGAATTTTTAAACATGGAAAAGATGCTGGTCTATGTGAGTTATGAAAAGGAACATTTTAAAGAGGAATAAGGCACCATTGTTTCTAGATAGGCTATTTCTTCGTTACTATTAAATGAATGGATAGTTTTCACAAAGGCTTCCAATCCGTATTTCTACAGTGAAACAAAGTAGACAAATATAGGATTTACATTTCCAATCAAACTGTCAATCTGAACCAGTGATGGTGAAAAGGCATTTATAAAACTAGGTATTAATAAAATATTACAGGAATTTCAAACTGGACAGAAAAAAATACTTATAAAACTAAGATGAAAAAATTGATTTTTTTCGAAGTCATTGTTGATTGAAACATAAAGATAGATCTATAGAGACTCCCTCCAATCGAATGACCCACATTCTGAAATGGCTGATCTAATGGAAATAAACGAGCCAATCTCAAGTATATTATCAGGGATCTAGATGGAGACTGAGGGGCCAGGGGGCTTGGCTTTTGGGGGAATCTCCTCCAACATTTAGAAAGATTAATTATTGTGTAGTGTTGATAGAAACGTAGTAAGTGAACTACTATTCATATAACTCTCTTCATTGAGATTCAAAGTCGACCATGTCCCTCCCCCGTCTACAATCCTTTGATATTTCAATCTCACGCACATCAATTTTGAGTACTTTGGATTTTATTACTGCTATGCCAATTTTGATTTACATTCTATGGATTGGGTAAGTTTTGGGGACATTTGGTACATTCTAAGATATGGCATTGATACGTTTGATATCGTTCTGTTGGCAGCTCTGCCTGCGGTCATTGAGGAGAGAAGGATTCCATTATGGGATCAATGGTCTAAGAGGATTGGTGACCTTTGCTCTAATGGTTACATGTATAGCGTCGCGACAATTTCGATGGCAGAGGACAAGAAGTAAAATGAAGCAATAATGAGAATTGTACACACTGTCCGGAAACCATAAGAATGTTGTGAAATTGAATGATTTATAGTTGAATCAGGTGTTTTCTACGCAGGGGATAATAGCGTATATGTAAATGAACTGCAAATATATTTCTAAAATGTTAAGTCCATTACCAATAGTCAAATGCGTTCAATCGTGTAATGAAAAGCCCGTTCCTCAGTGCCCAGCATGTATAAAAGCATCGTGAATTTGAGGCTTTTCTATAACTCTGACACAAAAGATTCCTGAAAGATTCTCTGAAAGTACTAAAAGGATACCTGCTTGCATCAGAAGGAAAGTTATTAATATTTTCTGTAAAACTGTGTGATGATGGTCCTTCAAAGTCCCTCCAGATGCAACGAAGCCTTCTTCTACACTATATAAGAAAATCTCAGTCTATCATTTTGATCTGCAAATTTTTGAGGTATTTTGAAACTTATGTTCGAGCATGAAAACAGGCTGGGAAGAAAATGAAGAATTTTGAGCGGACTAGATTCCGAATGGCAAGATAGAAAAACAATCAAAAAACAACACAAAGAGGCTAGATAACTCTGGGTAGAGATGATCCTCGATTAACCCTGATCTGCAAAATATGATCTGGATATACGGAGAGCACTTCAATCTTGACAAGCCTGACTACTTCAGCTGTTCGGGCATGATCTGCGACGGAAACACCGGAAAGGGCCACAAAGGAAAAGTTTGGAAACAGAGGAATCATGGTTTGGGGTGGCTCCACTGGCTGTGGGCTACGATTGAGCAATTCGGCCTCTGAAGGCAAAAAGGTGCAACCATCGAATTTTAACAGTTTAATAGATAATTACTGGAAATCCTGTTTTTATTTGAAATTAAAACACTTTACCAACATGAATAATGAAAATAAAAAATTACAACCACGCAGACAATACTTTAAAATAATTTCATCATTTTATTAAGAATCTGAACTCACCTATCAGCAAAATCTGCTATTTTTTTCTAAATCGCTGAGTTTTAATGATTTCTGGATGGACTGTTTTTCAGTGCCGACTCCAGTATATGCTTGCAAGTTTCAGATTCACTGGTAGCTCCCACTGTGATTACTGCTACTCTATAACTCCCACGGGTCATATTCTGCTCTGAATATTTCACGTTTTAATCGAACAGAATACATGATTAAACATAAAATCTTGCAATTATAGACCTGAACTATGCTTGGATAAGTTTCTTCATTCAGTCTATATGTTGTTCAGTTTGGATCAGGGGGGAATATATTGTCAGAAGCGATGGATCATAATCAAAATAGGGCTACTGTATAAATGTTGTATAAGAAAAGAAGATCCAATAAAAAAAAAGAATGGAATTCTGTGTAATCCTTGAAAAGCTACCCTTGACTGATTGAATGTTAGATTCCGAAACTGCTTATCGAATGAATGATATCAATAAAGAAAAATGCAATTAGTGCTACTACATATCTAAGTATAAAATCTTAAAATTCGTTGGAACTTTATAGTCAATAAAGGGTAATGGAGATTGGTACACTGCAATCATAATTCTGTTATATAAAAGAGTAAACCCTAAAGACTTCAACAGTAACAGAGTATTAAGTCGACTCAAACGTATCTATAGACTTTTCAAAGAGAATTACATTGTAAATTAGAATCCCCCAACTGAATCACCAAAACGTTAGAAGGAACACCCATAAGGGGAAGCTGGCTTTATTAGAAACTACTCAACCATAACAATCTCTTTTCGATAAATCAACTGAAAGAGAAAGTCGCTGAATACAAAATGCCACTTGCCGTAGCATTTATTGATTTCAAGAGGGCCTTCGACTCGATGGAAATTCTCAAGGTCACTGAGGTGATCACTCTCCAAGGTGTAGACCCAGTATATGCATAGAAAGTGCAAGTGAAAGGATCATGCTCAACCTCACAAAAAGAGATCATTATATATCAAGGTAAAAACAGGAGTCCAAGACATCGTAGAATCCATTCAAAACTTAAGTGGCAATGGGCTGGTCATGTTGCAAGAATGGTTGACAATCAATGGATATCACGACGCAGGACATGCATCCTCAAAGATCACATGCGTAACCGAGGCCACCAGAATTGAAGATGGGGAGACGTACTAGACAAGTCCAGATAGTATGTCTAGCCAAGGATGATAAAATAATGATGATGATGATGGTCATGATGAAATGAACAAATATAAAAAGATGGCATCATTTTTGGCTGAAAACTGGGTGCCGCTATTTCGAATGTATTCTTTAAACCCAACCCTTCAAGGAAATATATCCTATTGTAACCCTTTCTTGAAAGTTGGCAGCAGACGCCCATGTTTGTTCGTGAAAGATTTTATCTTCTAAAGCGTTTAAACGATAAAGTTTTGTGTTACCTTCACGTTGATCAAATTTATTTCCTGCAATTGCTTACATTGTACTGATTTAGTAAACAAGGCCCTCTATTTTTTCTGTCAGTATGGCTCTTTCTGCTGAATCTGTAAGTAAGTTACTTTTATTTTTTTAATACATAGCGTTTATTGATGTCTTTTGTTACATCTATGTTCCAGCCTTTTCAGTCTCGTGGTATGCCTGAAAACGGATCAGTTTTATCGATATCCGCAAACCTTTCATGTTGATTTTTTCCCAGAGAGAAGAAGTTCAATTTTCGGTGATGTTTTCTCATTTCTTTTGTCCTTCTTTCAGTTGCGACGAGATCAGAAGGAATTGAAAAAAAGAGCTGAGATTAGAAGCACAAACAAGGAGAAACAGGTCTGGTTTGCAGCTCAATAGAAACTGTTGCATGACTAAATTATTTGACAGCATACAGCGTTGGGGATGAGCAATTAAAAAATTGAAAAAGGATTGTTAAATGAATAAATTGCTTTTCACATCCGTTGTTGAACAGTTATCACAAAAAAGTCGGAATTTTCAAAAAACAAAACAACCAAAAAAGTGCATGACCGATTTAGCGAAGAATTACATTGTAAATTTGGACCCCCGTAATGAATATCTATAGTGTTATTTTCAAAAAACAAAAAACAAAATTTTGTTTACTTTATTGAGTAAATATCTGAATTTTCAGCCTTGTAGCTTCATTGGTGTGGTCTGTATGCACAATACATTATCAGGTAGGCAACCGGGCAGCCCAATCTATGTTGACAGTTTTGATAACAGTTTCCTTTGACTGTTCCTAAGATAGAACAAGGATGCATTGCTTTTCATTTTGGTGGTTGAGGAATGTCAGGTACTGGTGTAAATATTTGCTTCCTAGGATACTTCTCTTTTAATGATGACAATGGCGGGTAGAATCGGGATGGTTGCCTCGAACAAGCGACACATCAGGGATACAAGACGCGTAAGGACTGCATTAAGAAGTGAAAAACAGAAGAGAAAAACAGGCTGTCACGTGACAATCGTTTTTTGACAGGATGCTGTGTTGGGCATGATCAATTAAAAAAATTGGAAAGGGGTGCTTACTTCTCTTGCCTTGACTCAGAAGATGATCAATATTAAAAAAAATCAAACCTGAATGTTTCTACAAATGAACGATGGGAAAAATTTAGCATAGACTTACATTGCATATTTGAACTTTCAACTAAGAATTTATGGGGATCAGAAAATATTTTTCTTTCAATCTACTAGGTAGTAAATGTGGGAATGTTCAGCCCTCTGGCTCCGTTTGTGTGCACTGTACGTGCAATACATACATGTATTGATGACTAGCAAGATTGAGCAATTTAAAAACTGGGGAAAACTATGTTCACAGTTTTAGTGACAGTTTAGATAAACGGTTTCTAATATATGAGAGTTAATAGATACACATATACATTTAAAAGTGCAATACGTGAAGAAGAAACGAAGAAGGTGCTGATAAAGTGTTGATGAAGATTGAGTTGTTATTTAAATGAAAATTTTGATGCGGTAGAAAAATATTTTGGGTCAGCAGTTCCTGAAATTGCAAAAAGAAAAAAAAATGAATGAGACGAAAAAAATACATGACTTAAAATCATAAGTCTTTATTAAAAAATATAAAAATTGGTAATGCCAGAGATAAAAATCCGAAGTACTCCGAAACCGTAATTTCGTACGACGTTCATGAAAAAAATTATTTTACATGACAATTATAGCCGGCTTTTCCACACCATAAAGTCGAAGCGCTTCGAAACATGCACTTTTGGAACAAGCATGGTCTTACATTGCATAAAAGCAAGCGAAGTAGCAGGGATATATATCAAGAAAAATAGGCATTAAAAGAGAGGAAAGGGTTACTGAACAAAAGATCGGAAAAAAAACTTGACGAGAGAACCTGAAAAATAACGAGTCATGTGTTATCGAAGGAGCAGGTGATGTTAGAAAGTGAGTTTAACCCATTAACTGCAGTAGGAACAGCTCGGTTGCCATGTTTTAAATGGGGCGTTAACTTTAATTATACAGGGTGGCACAAAATGAGATGAACAGTTTGTATTCTCAGTAAAAGATGGGAATTTCCAATGAAGATTACGGACGGGAAAAAGATATTAACAGGCAGAATAAGTCGTCCGTGGATACCAGTGGGAGGTTTCGTTGTGTGACTAATGGACATTTTCGTCATTCGCAGTCGAGGCATAAAACAGCAATCACTGAAATATCAGTCACCTGCAGTTAATGGGGAATGCAGCATAGATAAAAGGCGATTAACAAAATTTAACAAAAGAAACAAGAAAGAATTAATTAATGTAGACGAACCAAAGAAAGAGAGACTGACATCGAAAGAAAGAGATAGATAAATACAGACGAACGGAAAAGGACCGAAAAAAGCCTGACAGCTACTGTTAGGAATTCAACTCCTACTTCTGTTCCAAATGAAGCTGATTACTGCAACTCTTATACTGTGTATACATATGTGAAAAATCATTAAGAAAAATAAATAGTTTTAATATGAATGCATTTATTTATTTGACTGAAATACGCCCTTACCTATCAGTAAGATAAATTTGCAGATTTGTAAGGTTTGTCAGTTTGGCTCACTCGGTAAAAAGACCGCTATCTGAGCACTCAGTCGTATGTTCGTGTCACGGTAATGAAAATTAAATTCATAAACGTATTTATTTATTAGAATGAAAAAAATCCCTTACGAGTTTCTAGCATTCATTTTTGTAGGAAAGTGAACCTTGTCAATTTTGCTCAGTCGGTAATAGTGATGACTACCGATCAATTTGTCACGGCAGTGAAATAGAAATAATTTGGTTGATTTAGTTTGACGAGATTGACGAACCGTGAAGAGTGTATCCCTAAATTTGGTGAGGATTGTTTTTGTTCTATTGATGATCGAGAAAAACCAAGTCAGCTCTAGGCTTGGAATGGAGCTTAACAACTGAAATCGGAAAGAAAGAAATTAAAAGAGATGGTGAAAGTAAATGGAGAAGTAAAAAACAAATATATAATGAAAGGAATAAAAGACGAAAACGACAAAAAAGAAGTTGAGGACAAGAGAGAAAGAGAGATTGAGAGAGAGAGGAAAATGTAGAAAGGAGAAAGAACGATACAAGAAAGAAAGAAATAGAAACGAAGTAGAACAAATAGTAGAGGAAGGAAAAAATGTGGTGACTCCTTTATTTTTAGTTAAAATCAAATAAAAAAATAAGTAAGTATTAACTAATTTGATGAACCTTAAATCTAAATGCATACGCAAAACGTCACTTCCTCCGTCTACTGCCAATAAAATCTCAGGATGCATACGGTCACTTGCTCATTTGCATCAATTATCCTAGTCGGTCAATTCTTCTCATTTTCTTCCTACCTTGATTTCTTTGTCACTGATCTTCTCCGATGTGAGAATCCGTAAAAGCTTCATGGTGACTCAGTGCAAACACTGCAATCAATTTTCTCATCCTCTCGCCACTTTTAGCTCATAATGCTTGAATGATAATCTAGCCTGGTCAAGCCTACCCAAATAATCATTATCCCCTATATTACATTTTACTGTATAGGAATAGTCTAATAATGAACTCTCTCAGTTATGATTATGCTACGTAGTATTCTAATCCAAACAGACCTCTTCTATCACGATCCATCTTACTAATATGTACGTGTATTTTCCTTTCAGCTTTATATCTATCGTTATTACGCTTACGAACTCGGTTCAATCCCAGCGTCCATATATATATATATATATATATATATATATATATATATATATATAGTGAAGATATTCTTCCTTCTGTTATTGTGATTATCAACAACATTCCTTCATCAACATTTCTGGTGACGTCACAGCATGTGGTAGTAAACTGGAAACACTCGAAGACAAAATCCTTTGTTCTCACCAACTACACAGCCCAGTTGCTACACAGAACCAACTTCTATTACTTTCCCTCACCCAATATAGGAACCATTGTACGTATAATAGGAAGGAAACATGTAGAGAAAAAAGAGACAGGTCCGGTCAGACACTCAATATAAAATCGTCACGAAGTCTTTCGACAACATGCCATGATCGTGGTAATCAATTAAATAGATTAGGAAAAAAGCAATGATCAATGAATTAGTTACTCCACTCTGTCCACTATTCCAATTGAAAATGATTACCTCAACGTTTGTATTGTATATAAGAGGAACGAAAAGAATTACATATATGTATGTACATACATAAATATATAAATAAGATTAGAGAGAGAAAACACCCAGCACGTGTTTCAACCATGTAAAACATATGAACATAATTTGGAGCTAAAACAGTCATTTGAGCCTTTGTATTATTGGCAGCTGTTCAGCTCAATGGTAAGAGCAATGCTACGTTGAAGCCGCTACTTAATCAGTGGTAGGTCCGATTCCTCCAGCTGCCCCAGTTTCTCTAATTTTTACGTTGTCTAGGCTAAATGATACATTAACTATGTAATAACGCAGGACCATTTTAAATTAGAGTTTCAATTTGATATGGCACAATTCATAATTATATATATATATATATATATGTGTGTGTGTGCGTTTGTGTGTGTGTGTGTGTGTGTGTGTGTGCACTTTTCCGAATCCAATAAACCCTTGCAAATTTGTAAGATCTATTCCCGTTATTATTCAGGAATCGTCAGTCTGGCTGGTTTGGTAAGAGTGCCACCTACCCCTACACTTGGTCATGATTTCAAATTACGTTAGAGGAATTTCAATTTTATATATCTGTTTGGTTTAACGTGGAGGGATAAGCAAACAGTGAAGAGATTACTCTTTACGTGCACTATGTGAGGATTGCTGTTGTTGTTAACGATCTTAAAACAAAGTCAACTTCATCTTGAAACTTGAACTGGGTATTAAAAATGAGTAAGTGGGGGGGGACAAGTTTGAAAAAAAAGTCAAAACATTGAATCTGAATTTCATTGTGAGCGGGAAGAAAACGAACAGAAAGAGATTAAAGAAAAAAGTGTAAACGCAGTAAATTTCACAAAGAAACGTTCTCGATCGATGGCGCCCGCGAGAGTGATTGATTGATATAGATAGATTGACATGTATACCGACGATAGGGATGGAGAGAGAAAGTGTAGAAGTTAGATTGGTCTGATTGATTGAAGAGTCAGAAACAGAGCAGATGATTTTCATTACTGAGGTCGAAGATCAGTTTCTGTGTTCAGTCCATATTAAAACCTTCCAACGAAGACGTTGTTTGTGAATCCAAATGACGCCCAAACTAATTGCCGAAGCAGCTGAAGTCATATAGCATTTTTTTCCCTTTTTGTTTCTCTTTCAGTTTTATATTTTCAAAGGTCGTTGCCTATTGCTCGTCGGATCTTTATTTGAAATTTACTTTATTTTCTCCATTGCTTTTTCCTTCACGATTCTTTTCTTTTCTTTTTTTTCTACTATTTTCACTTCATTTATCTTTCATAGCTAATTTAGCTTGCCTTTTTATAATCTTATTATGTTTTTTTTTGAGTCGGAAATTTAGGAAAATCAAAGAAACAGCCATAAATGAACATGTCGGTTGAGTGTATGTCAGACAAGTGCAGAAGCCAACTCAATCTAGCTTCCGTTACACCACAGGGACAAAGTATGGAAATTTGAGCGGAAGAAAAAAAATGAAAAGAATACACAAATCTTATGATATAAGCGTTGCTACCACTGGATGGGTACAATTTCTGTTTACAACCATTATGTTCGAATAGTACATCCGAGGAATACCATAAAATGGATCCTCTGAAGCGTCGAGTAAACAACATAAACAAGGAGTTCATTCGACTGAAAAACTCGTTAAATGAACACGACCTTCTCTCAAAACTATTGAAACAGAAATAATTCTCAACAAACATTTAAAGTCTAGATTTGACAAGGTTTATCTACCGTAATAAGAATAATAACGCTAACCTGAGTTGGGTGAGTAAACTTTCCAATGTTTCACAGTTCCATCACGTTTAAACCAATATAAAATTTTGCCTGCACTGATTTGAAGTCACGACCAAATGATGATAAAGCGGCTCTCTTACCAACAAATCCAAAATTATATTAAAGATATGCAAGGGTTTATTTCATTCTAATAAATAAAAGCATTTGCACAAAAAAAATTTTTTTTAAATACGAAGTACAGACCTCACCAACAGAACTAGACAACTGAAAGTTTCTTCTCCATCATTTCTAGAAAAACTTTTTTGTTTTTTTTTTCCAATCCTTTCCAAAGACAAATAGGTTCTTAATGAGTGTTGAGGAAAGCTTCAATTTGGAATGTGAGTTTATGCTAAATTGGTCCCTCAATTTATGTCCAGAATCATTTACACTTTTTTCTCTTAATTCAGTCATTTTGGTGATCACTATCCTACCAAAAACGTGGGATGTAACGTATCCCTTGGTAAGCCCTTTTCCTATCTTTTCCCCGAAAAAAAAATATTTGGAATGAATATGGCTTTTCCAAATGGAATAGTAGCAGTAATAGTAGATCTCTACACTTACAATGCACACATCCTTTCCTGTTCACTATCAATTGAAATCATGTAAGAAAAAATAGGGTGATTTTTTTTATAATTTCATTTTTATAATATGGACTATTGTAGACCTAGGCTTCTCTAAGTCAGGGTCAGGACATTTCCAGGGGTCCACTGAAGTTTATCAAGGTCGCAGAACTATTTTAAATTCTTTTTTCAAAAGTAATGTTTTCTTTGTATTCGAGAAAAAAATTGGTGGGGTCTTTTTGGCTTCTAGTATTATTGTATCAGTGCAACTGGATATACTTCAGTGATTCATTTAATGGCTGGTGTGGTGTGAAAAGTTTTAAATAACTGGAGAAAAAAAAACTTCGTAACATTATTACAAAATATTAACAAATGAACGAATGTTTATTCTCGTCTTCACCTTTGATTTGTAATTTTCCTCTTGATGAAGAAGTCTTTGTTCTTTCATTTGAATATTTTGCTAAATGAATCAGTTTCCAATCAGAAACTGTCAAACAAAACAGCCATTAAAACTGTCAACATTGAGTTTGTTCAGTTTTTAAGTTGGTCTTGCTGTTTTGCTGTCTGTATTGCTGGTTACATATGTATATTTTGTACTTACAGGACTGAAAATTAAAACATTTACTCCTTATTATGAAGAGGTTCAATTTGCAATGTAAGTTTATTCGGAAATGATCCCTCATTTTATACCCATTCATGCTTGATTGTTTTTGTTGTTTTTTTGTTTTTTTATCCATTCTTTTTCAGTGATCACAATCCAACAATAGGCGACACAAATAATGCATTAATTGATGACATTTTTATTCAATTTTTCAATCGATCACATCCAACGTGACATGCTGCTTGAAGTCATTAGTCACGTGGCGGTCTCTATTGAGTGACTAACCAGACCTGTTTGTTGTGGGTTTTTTTTTAATTTTAACATCTCATAATAATTGCTCTCTTATTTATTGACATATTCTTAGCTCAGGTCAAATGAGTGGAAATGAGAGAATCTCACCTTCCTAGAATCTCTCTATCTCCTTTTCTTCCTTTTTATCTTACTTCCTTTCTTCCTCCCTTTTATCTTCCTCTCTATTCATTCATGTCCTCTCCTCCTTAGTCCCAGCTCTCCAGTCCGATTCTTCCTTTTCTCTGCTTTTTTTCTTCTCTTCCCTTCTTTCCTTCCATCTACTGGTTCTATTTTTTTCTTTCACTCGTCTATCAACACTTCAATATTTGTTCACCGTTTCTCATGTAAAAACATTTGATCGATTTCTCTTTTCACTACTTTCTTATGTACCATTTTTTCATTCATTACATTTCACTGTTGACTTGCTCTTTTCGGCCGTTCTTATCTATTGGTCCCCTCACTTGTGAATCTCCACTAGCCTCAACAGACCGGTTTAATCACTGTTGTTAAGTTTCGGTTATTCATATCCTCATCCGTCTATCTATCTATCTATCTATCTATCTATCTATCTATCTATCTATCTATCCAGACTTTTAGGTGAAATCTTGGAAACTTGTGCCCCCTCAATAAGTTAAGAATTTTTTTCGGGGGGGGGCTGTCCCAATCTCCTATACTTTTTTTTTATTATTGTTCTGTGTTGTATTTTTGGGTTTGTTTTTTGTTTTTGTTTTGAAGGGGGTCAATTTACTATAAAAATGCATGCTAAATTGGTTTCTTGGTTTGTTCCCATGTTTTTATGGATTCTGTTATTCATACAGTTATGATTCAAACCATACTGGTAGTATTTTCTCCAAGGTAACGTTTTAAAGACTATAATTGCTTGATTTACAATGTAAAAAGCAGTGTACACAGGTAAAAGTGATGCATCTTTTTCCATGGAATGCTAGTTTCTATTCTTTTGGTAAGGATTTACATGAATTTTTGGTACTTTCAATAAAGTCCACTTTAGAATCACCTGTTAATTCATCAATTCCCGGGAAAATATTAGTTAAGCACATGAGTACGTTTCTATTTACAATGTAACTATGATGATGAAGTGGGTACAATACCCTCTGGCGTTTCATTAGAAAAACAATGGTATAAAAGAGGATGAATTAAGGCCGATTCACAATTTGAGAAAAAGAAAACGCTGTTCCTAATACTAACTCCAATCTTAACCCTGATCTTATCACCGATCCTAACTCCAACCCTAATCCCAGTTACTATATGCCGTTGCAGCTCTGAAGTAAAAAGGCCACGTTTGCAAACTTTTCGTTTTTGAGAAAAGAAAACATAAAATACAAGTAGAAAAAACATCCCAAGAGAATTTTGGTGGAAAAGTTTTATTGTCTGAAAGAATTTCGAAAAGCAGTCAACTGACTGTGTAGAAGCCATGAGGGTGACACAGGGATGGTTGTCACTAGCTTCAGTTAGATGACAGAAAGTATTGTGCTTACTTTATCATTATAGTTACATTGTAAATAGAACAACCCTCGTAAAACGTATAGAAAACATTTTTTTCCTGAAAACCAAGAAATTTCCAGATGGTTGTAGAGTTTAATGGATTTAAAACACGTGAAATAGAAAGTAAAAAAAAAAAAAACTTGCTGCTAAAAATGTTGATCACGTGACGCTTTCCCTTTAGTAACTAACGACACCAGTTCTTTCAGGCAATCTTATTCTTTCGTCCAACGTGTTTCCCTCTTATTATCCCTCTCTCCCATTATCAGCAATTATTCCCTCTCCCTCCCTGCACCTGATCTTTTACTGACATTTCTCCCACAGTCTTGGCATTTTACAGATCCGTCTCAAATTGTGCCGCTAATTAAAACACGCCCTGTGCTATTTTTGTGAGATTTTTATGAACATGCAATTGATATTGCAACAGGTGGGAGACTACTAATTCACAAGAAAGAAATGTAAATTTTAAAAAATGAAATTGAAACAATGACGGATAAATGAAAAAAAAGTAGATGAAAACCCCAGAAGAAAATAGAAAGAAAAGTTGTTTTGTTTTTTTTATGAAGAACATCATTATATAAGAGACAAACGAAGAATGTGAGAAGCAAAATAGGACAAAGGAAAAAAAAGAGAGAGCGAAACAGATTTCTAAATGGATTTAAAAGCTTATAATGATGTTAACATAACGCCCACGGATTGTTAAAAAAAGTGTCATAGAAATAAGGCCACATAGGAAAAGGGTCTTGAAATTTTGGTAAAAAAAATGGGTGGGAAGAGACAGGGTCTTGAAAGTTTGAAAAAAAAGTGGTGAGAAGAGACAGGCTTGGTTAATCGGTCAACAGAAAACGTCAAGTGGCCTGCAGACGCAGTTCCATTGGGGGCAGGCCCAGTTGGGGGTGAAAAACTCAAAAATAGGAAAAACACTAGCAATCAATGAGTAAGTTTGTTCATTTGCTTTTTGTTGGATCATTGATTATTTCGAGTTTTAAAAAAAAGCATGAGGCTTCCGGACACAAACTAAAAGACAAATGTAGCATAAGCCTACGCCCAAGTAACTGTAAATTGAACCCTACTTTAAAAACTTATCTTGAGCAAAAGAATTTTTTTTTTCTAATGATGATAAATTTTTAATTTTAGGGCCCCTAGCTTCACTGATGCAGTGTATGTGCATAACACACACATACATACATACATACATACATACATACATACATACATACATAGCCAACTAACCAGCCCGATTCAATTAGAACTAAAAAAATAACCTATGTTGACGGATTTGAAGAGGGTTGATGGTTCTTGATAAATAAGTTGATTGTAGTAAATGAAGTTGCTATTCATAGTACACTGCTTAGCTTATAAGCCTAACAAACCAATCATTAAATGCAGTGAGTTTGATCCTTACTGAGCTCCAGTGTGCCTTAACTTTGTGCCATACTAATCTAAAGTAAACTTAAGGCGCTTAACAAGGCACGATAGTCAGCAATCCAATTCGCTAATCTGAATTCTTAATGAATAAGTGGCCATCAAGTCAATGATTGAAAAACTGTAGCGTTAAATTCAGATGATATGTAAAAGAAACGTCCATCGAGAAATGAATATGGTTATTATATTTATGAAGTCACAGGCATTTTCCCCAGGAAATCCTCTAAAATATAGTTGGAAAAATATGTAGAAATCAAGAAGGTGTTACTAAACATGCCGAATTAAAACCCCAAAACATTCAAAACAGGTTTAATCGGGCAAAGATATAGATGGTGTGGGAATACACTAACAGACGCACACGCACACACACATAATCACAAGAACAGATGAACATGCAAACCCAATTACATATTGGAAATAATGGAATCCTCTGCTTTCTTTGATAAATACGGTTGATCAATTATAAGTGAAGGGCCATATCGCCTCAAAGCTAACAAAGTATTGCTACAGTGGTGAGTTCGATCTTGAGTGGATTCACTACACTTACGCCTTGTTCTAGACTAGGGTGAGCTTAGTAATTACCAAGAAAATATTGTCAAAAAATTCAAAGTAAAAAAAATATAGTCAACTCCGTTTTTTTGCCGTACTGAAAACAATCCTCGCGTAATTCAGGCAGGTAAACTCTCGACTGTTTGTCCGTCTCATCAGGTTATATCGAACCGATGTATAATAGTTCCCTACCGAAATTTGAAATCAACAGATTTATTTTTCGGCTTATGGACTGAGCCTATTTACACTGTAATATATATTCACAAAAATGTACGTCATATTTTTTTTAATCAACATATTTTTATTTATGGACGATACAAAAGTTGCTAGAATGATCTTCAGTTGGAATAGAAATTAGCGTGGAATATGATCCTATTGTGGCATGGTTTGTTATTTTTTGTCAAGTTGAACAACTGGGGCCATTAAAGATGGTGAGGAATTATATCCCTTTTTATATGGGCGTGTGTTTATTTATGTGTCATATGGTTTTGTTTATAGAAGTGAAAATTGGCACCGCTACTTCACTAGACCCCTTTTAAGGATTTCTTTTTAAAAATGCTCTTACGACCTTTTGGGGCCTCATTTTGACAGGTTTAGTGATAACATCTATACTTTCTAGAATTTAGATGCGATAAGATGTTTCTTGTTTTTCATTTTACTCATTCAGATGTTATTCCTAGGAAATAGAATTCTGGCCGTATCTATTCTTCGTTGGATTTTTTTACATGACTTGAAATGTTGATGTTATGGTTGTTCAATTAATAACTGTGACAGCGAGTTCTTTTATAATCTCTCTGTTCTGATCAAGTTACGATAATCAAAAATTGATGTAGCTCATCTGGGAATTGATCAAGACAGAATTCTTTTATTTACTGAACTTTATTCATCACAGGGATCCATGTTTTGGACATTGCGACTCACAACATGGATCCCCCGATACCACATACGCAACCGAGGCCGGCAAAGTGTTAGATGGAGAGACGAACTAGACAAGTTCAGGAAATACTGGATCCGTGACGCCCATGATAGAGAAGTGTGGCAAATCCTGGGGAAGGTCTATGTCCAACGACGGACGCTAAAAGACTGATGACGATGATGATGATGATGATGATGATTCACAGTGCAAGACCACAAGCTTATTACGGTAGATCCGGTTTTCAGAGGTCACCCAGTTAGATGCCGACCAGGTTCAGTGCAACTCAACGTCAATGATCAGACGGGGGCCGATGCGTTCAGCATGATTTTTAACGAGGTTGACTTCTGTATCATATTCTACAATTTCTTTACAGTTTGTAAAGTAGCTTTATTTTTTTCTGACTTGGGTTCTCCAGGTAGGAACCATTGTACCTTCATGATAGTTGCACAGCAAAAACTACCCAACCTTGAAAACAATATATTTCTCAAACCCAACATGGCAGATTACAACTTATTTTATTTGAAATCAATCGGTGCGTGCATTTTGTTCAAACAAAAACAAAGAAAAAGTACGTCATCACTTTTATGTATCTTGGTTGAGTGAATATTTGGGTTCGGTTGCCGGTCTGTTAGAAGCAGAAGAAACAAAAATCTGATCGATCAAATTTTATACCTACCACCAGATCGATCTATTCCTATCATCTTCCTTTGTGTTTCCTGTTCAAAAGAACACCTTGTCGAGGAAACAAAGAAAAACATACGATAAACTCCAGGTGGTAAAAGTTGGTGAGCAAGCGATCAGAGCCAAAGGGTTGGGATATGATACACAAGTTAAATGTTTATTCGCATTTTTCAACATCAAATCTAAGTAGCGAGGTACACTGGGATTTCCAACCAGGATCTCTGGTTAATCAATAGAAACCGTTACATGATCAATGACTTATGATGGCATGCAGTGTTGAGACAAGGTGATTATTCATAAAGAGAAGAAGGAATCGAACAAAGTATACCCCTAGGTTGGAAAGCCTTCGACAGAGCTATTTCGACTTTCAAGAACAAGGGGACCCTATCCATTTTTAAAGGGTCTATACGAAATGGTTACTCACGGGGCTGGAACAACGAACCAAAAGATTGGCTTTCTAATTCGGAACTATGCAACGTGCACAGGAGAGAATCATGCTTGATATTGTAGAAATAGATCACAAAAAAGCACATTAGAGTTAATCAGAAAGAAATCAGGATTCAGAAGTATATAAACATTAAGGAGCTCAAATAGCAATGAGCTGGTCGTATTGCCAGCTTGTCAGACACCTGCAACGAATTCTGAAAGTATCTGCATTGTAAGCGTCGGAAGCGAGAGAATTGGTTGATTTGGACGAAAGTTTATATCAAAAAACGGACTTCAATGGATTGATGATGATGATACCATTGCATTAAATGATCTCAACCATAAATCACTTCATTTTTCGTAACTTATCGAGTTTTTCAAGAAATATTCACAGTTTATTCACTCAGAAATGTATCCTACTTCACAGTTATGCTTTTTTTTTTATTTTGACACAGCTTAAATCATTTGTCGATAAAAGTTTGCTGATTATTAGGCGTCTCACCCTGAAGTGATGGTTCTTGAGTTCTTTGGGCAAAATATCCACTCATATAATGATTATCAATGTGCAGATGCCTCTTGCCACGCTAAAGGACGCAGTTGACGAAGTAAATTGTAATTTTATTCATACCGTAAAGCCGTAATGAAACTGCTGAATTTGAAGGTCAATGTATAACATAAAGATATGAAAAGTAATAAGAAAAATAGAAACATGAAAATACCTGTTTGGCCAACCTAAGGTTAATCTCTAAGCTTACTGCCATGCAAATTTCTATCATTCACATATATAAAATGCTACCTATATATTCACATATCTAATATACACCACCATTTTTAACAGCACGTTGTAACAAGTTACAATAAAAATAAGTTAAATCCTTACTGGATGAGTCTATGATCAACAGGTTCGCTTCTCGATGTAAAGTGACTGGTACTCGATAACTGAAATTAGCTCAATTCGCCACAAGGCTAAAATGTATAATTTGCGAGTAGGAAGATTTTTAGGAGATAATTAATCCGCCTTGAATTATCAGCATTCTAAATCTTCTTTTTTAGCCTGGACTCGAACACCGAACTCTAAGACCAGTAATGAATATGCAACTTGTTCATCCAAGACATGTCCTAAGTGGTACATGTTGCTATTCGAGAGAGTAAATAGATAGAATCTGATTTGAATTAGGTTCTTCAAATATTCAGGAAAATATGCGCTATCTGTAGTAAGTACATTCTGCCTGTTGCAGAACCAAATTCCGTTCCTTGCTCAATTTCGACTGGAAATGATTACTTTGACATTTGCATTGTACATGTAATAAGTAAATTGGTAGATGTATAAGAATCCCCAGTTTAGTTCCGTTGGTTAGAGAGTCACCACCCATCGCTTGGTCATGATTTCAAATCACGTAAGGGGAATCTTAATTTTACATATCAGTTTGGTTCAACGTGACGGGAAAGACAAACAGCGAGAGTTTAAATTAGGTTAGGATTGTTGTTGTTACGGTAGGAATTTAAAAAATCAAGTGTGTGTCTTAGGCAGGGGTTTGCTGGAAAATCTATTTGGACCAGCTGATGGCGAGAATTTTAGGAAAGAGGATGAGAGATCAAATTGCGTTTATTGCATTTGGCAGTTTTGTGGCCTTACAAATTTTTTGACGAGAAAATAAAACACTCAATACTTATAGTTCGACTTTGCTCTTATTTTTTCGTCAATTTCTTCCTCATAAACTGATATCCCGTACAGAACCAGGCCCCTGACATTCTGTGCAAGCTAAATTATATATAACTATTCATTATCTTCATCAGTCTTTCAACATCTGTCATTCGACAAAGACCTTCCCCGGGATTCGCCACACTTCTCTATCATGGGCGTCATGGAGCTAGAACTTTCAGAATTTCTTTAGCTCGTCTCTCCATCAAATACTCTGCCGGTTGCACATGTGATCCCTGGGGATTCATGTCATGAGTCATGATGTCCATTGGTTCTCTGCCATTCTTGTGATATGGCCAGCCTATTGCAGTTTAACCTTTTTTAATGGATTCTGTGATAACTATCTATAATATTATATAAATCACGAATAAAGTATGGTACAGTTATTTTTTGACCCTAAAAATAGATATTGAATCAATTTGACTGATTTTAATCTGTTCAATATACTCATTTTCCCGTCTCCATTTCTATTTGAAAAGTACTTTTGTCCCAAGTACGTGACAAGCTACCATTACTACTTTATACCTCAGCTCGTGTTGCCGGTACCCAGAGCTATAATTGATCACAAATGTATAATTTAAAAAAATGGTGAGATAGTTAGGGATTCAATTTTTCTATTCTCCCAAAACGAATTTCCAGACAAATCAAGTCAGGCCAGACGGAAAACGACAATTCATGTTTTGACACATTTGACATATTTTCACGAAGTAAGTATGACTTATTGTCTAGTCAATATAGTTTAGGGTCATACGCCATAACTTGATTTGACGGGAAGAAACAAACTTTTCCCTGTCATTTTTATCTTTTTCTTCAATTGTCTGGAGGTGAAATAACCAAGGCTGACGGGTTGAGAGCTCAGAAAATTCGAATAACAGCCTCGACTAATTCCAAAATATGTTCCAATTATCGAGGACATCACTATAAAGAGTAAAGTATACAATGAATACGTGGTACCTACTAATATCAACTGAAAAAACTTAAAACAAACTATAGTAAGAATAACTCTAAGAGATAGAAAAAATCGAAAATAGATTTGGGCTGGACACTTAGCAAAACGAAATTATGGCAAATGGAGGAAAAGACTAACCGATTGGTGTCCATTGGATAGTAAACACAGTAGAAAAAGATCAGACACAAGGCAGAGGCATGCAATAAGAAAGTTTGCCACTAAGATATGGCAGAGATCAATGCAAGGGAATAGAACCCCCCCGTCCCAGCAGTGGACATTGTGGCTAATGATGGAGATCTGATGGCCTATAAGACACATGGGCCATGGGTTAAACAAGTTGCTAGCGATATTCTGATAATCAACGCTGGTAGACACAAAATATTGACCCATCTTAACACATATTTGTCTGGTTACCATTATTTCAACCGTTTTGTTGAGTACATATGCAGGGTATCCCAACAGGGACTCTGGCTTTGTTGCAAAAATATTGCATCATTGATTTTGAACTTTGTCGGTATGTATGTAAATCAGTCGCTTGTCGACTGAGTATACGCATCAAAATTGACACAGACATTGGACCTTACCCGTAACGCATTGCATACGAGTATTTCAATGTTTATTAGATTCGTACTTTGTTCATTGCACCAATGAAATTCTTTGGGGACGAATTGGGCATCATGTGTATAAAGTCGTCCGGCAAGGTAAGGAATTACACTAGAATATCATAAAAGTGTCAAACATCAACAAATTGAGAACTATAAAAGAGAAAGTTCAGGTTTGTGTGGACGTTTTTCAGACGAAAGCATGTACGAGATTTGAATATGATTCTATTCAAGACGTTTTCTCGCACTCAAAACTCACATGCGTGTTTAGCACATTGAAATCTAACTAAATATAATTCACACTTAAATAAAAACTCTCATACAATTTTACAACTCCGAAAAAAAAGGTTCTCTCTATTGATGACATTCTATCAAACACTTGAAAATGAGAATCAGGTCGAAAGTCAAAACAGAAATGCACCAGTTATGCAATTGTAGCGTTGTCAACATTACTTTTAAATTTACATTTAAAACTGAATCAAAATTTCTCTAAAAACTTAGGAAATACAGATTCTCTGGATATATACCTAATGAAGATTTGGTGGGGACGTGAGATAGATAGATAGATAGATAGATAGATAGATAGGTCGCTTTTAAAACTCCGAAACGGGTACATGGTAAACTGATGATCCGAACAAAAAAATCACACCTTAATGTATAGTTATGAGTAAAACATAAATTTTTTTGAAAAGCTTATACGGATTGCATTAATAATTTTACGTCTTTAGTGCTAGTGTTTGAATATATATATATATATATATATATATATATATATATATATATATATATATATATATATATATATATATATATATTAGAAGAAACTGAAGAAACCCAGTAGTTTAATTTGATTATCGTTTATTGGGACCTCGTTCTCAACGACCTTGTAACTAAATAAAATCGTTGCCATGCAGCTGCCATCGTAACCTTTTCGATGGTAACGAAGAATAAGAAATTTGTTGGGGCAATTCATGGCATTTAATGGAACGATTGATTAATCAATAAATCAGTTGATATTGAAGAGACCAACAAGTTTGTTCGGGCGAACTAGCGTTCCCTTATTCCACTTCTACTCAGAAATCGCCATCGTCACTCAAGTTACTGATCGCTTCTTGTTTCAATAATTGACCAATGTGCCGATCTCTAGAAGCCTCTGTACATTATATTGACTTTTTAGATTACGAAAAAAAGCCTCTATTTTCAAAAACAAGAACCGAAAATTCAATGAGGTTACCATCATAAAGTTTATATGTCATTTTTGCTGGATCACGTAACCTTGAATGAAAGATAATTTTAGATGTGAAGCATCTTATCAGAGAAGATGTATCTATGAATTTTTAAGTGAATATTCAAAAATTTGCTTTTAAAACATAAACTTTAATCGCCATTATTACCTGGTCACGTGAACCTTAGTGGACGATTTTTCCAAGTAGGGAGCATCTCATCAGGAGACACCTTACTATAAAAACTCTAGTAAATCTGACCTAAGCGGCTGAAAAATTGTTTGGAGACAGATCTGCGGACTGATGGATGGACAGACCCTCCAATAAAGAAGCTATGGCGCCTCAAAAACATGAGCGCAAGTAACACAACTCGTATATAAACAATAATCTTTACTTCAATGATAAAGTGACTTTATAGACGCCGATGAGTGTTGTCAAACTTCAATCCTTAAGTTGATTCCGTTCTGAATCCGTAACAACAAAAAACCAATCCACACTTAATGAAATGAACTTTCCCGTACCATGTTTTGGAATCATTATCAAGGGATCTATAAGCGGATCTCTTAACAACTCAGCCAAGCTGACAACAGACTTTTCCCTACCCCTGCTTATGATGCCTGTCTTATAGTTGAAATAGTTACGCATTTCCCACTGCTGATAGATATCTGTATACGAAACCAGATTAAAACTGACATTTCATGCTTATCTACATGGAAGGTTGGCGTAACATAATCTTTGCACCCTAGTCTACTTTTCAATTTCGTTTGCACTGCACTAAGTTGAACGTCAGGGAATGCAAAATCCGGAAATATAATCGTTTTTTGTTTTTTTTTTGGTGGGGGGGAGAAAAAAATGAATCAACCGAGTTTGTATAGAAAGTCTTGTGGTTATGTACAATTTTATGTAGATTTTTGTCCTCACCTTATTTTTTTGAACACAACGTTTCGGCCATTGTATCTTGGGGCTTTTTCAGGTGATAGATGATTGTATTTTTGACCATCGAGGCGATGAGGTCTCGTCTAATCTGATTGCTTGGAAACGTTCCAAAAAATAAACCAAGGGAAAAGTCTGCTCAAGACTTTGCACAATATTACATCAGCTAAAAAAATTACAGACGGAAAGTTCTGTGGATTGTTCCATAATTTGATTGGGGACAATCAGTCTGTGTTTGATGGAGAGAAATCCTTGTAAGCGACGAATAGACAAAATGATGTTTCAGCCTCGCGTTTTGTTCAGTTAGCTGGTCTCTCAGGCCACTTCACTGTTTGGGATAAACGTGTCGCCATCTGCCATGCTAAACTAAGTTCGGTAAAACAAATATTGCAGTAAAATCCTTGTGGAGTGAGTTCGATTTTCACTTGGTGCTTCACTATGGTGTCCATATTCAAGCCTAGACTTAGTAAAACCTTTTCAATTCGTTAAATAGTTGCATATCTATAAATGCCGTCAGCAATTGTCGTACCACTCCGAATAAAATCCAGAATCACGAAAGCTGATGTCCATGGCAATTAAACTCTACCACCCCTGGAAATATTAACCTAATTCAATTGTTTGTATCCCGTCCATAGTGTTAAATTAAGCTGAGTAGATATGTTGAGAGAAGAACGAAGGTTGCGTTTGATTTAGCAGTTAGCTAACGGTGACCCTTTTTAAGTACTTTATAAAAAGTCACGAAAATTTACACCGGCTTGATGACCTTACAGTAGAATATTGTCTCGTTATCATGAAAGAAGCAAAATGAAGAAATTCTCGAGCAGTCAGTCTAGCAATTATGCAACGTAAGGTATCTTGTACCAACCTACGCTAAGCTGAATCAACACCTATATTTGCTACACAGGCAGGGATGGAAATAGGTTTTGGGAACTACGTATACGGTAATATCTCCATTTGTGAAGCAAAAAAAGGAAATTGAATAGATATACGCAATGACCTCACATATCCCCTATTGCCATTTATATCCCTAGCTACAGGGTCAAGGTTGATGGAAATATAAGGTGAGGGGTAGCGTTTCAAAAATCTCAAATTGTAGCAGCTTTGCTTGTCATGAGAGTCAGCCTTCAAAACTATGGCTCTCATCCAAGCCTCAAACACCACTGGTACTGGTGAGAAATGTGTTGCCCCCTAAACTGGTCGTGGTATCAATGTAATTGAATTATTAGTTTCCCGGTTACATGCACCTACTGGTTTTCTCAAATAGTCGAGATAGGAATTTTTTGTTATTTTTTGCTAGAACAGTGAAAGTCTGTGATTAAAATTAACAAAGACAAAGTTGGAAAATATGTCTGAACTACAAAGGACAATATCCTACTTGGGTAATTGCCAGGCCTAAGCAGAGTCGGGGGTAGGTTTTCTAGTTGGCATCGGCCTATTTATTCATGAAATAATTGAAGAGTGGTTTTTCTCTTGGAATCGTAAACACCGAAACGTGAGAAGCGTCGACTCAAATACACGAATACGAAAATAACATGGGGAAATTCACTCCTTTTGTTGTGATTCGGAATTCTCTCACCTGGGGCCTCAAAGGGGAAACAATCTAATGACCTTGGACAACGAAACGAATAATATAAAGTCAGTAACAAAAAATCTCGCTGTGGGTTCAAAATTTATGAATCAAAGTTTTTAAAAAGCCCGAAATTATCTCTTCGGAGCAAATCATAGTCCAAAATCATTATATTTCGTCATTGCAAACGATAAAACCATGTCTGGACGTCCGTAATTTGTAAAAATATAAATTATTGTTTTCGGTTCAAATCGTTCAAAGTTGAACAGAGCACTTCACTGAAGGAGAAAAAAGGATAACGGCTAACATTATGACTCAAAACACGGATCTGAAAAGATCATATGCAGAGCCTTGGTTGGCAAAAATAGGTTTGGAAAGTTGGGGCACCGCCATTATATTCATAGAGAGGGGTTGTCGTATCCTGAGGAAGGTCCATGTCCGACGATGCTTTAAGAATGATGATGATGATGATGATGTATCCCTATTATTCTATTTGTTCATTCAAACTTTGGCAGTGTCCAGTCAAAAGGGGTCTGTTTATATGGGACCGAACTTCATGATGTATCGACCAGTCTATCATAATTGTCATGTGAAATAACTTTCTGTCCATCGAACGAAACTAAGTATTCGAAATTATTCGGCTACTCTTCTTCTGTGTTGCCAATTCAGATATTTCTTATCTGAATTTAAATCTCAAATATCAAATGAGAGATCTATAATCTGTAATTTTCTACTATATTATCGTGTGCTCATTAATGTATCTTGCAAATGTCAACTTTGAACAGCGGCCAGTACTCGAATGATAACAGTACATTCACACATACACACATACTTCGTATTCAGAATTTTAAGCAAACACTAGACGCATTCCAAATAAGAATGTCATCCTCCTTTGCCAACTTACTTCGCTGCAATCTTTTCTTCTCGGAAAACGGAAAGGCGTATTCATGGAATTTATAAAAGATCCGTACTCGACCATGCGTAATCAGGCAACTAGTCTGAAGAGATTCCTTATTTATCTGATTATTGTCAGTAGGTGGTCTACTTTGAATAGAGTTGCTCAATTGTGTTATACTCCTCCCCTGTGAGTTATTGATTCAGTGTTTGCCAGGTTCAGGTTGATAGAACAACAGCGTTAAAGTCGTAACAAAAGGTTACCCTGCATTTTTTAAATGTTAAAATCGCACACTGGTCACACGGTTCATGGATAGCACATAAAAACCAGCTTATATACTTACGTAAAAATCTCTCTATTTATATAACTGCAAATATTTTTCCCGCTATCCACAGATAGAAGGTTTTCATATATATATATATTTTTTTAAACTCCATGAGCCAAAATGGCGTAAAGTGAAGAAACCAGTCGACTTTTAATTCATATATCAATGTGTGAGCATTATTAAACCCTGAAATGATGATGATGGTATGTTAGGCTGAGTCGTTGAAGGCCAAAATGATTGGAGAAGCAAGAAACTAAGGTATGAGATAAAGAAGATGTAAGCCGTCTCTATGATGACTCGCCGCAAATAAATGTTGGATATTATTTCCGCTTCTCACTTTTCCCGTAAAAGCTAAAATAGCGTGAAGCCAGCTTTAAAAAGTGGGGAATACCTGAACATCTCTCTCTCTCTCTCTCTCTCTCTCTCTCTCTCTCTATATATATATATATATATATATATATATATATATATATATATATATATATATATGTATGTATTTATATATATATATATATATATACATACATACATACATACATAGATCAGGTTAACAATATAACATCATATGATATAAAGCAATGTCTGATAAGTGATCGATCTATTTCATAGAGAGCTCGATACATTCAACTTTATACTTCGAGAGTCGAATTGTTTTAGAGTAAAACTGAAAATATAACAGGGAGTGGATTTGCTACACAAACAAGTGTATGTTTCTGGCGTCTATGGGCCTCATCAGGTGAATGATTGTACATATTTTTAGATTCTTGTTTGGGGAATCTGCATGAAATTAAAAAATCTAAAATTATCTCTAGCCATTCTCAAATATCCTGATAATATAGTTCTGTAAAATACATAATAGTAAATACTTCTTGTTGTAAAAGGTATCAATATGATACAGAACGGAAAGGAATTTCATTTACCGCACAATTTAAGATAAACATTCTATCATTGATAATATCCAAATCTAAGAACGTTGCTTGCATTCTGTAATGTTAACACTTGATTAAAGATTCTAAGAGTATATATTACTATACGATTTTCTGGATTCTCCTCCATCATAAAGAGAACATAAGTCGTCAATAAGATGAGTACAACCTAAACATGAACGAACTAACTTATACAGTTCTAATTCAAGATTACATAAATATATATTCATGTCTATGTAAGTACGAATTTGCCCAGTTGAGCACAGGATCAATTCCCAGAGGGATACCTATGATCTGATGAAATATCTTATTACTTTTTGTAAAGTTATATTCACCAATAAGATGACTAATAATCGCTCTAAAGGTAGAGCACGTATATGTATAGATGTTTCGGCAAAATAGGTTTGTGGTAGATGGGAGATGATAATTAATTAATTGAATGGCTCGGCAAATAAATGTGTCTTGACCCCTAGAAGATACTTCTGTTTTGGTGTCTGTTTTAGTCATAAAGATTCCCGGTTTATCAGACTGACTCCTTGAAGTTGGTGGTTTTGGAGATATGAATGACTATGGGTATAATTCAAATTGAATTGAGTATTGGATGATTTAGGTCAAAAAGGGTGAAATCTACAAGGACCAGTATGACCAGGATGTGTTTCATGATTGTGTGAATTAATCAAAGCTGGGCCAAATGGCCTGAGGTCAGAAAATATTCTATTAAAAGTATGACGAGTGTCATGATGAGCCTCTGACCATATGATGAGCCCCCTACCATTTTCACTCCCTGGTTCTGTTTGGCCATGTATATGTGTAGAGATTTCGAATATATAGTGGTTGGTAGGCTTGCTGAATGTGTGCGTGTGACTGTCTTAATGTAAGTAGTGAATAAGGAATAAACGTATTAGCGGTGAAGGGTCGATGAGGTTTGGTGCTGGGACTGAAATTCTTATTCGGTAATTTTCGTTGTATGGTAACAATTCTTGCAAAACGTCGACAAGCGCTAAAGCACGCTGGTCTATGAATAAAAGTGTTACTCGAAGATATGACAGCCGATTCGATCCTTTTTAGACTTTTTTTTATCACTGAAATGAGATTTCACGTCTAAGTTCGTCGTTAATCTGTCGTTGATGATGTCCTGAGGTTTGTTGATAAGGTTACTTGAGTTTCTAACTTGCCAGGGTCTTTTGTACCTATTAAGGGGTTTTGATACAGTTCTAGCTATTCTGTGTGGAGTGCTGCCAATGTAATATATGAGTAATCCGATGGGGACGTTGGTAAATTGGATAGTATGCTGATTCAAGAATAATATCCAATGAGCGTGGCCCATGATTTTTGTTTATAAGCATTTGATTTCTTTAATGTTTTGTTGAGCATTTACTTTTGTTTATGTTTCATAGGTGTTGGTGTCGGTATAGTCGAGGTGGTCAGTTTTTTCTTTGTAGTTGGTGAATGTATTCATGATGACTCTGCCTCCACCCTTTTTGATGGCGTTATTGATAATATGCAAATTTTACCTTATTGGTTCAATTCCTCTAAGTGTCTTCGTTGAATGGTGCTTTCGTTGTTGCTGTACAGAGCAGTGGCAATAACCCCTACAATGTGAGCTTTGACTATATCCGTTTGTGTATCTGATATCTTTTACACGGATGTCGACAATAATGTCGTTGCAGAGTCCTTCTGCAAACCTTAAGTCGAAACTTGATTGGCTACCATTGGGTGGTGGTAAGTTCAGAGTTCGACTGATTTTGAATGAGGTCTTGGTGGACGATGTTGCTCCATTTGCTGGATAAGCAGAGGGTCTTCATTTTGTACTTATATTTCCAGGTTTGTTTTTGTTTTAGGCGGATGGGTTGTTGTTTTTCAGTGCGTTCATCTTGAGAGTTAGGGAGGATTTCAGGCTGTGATTTCTGTCTGAGTATTCGGGCAACTTTTTTTCAAGTGTTTCGGCAGAGGTTGTCGGAAGGGTTTTCGTGGGGGAAATCGTCTGATGAAATGAGGATTTTGAGTGGACTTTTCAGTGCAATTTCTCTACGATGCATTTAAGATCGAAGATCTTTCCTGTTCTCGTGTGATTGTGCTAATTCAAGAAGTTTTTTGTATCTCTGTATTATTTGTTGGCCTTTCAGGTCGACAATATGACCAGTGTATTGGAATGGATTATGGTAACATCTGAAGGATATGAATTCTTTATGAGTTCCAACACCTGGACGCAAATATCTCCCTGGGAGACTTGACACTTATCTCTGTCCAGCTACTCACTTAATTAATTATAATCCCTACCCACCAGAAATCACAACCCACGTATCAATACGCCTTTCTATAGTATCTTCTACATTTCTTGAAAAAGCCAGTTTAGGTGGAACGTCTGAATAAAATCTAAGAAATCAATTGTAAAATAAGTCATTTAACTCACGCATTTTTGGATCAATCGTAATGCAGACCGATTTACTGGACATATACACACATGCATATATATATATATATATATATATATATATGAAAGAGAGAAATAGGGTATTTTTAACGAGTGTGGTTTTTTGTTTGTTTTTGTTTTGTTTTGTTTTTTTGTTTTTTTGGCTCCAGATCTGTTTTACACTGATGCTTTGTCTTGGAGTGAATCATTTACTTTCATTTCTTAGAAAATACAGTATTCGCTTGAAGATTATGTATCAGCACATAACAGATCAGTACAGAAGAAACTCCATGTAATTATAAAATACCAAAATTGACTCTATTTTGTTTTGAGCGCTCAAAATATGAACAATCTGTACACAAATAAAGAACATTATATATATATATATATATATATATATATATATATATGTGTATATATATTGTAAGTTAGGAATGGATGTTTGCTGCGCTGATGGGATCGGTGAAGGGGCACTGGAGAATATCTCTCCCTTATATATAAAGTTTTTAACTTTGTTAAATTCCACAGACGTTGAAATTTAAAAACAGAATTGTACTCATCCAAATTTTGTAGCAGCATAGCCGTACTGGGGATTTTATTTTAGCATTTAAAAATTTTTCACTTTTCTCTGCTAAATATTTCATGTCCTTCTCCCAGCTACTTGGATGTGTTGGTCTTCAATCTAATCTAACATTTGATTTGTTTGTTTGTTCTTATGGAGTCAAGTCCCGGTTCAGGCAATAGGGGGGCTGGGGAGTTTTGGGGTTTGTTTTTGGAGTTTTTTTGTTGTTGTGGTTTTTTTTATCGTTCTTTGTGGGGTCCATTGGGGGGTCATTGAAATATTGCATACGAAATTAGTGCACATTCAGAGATTCTGGAGCTATATTCTAGTTTATGTTTTGACCGAAATTTGGGGGGCAGAGGATGTTACAATCAAGCAATACAGAGCTGGATGAATGATCATATATATATATATATATATATATATATATATATATATATATATATATATATAATGTAAACGAAAAATGTTATATATATATATAGATACATTATTCATGAATTCTCTTTGAAGATTTTCTTTCTTGTCAACCAAGTGTAGCAACTTATCCTGGTCCCATTGTACAAATCTATCATATAAATGAATTCACTAAACCAATAAAATAAGTTAATGACACAGGAGTGACAAATTTTGCGCACTAGACTGGTGGAATAAACATGGAGGTTTGGCGAAAGGCTGAAAAAATATTTCTCTGTCTTTTTCACTATCACAAGACAGCATTATATCATACGTAAAAAAGGAATGAGGATGAGCCTGCGCATGTCCTCCTCATTACAATCTGTTCCCGAGAAAAATTATCAAAGTTAAAGTAGAGTTTTATAACACATGGCAACAAGCAATGATTGATAACTAGGGCGTACTTGGAGAGCGCGTACCTCTATCAATACTTTACACAAACAGAAAGCGGAATGAAAATAAAGTATTTTAAAAAACGGTGGGGAGCGTGATTGTTACAATATGTACAGATAGTGATTGAAATTTGAATTTGGTATTTTTATTTACTGTTCGTTTTCATTCTCTTTCTTGAAGAATAATTAAAAAGACCCCATTCAATGTATATCACTGAATCCAAACTCAAATTGAATTACTCCTTCGAAATTACTCTTTTGGACCGGCACAGGTCTTTCTAAACTGCAGAGAGAGATATGCCATTAGAGTACATCTTTTGTTGACAAATGGCTTCAGTCACTTTGACGTTTTTAGATACGTCTGACAACCTATGCAACACCGAAAAACATGGCTACTTATCGTTTAGTGAGGCCATTATTGCCATGTCTATTTGATGAATTTCTTCTGTGAGAATGCAACAAAAATAGTGCCGTTTTCTAATTGTGTACTCTAAATTTTTCCCAAATGAAGTTTTTTGCAGAATACATTTCCATTACCACTTACGATGAAAGCTTTTTCGCACGTAAAGTATATACAAAGAGCCAAGGTTTCTATAGATTTCAAGATCTTCTGGCAATTATCTTAAGTAAAAGTGACATTTGGATGCATCGTTTTCTTATTTTGACCGGTATTGTATAACACTCCATCTTCGTTGGCAGAGGGCAGATATTCCGTGAATTATTTAAACTCGTTCCCTCACCATTGCAGCTTCGATAATTACGTTTCAACCTGTGAGATCTTCGGCAAGCTTCAGATAAATACGACAGGAACACATATATATATATTCAATGTCAAAAACCAGGTCAGAAGAAGGCAAAGGCGATCGAAATGCATAATAAATAGATAAAAATTCGAATAAATTCGACAACGCAACTGCCAGAAATCTTTAATTCAAAATCTATAAACAAATGCTACAACACAAAATTCAAAATCTCTATTGAAACGAGAAAAAATATAAACTATAAATAACATGATGTAATGACACAAATATTCGAAGAAACAAACAATTAATGAAGAATCAGAAATCCATATGAAAAAATACCAACGCACTACGGAAGAACCCACTTGAATAATCACCGTAAATGTATAAAACAAGCCTGCTGTGTAACAATCCATATAATGAATAATGAATTTTTGATGTGTTTTGATCTCTCCATGTGAGGTTGACCATGATTCTCTCACGAGCACGTTGCATGCTTCTCAGTCTACGGGTCTGTCTCTTCGCTAGATTATACGTTTCAGCTCCGTAGGTGACTATCGGGAGGACGCATTGGTTGGATACTCTTCTTTCCAGGTATATGTCTACTTTCTCCAATTTTGCGTCCTTAGTTTTGGTGGTTTTGTTCTAATTTCTTCTGTCATATGGCTATCGTTTTGCTCAAGTGCATAAGTAGGTTGACTTCCTTGCTTTGTTTGTTTACTTCATGTAGTACTAGTTGGAGATTTTGTAGGTTCTCTGTGAGAAGGGCGATGTCGTCTGCAAATCTGATGTTACTCTATTTTGATTCCTCAAAATCTAGGTCTAGGTTTTGGGAGATCATCCCCAAGCAGGCTGTGGAGAGTTTGGGTGAGCTGATATCATCTTGTCTAACTCCTTTTTGCAGCTGGAATGGTTCAACGTCTTTATGAAACCTGATAAAGGAGTTGCTATGATTGAATATAAGTTGCGGTATTCTGACGCATATAGGGTCTACACCTTGTAGAGTAATGCCCTTCATGGCCATAGGGATTTCCACAGAGTAGGAGGACTTTTTGAAGTCTTTAAATACTACAGCAATTCGCATTCTCTTTCAGCTGATTTATTGAATAGAGATGGTTCATGGTGAAGTAAAATCAGTCTGCTTCTCATGGTTTGTTTTCACATGATGTTTTAGTGATCTGGTTGGTGATGATTTTTGTGAAAAGTTTGTAGATGCAGTTGAGTAGGCTTATACGTCCGTACTTGTTGAGGTCTTTTGGGTTTCTTTATCTACGTAAAAGCATTATGATTGCCGTATTCAAGTCTTCCAGGACTTTGTTTTAAACACAAGTTGAATAGAATTGCTAGTTTTCAGGCGAGTAGATTAATTGGGATGTTATCTGGTCAAGGGAATTTTCCTATTTTTGTTCAATGCCTTGTTTTACTTCCCATGATATAATTTCTGGGAAGTCCTTGATCTAATTGTCTGCGTCTTGCATATGCTGTTGGTTGTTTTGTTGTCCATGTCTTGAAGAATAGAATTTCTGCAATAATTCTTGGGCACATTGTACACTCCTGTCTGTATCTATTGTTATTTCTCTGTTTTCTTCAAGTATGTTAGTTATTAATTTCTCTCCTATCCTGAGAGCTTTGTTCAAAGTTTTGAAGCCCCGACGTCTTTCAATGGTTGTTTCAATGATTGCTGTCATGTACCTTCTTTTATCTTCTCTTGTTGCTGTTGTTGTTGTTGTTGTTGTTGTTGTTTTGTTCGGTCTCAACAAATTTTTTCTTTCATTGTTGTCGGTGGCTTGTGATTACTGGGCTTTTTGATGAGTTTCCTTGTTTCGTCGGAGATTTTACAAATGGTTTATGTGTTCTTTTGTTTCAATAAAGCGGCAGCTTCTATTAGAAAGCTTGTCCATGTTGGTGCTGGCATCGTTCTCTTCGGTAAAGATTTTATATCTGTTTTTCAATTCTAGCTTGAAGGATCGGATGAGTTCTTTTGGCACGTTTAGTGGTTGTGGTTTTGTGTCGAACATTTTCATGCGTTCTTTATTCGTGTTTACTTGCATCTTGCATCTTACCATTCTATGGTTGCTTCCTTTGTTTATTTGGTTTAGGACTCAAATGTCTTTGATGGTGTCACTTTTGTCCTTCGGAATGCAGTCTATTTCGTAGTTGGTTTCGTGGGTGGGGCTCTCCAAAGTCCGTTTTCTATTAAGTTTCTTTTGAAAGAATCTATCCATGATTTTGAAGTCGTTCGTGGTTGCAGAGTTTACAAAACCTTCACCTCTCTCGATCTGAAATTTGTACCCGAACTTACCCATGCAACGTGTATTTCCTTGTCCTATCCATGTATTGAAGTCTTCCATGATGACGGTGAAGAATTTTTAGTATCTTATAGTAGGGAGTTCATGTCGTCATAGAAATTCTCTACTCTTTCTTTTGTTGATTGCGAAGTGGGAGCGTAAACTTTGATGATATTCAGTTTGCACTTTGTTGAGAGTTGAATGGTGACGCTGGGTATGTAGTCTGAAAGAGCTCTTGCGCATACTGCGTTGTCTCTGAGGTCTTTATTGAAAAAGCCAACTCCATTTGGTTTTACTTTTTCTCATCTGTAATTGTAAGATGCCCCATTAGATCTTCTATCGATCTTTTCGTTTCGCTAATGCCGTTAAAGTCCCATTTCATGTTTTTGATTTCATTTTCTAGATCAGTTGAGAGTCTATAAAGAGTGTTCTAACGTAGTAGGTCCTGAAGTATAGAGTTTTTCTTTTGGTGGGGTTTTTGGGGTTTGAATCTTGTCTGGGTGGTTGCTGTTGGAGCACATGTCTCCCACCCAAGGCATGTGATGCAGCTTGGCCTTTGGGGACCGGTAACCTGGCAGGAACAGGTTTTTTCCCGCTGTAGTGCTTGGGAAGTCGTTGTTGGAGCAAATCATCCCCACCCAAGGCAAGCGGTACTGCTGGGTCTTTTAAGTCTGATGACCCAGCAGGAACAGCCATTATGATTTCCATTGTGCAAACCATGAGAGGTGTTGGGTCATACCCTGCGGTGCTGGCCTATGACATTTTTAGGGGTCAAGTGGATTGGTCACTGATGGTGTCATTTCGAGTGGCCTTAAAGCTCTACCGCCTCTTCGTATCCACTCTATCTGCTCATAATGGGGAGGTAGGCAGGCATTGGTTATGTGAGAAAAAAATTTAGTTCGTCTCAGTGACTCTGAGTTCAATGATTTTGAGTGCAATCGTCAGGCACTCTATAGGTTATATTCCTTACATAGAGCACTCCTCACGCATAGATAAATCAGCCCTAATATATATATATATATATATATATATATATATATATATATATATATATATATATATATATATATAGATATACTTACATACATACATACATACATACTTTGGGAGGCAATCCTTGTGTACAAAAGCACAAAAACACTATTTTCTCAACCTGCATAAGACAGAATACTTTTTGATCCTGAAAGTGTGATTGTGTTCCAAAAGTGTTATCATATCTAACGCTTTGGATGAAACAACTAAATATTTTCAAGGTTTTTACAACTTCATAATCGACATAAAAGTGTATTTAGCTTGGTAATTAGTGTGTTGATTAAACGATATGAATAATGGGGTAAGTTAATTCTTATTGAGAGGGGTTTGGGTTCCAATCGCAGAATTTCAAAACTTTCTGACTTTGGCCGAATGAGACTTCATGCGGAGTCGGATTCCACTTTTTAATTACTAAAACTTTCGAAATCGTGAGTCTTTTCTTACATTTCGTCATGTACACGGGTGTGACCAGTGGGTATATCCCTTATAGGGGGTTCCGAAAGGCATATTTGAACTTACATGTTGTCTTATGGCACTTTGATCTGATACGCAGTGAGAGAATTTTATGAAAGATTAACAAGATGATCCTTGTCGTTCTCAACACACACTCACACACACATATATATCATTATGTGATTCACTGACAGCTGTTTGTTGTATTACAACTCTTCAGTGAGGCTAAAGTCTATCCGTTATCCCATCCAGTACCGCGAGGCAGGGTTGAAACTTTCGCTTCAGACCTGGTGACCGATATCCTACCCCTGCACTAGACGGTCAGCAAGGCTGAATTTAAGCTATGCATTTATTTAGTTTAAATTCCTTGTCCACCAGAGTGCTCAGTTCCTATGGAAGAGCATTGCATAAGCTTACAATGAACGAGTTATCTCACTTGAAGAGGCATCAACCCTGAATAGAGGAGCGTTAATTCTATATATATATATATATATATATATATATATATATATATATATATATATATATATATATATATATATATATATATATTGTCTTATCACAGAAATTGAAAATTTTTCATGTGTACGTATGTGAGTGTTTGAGTCAATGTGTTCGCGCATGTTTGTATCCGTTATATACATTCCAAAATACATTAGGTGCACCTGTAGAAACAGCTGCTTTACAGTGAATCTACATGAAAATTAAAGTCTGTTTTCTGGAAGTCGCTCTTACCTCTGTTTCAAAAAACATGAGAATGAATGAGTTCCAAATGTTTCCGCTGTTTCTACTGATTACAGAGTCAATCATGGAATCTTTCTCTTAATAGCTGCGTGTCAACAGCAGCAAATCAAAATTATTGCAGTCAAACCAAAATTAACGATGCATATGGAGATATATGTGAAGAGTGTCTTACTTGCATGTTTCAATCCATGCAGAGAGGTCACCGGGAAATTACATATCTATATGCAGATGCAAGCTAAATTAAACCGTTGATTACGTCAGAGGTGGCATGTTGACTATTTTCTGAGACGAGAATAGTGTTTCCAATCAGAATCAAGCATTTTTATATCTCCTCTTAGTAATCAAATCGGGCAGACGTTGGGGTGTGGATGAAAATGAATTGAAGGATGGGATTAGAGAAGACATAAAATTCAGAGAAAGAAAAGAGAAAGAAAAAAAGAAAGAAAGAAAGAAAGAAAGAGAGGGGAGAAAAAAGGAGCAAAAAAAAAGAAATGAATGTACAGTGGGAAGAAAGAAAAGAGAGAGAATGTGATCAGAGAAGACAAAAAAATACAGAAGAGAAAGAAAGAAAAAAAGAAAGAATAGAAGGAAGGAAGAAAGAAGAAAAAAACAAGTAGTATGGGTAGGGGAGGAGGAAAAGGAGAAAGAAAGGAAAAGGGAGTATAGAAAGGGGATGATCAAAGGAGAAAAAGAGAAAAAAAGGAAAAGAAAAAGAGAAAAAAAGGAAAAAAATTAGAGGAAGGAAAGATGAAGGCAGGAAAAAAGAACCAAAATAAAAAGGAGAGCAGAAGGGAAGGGAAAAAAAATAACAAAAAAAAAAAAACAGAAAGGAAGAAAAAGAGGAGAGAGCCGGAAAAGAGATAGAAAGAAAAAGACACGACAGCAGAAAGAAAGAAAGAAAGAAAGGGAAGAGAGAAATAAAGGACAGCAGAAAAGGTAGCACGTTGTGTTGGGGACAATCAATAAAAAATTAGAAGAGAGATGATCAATGAAAGAAGGAGTTAATCACTAAAAGATCTGAAAAAATTATTTGGTGGGGGGAAAGGGGAGATCAAAAAAAATCATTCTGGACGTGATAAGGATTACATGTTTACATCTACAGTCTTCTAGCTCTTTCTAATCATTTAATTGAGCATAAAACCATTCGAACTATGCCAGATGTTTGAAATGAGGGAGAGACATTATGATCAGCTTGTATGATTGGCTAGTGTGAAGTCTTGATAACATTACATCATTTAGCAAGAGAAATAATTTGTTCATTGATCTCCCCCCAACATGACATGCTGCCAAAAAACGATAGTCTCGTGATAGTTTTTATTGAGTTATTAACCAGATCCGTCTAAAAAAAGTGTTTGAAAATAAAAAAGACTGTGTGTTAGTGAATATGAAAGAGAAGAGGTTGGGTACGTGGAGAGAGAGAGAGAGAGAGAGAGAGAGAGAGAATGAAGAAAGAGATAAAAGATGCACAAATACACGGATGAAAAATGAATTCACGACTAAAAACGTGAATGAAAAAAAAGCAAAAGCCAAGAAGAGGTAAAAAAAAGATGGAAAATATCTAAAACAGAAGTAAAAAAAAAAAAAAAAGAGTAAAATGAAATTAAGTAGATTTGAATTATTGAAAAAATAGTCAAACAAATTGAGATGGATATTATTCATACCCAAAGTCAGATGAGAGAGAGAGAGAGAGAGAGAGAGAGAGAGCAAGAGAGACCAGAAGAAATCGCCAACAAATGTTCTATAAAACCATAAGAATGGGAAACACTGAACTACTCTAAGTAATGTCTTTAATTAGAAGCACTTAGCACTTGTTTTAATCAACAAATCTGTAATAATGTTCGATATGGGAATCTCGTTATGAATTCGATTCCTTTAACACGATGAATCTATTTTAATTCTCTGAAAATCGAACAACTGTTTTTGTCAATCTTTTACTCTGGAGTTGACTCCATTTTCCCATGGTAACAACAATGACACTGACAAAACAATGGTGACAACATCTGACTAATTTCAGATATCCGATTGATTTCAATTTTTATCGGAGAGACAGGGCTGGAAACAGACAGATTATCCGTATTCTGGTAACCCCAAGTACCGGTCAGGTCTTTTAGTGTTTGAAGAGACTGGTAGGTGGTACAGCTTCGTACCTTCCGCTCAATCCTCTTCATTTACATTCGTGGTGGAGGTCGTATCTACCAATTAGCCCCCTTCATGATCCCTAGATTTGACTTGCTTTCTTACGTTATCACTTATAATTATTTCAAAACAATGAGGTGGTATTAGATCCACTCAGAAATGAGTGTTGTAAATAAAATTAGCGTTATTTCTCTTTTCTGAGAGTATCAGACTTGCATAAGATTTTTTTTAATTGGGTACTGTCAAGGGAGGTCAGGATGAAAATGGTTAGTTTTCTAGGAACGATTAATTTAGCTGAAACATAGATCGGTATATGTCCATCCGATTGTAAAATATATCTAGATGTAAGACCTGTCCTTCATTCAAATGTCTATCTTCACCGTCATTTTCATCTGCTTAAGGAAATTCATCCATTGTATAGAATTATATCGCCACAATATCACATTTATTGAAAAAAAAACTCCTCATTAAAGACTTGCTCCTTCCCTTTTTGAAGTATATTTAATCATTTCATCTCTTTTGTCTTATCACAGAACATTATTTCATATATGCATGTTTGTGTGTTAGGTTATGAGTTTGTGTGTTCCAGCGCATCTGGCCATTCTGTTTTGTCTGGAGACTTGAAAATTAGCATCGGTAATTCACTTCACCCCTTCTCTAATGTTCGATTTGAGTTTTGGAGAGGAGGCTTTTTCTTCACCTTTCGGCGGCCTTATTTTGATGGATTTCATGACAACTAGGTTCTCTAGAATCTCGATATTTTTAGAAAGTTTTTACTCCATTTTATGTTTTCCAGTGAAAATGTCGTAAAAGAAATATTCTGACAAAGTTTATTCTTCTATAGATTTTTTTATATAAATTTTGACACTACAATTGTTCAATTATTGACTCTTTTTTTTTTTAGTTTCAATTCTCTCCGAATATCAGTTTTCGATCCCAAAGGTTCAATAAACCCCTCCCAGCGTTTACCGAACGCCTTTTTCACCCTCAGACGTTTAACCGCTCCATGGATAGTCCCATCGATCCCAAGGGGTCGATATCGACCACTTTGCCGACCCTTTGTTTACATGTTTGAGGAATTCGAAATACCCAAGAGCATAAATATCTGCATAATTAGTTGAACAAGCGGCAGGTGAGAACACATTAGCGGCTCCCGAGGCAAATTGAAAAATAAATCTTCAGTTTTTTTGTTTTTTCAAATTATAAATTTGAAAACAGGATGGAGGATTTTATGTGTTAATTTTATTAGGCCTTATTTAGTGCTTCTCTCTGGGGATATTAAATTGTAATGTAATTAGTAAAGTATTGGTGGTTGTGCTGTCAGGATCAGCGTTACGTATTAGGCCAAATTAGGCTGCTGCCTAAGACTAAAACCTTGAAGAATCGCAGAACTGACTTTCTAGAAGGGAAATTTATAAGAAAATCAAGCAGGTGAAGTTACAAATAAAACTATAGTACAAATATTAGGTTTCACCACGGGCGTATGAAACACCCACACCAGCCCTGCTTGCTCTTGTATTAAAAGTCTTGACGATGCCTTTTATATTTTACACATCTTTCGAATAATTTGCAAGGATCAAAGGTGAATTTAATACTAGTCAGCCCCCTCCAAAAAAAAAGAATAGACAAACATACTTGAAAACTATGAATCTACGTTGACAATTATGGTTGATAATTTCTGATATATAAATGCTTTGGAAGACAATTGATTATGTTCCCAGGATTAGCTTTTGATTGTGGTGCAATGGCTGCCATTGTACAGTCTGATTCTCCAGCGGCAAAGTTTGTTGCAATTTTCTACAGATTCTTCCTTCCTTTCTCTCTTCCTTTCTTTCTTTCTTTCTTTCTTTCTTTCTTTCTTTTTTTCTTTCTCTCTGTCTCTCTCTTTGCAGGTCTTCTCTTTTTTTCTCACTCGTCCGGATGCCTGCCTCATTTGCAAGTCTCCATCTGATGCAGTCTGAGGCAAAAACCTCCCAGCTAGTTTGATTTTGCCTGCCTTCAGGTTTTGTTTACAAGCACTTATATATAAAATACATAAATATTAGAGAGAAAATAAATGAAAGCAAATTTATCAATCTTACAGCCTACTTAGTTTCAAGGGTGTTAACTTTCAACCTGAAGAATGTAAGCTTCGTATAATCGATAGTTACTGAGTAATTGCAGTGCATTCGATACTCCGAGAGCCGCTGATCCAAAAAAGTTTAAATCTCGATACTGCACTGCCTTGTGTGCTGACTGATAGATCTTGTGAAAATCAACTTTACGTAATGGCCAGTTGCCAAGTAATTGTGGTGGTCGTAAACAGATTTCTTTTTAATTTTATGATATTGGAGCTGCCTTAGACGGCGTTTTAGTCATCTACAGTTATCTGGGTTTTCCTGTCTCAAACGAAAAGACTGTTTTCTGCTTGTAAAATACTTTTTCCCTTAATAGACTATAATATTGCAATGCCAAAACAATCTCCGATAAGAAGTCACACTTCCTGATAGGCAAGATGGTTTGATTTCTTTATTCGATCTGAGCTAATCATGGAGTAGAATCTACGTGGCTTCTAACGAAGAACAGATAAGTGAAACGATGGAGTAAAAAAGATAACAGAAAAAATATTCGCAAAATAAATTTACTATTGGATGCATGATATATGGTGTCGTAAAGGTGGTGGACAGTGTTGCTAACTTGGCACTTTTCTTGCTAAATCTAACGTGTTTTGTTCTTTAATTTTTTTCATTGTCGCATTGCAAAAATCGCTATTTCACCATTGTCATTTTGGCCATTTTTACCGTGTTTAGCTTCTTTAAGTGTGTGTGTGTGTGTGTGTGTGTGTGTGTGTGTGTGTGTGTGTGTGTGTGTGTGTGTGTGTGTGTGTGTGTTTTGACTATTTTTTATCTTTTTAGTTTTTTAACAGTTTTTTTTTTTCTGTCAGTCAAACTAGTACGAAAATATTTTTTTTCGGTTGGTAACACTGCTGGTGCATAAAAAGAATAAAAAACAGAGAATAAGAATGAAGTTTTAAAAAATGTAACAAGAGAGTTTTTCTGTAATTTTCAAGTTACTACTTTACTCTTACGTCTTTTTGTTTGTTTTTTTGTCTCTGTTTTTTAGTAATAAAATGGATTTTTTTAGATGGATTTAGATTCGACGATATTTTCAATTTTAGATTTTCTTATATTCTATTCTTGGGTGAAGTATTGGAACATTTGAACATTAAAACTGTAGCTGATTTCACACCTTGGACTTAATTCCTTACAACCGATTGTCCACGCTTGTTGATGTTCACAATGTTGACCAAGCAGTCGTCTTCAGCTTTCGTTTGCCTATGAAGTCCTCGTGGCTGAATGGTTGAATGCTGCCAGGCGTATACTGGGTACCGTGGATGAGGGTTTGACAGTTCGATTTTAAACGTGAGGTGGCTCTTATTTTTTGATTGTGCCGTTTAATCGTTTTGGGGAGATTATGGTCCGATTCAAAGTTGCGAGAAAAAGTAACTAAACGTCAAGATGAAGGTAAAATCAAATTGGATTTGGTTAATTTTTTTCATCAATCATGTTCATCAATTAATGAATGACAAACGTATTGATAACTGAATAGCATATATGCAATTTTGAGCGCTCTTCGAAAGGATATAACATAATAGAATCTGTTTAGTTTAGTTTTGTCAAAGACCATGCTGATCAGTCCGTCGGAGACAACTCAAAAGATTTCGTTTCCATTTCACTACAGTCCTTTTGATCAACTCCATATTATTTTTTTCTCACGCAAATCACACAGCTTGGAGTGTACTTACTTAGCTCCCAAGTGCACGAGGAAATATGTCTGAGTTGGTTTTCTACACTATCAGCTCATACTGCAAATTGAACCTGGATCCTTATGCTTGTTCTGGCAGACATGCTAACCATTTCATCCTTAGAGTGGATGAGATATCTCAAGTTCATATCACTTTCCAGCTTTCGTAGAAGAAACCTTTCATATAACTTTTGTGTAGGATCTAAATGCAAAACCAAAATTGAACCCCTATCGTCATAAATCCAGTTACTGTAAAGAGGAGTTAACACAGGATAATCATTTCGACTTCCTTAGATTCAGATAAGTAAACGAAATTATGATAACAATGAAACCATTTTAGGCATCTGTACTTTAAAATTGTGAACGTTACTTTTTGTCAATAATAATAACATTATTGATAATATTAGCAATAATAATGCTATCAATTAGCCTTCAGCATCTGGTGAGAAGGTGCATATAACATCAATAATAATAGTAATGATGGTGATCATGACATTTGCATGAGTACACTAGATACTTGGTGATCGTTTTGAGAGAAAGTCAGCTCAAATTTTCAAATTTCTTTTAACTTAGTAACTTCGTTCATCATATGCCATAGACTGGACCATTTCAATCCTTCTTCAAGTTTAGTCTTTAGTGTGTTGGGCAGGGTTCCAAGTGAGTCATTTATTTCGTGCACGATCCTGACCTTCGTCTTACCGAGACATCTCAATTCATGGATGATTTCCTGCTGTTTTTCTATTTCTTCTTTATTTCCGTTTATCTTTGGCTTCATGACGTAGCCAAAATCTCAATCCGGTAGACTTTCTTAAACTTTGTTCATGGCCACGTGACCAGGTGACATTTCTTTTTATTCTCTTGAACGGTTTTTGGTTTGCACTGGTTTGCAGTTTGAGTGCATGATTGAACCTGAGTTGTTTGCATCATTCCCATTGTACCAAAGTCTTTGTTATGCCTTCTCTGTTAGAAACCATCAGGAAAGACTGTCAATAGCATCATAGTCAACTTTTACGTTATTTCCTTCAGTTTTCAAATCAGTCTGGCTAGGTGGTTATGTATCACGCGTACAAACCACACCGATCAAGCTACACGTCTGAAACTTTCAAAATTTACTCTTCATTCTGTCTAGACAGAAACTGTAACCATACGTCTCTTCAGTTTGGAGTGAATTTGGTTGGCTAGCTGCGTATACATGCATTTATTTATCGAGATAGGAGGCTGAAAGTTTACTTCGCATCATATCAAGAAAAACCTTTGTTTTTAAAAATGCCAATCACCAAAAGAGGTCATTTGTAGAGGGGTCAGTTTGCTATGTAAGTTTATGCTGAACTGATCTTATAGTTCGCATTCGAGCTTGTTTTCTGTCAATCTATACTTTTTTAGTGATCACTGCTAAACGAAATACGAGAGAAGTTGCTTTTCCATTGATCATCCCTTTCTCCAACGTTTTTAATTGATCCTCACCGAACACGACATCCTACCAGTAGACATTGGTCACGTGACAATTTCCATTGAGTAACTAAATGGACCTGATTTTCTCTTCGTACCGTGGCATCCTACTCCAATCAATTACGATGAACTTTACAGTTTCTCTCTTTTTTTTTTTTCACCAAAGTGAAATTTGTTCTGACCATGATGATTATTTGAGTTCTCGCACCAACAACATCCGGTGGTTTTCGCTCGAGGGAGCGACAGAAAATCTTCCTGAATATTCCAGGACTCACCTCAATATTCTGACTAACCTCAGTAGTGCTATCGTTTCTGATTTTTACTTCCGCTGGCCTTTTGTTTGCCAGGTTCTTGGGAACCGTTTCCAGAGCCCTCCAACCACTACCGTTACCCTCACGTTCCACGGCCTCTCCAGCTCCCGGGCAATGCTTAGATATTTATCTAACCTTTATCTCTGGCTTCCAGCTTCAACCTGTGGTCCTCCGAGACAGCTACATCTACTAGTTGACATGTTTCCCCACTTCATCCGCTACCACAAGATTTGGTCTCCAGGCCTGGATTGGGTCATCATCATCATCATCATCATCATCATCATCATCATCATCATCATTTTTATTCATTGTGCGTATCTGTGCATATCTGGATCTTAGTGAACGGACGGGCTGTGACAGAATGTTCCATAAACAAAAGTGTCATTTTGCCAGCCTGCTAAGCATGTCAATGAGAATTTTTAAAAGTTTTCTAGACGCCTGGCTGTCGCTTGACGAGTACATGTTAGGTTTGTGAATTAAAAATCTCCCACCTTATCCCCGTGCAAGTTTGGTCGAGTGCATCTCATTTCACCTTTGAAACCAAGTACCGTATGCTGAGCTCTCCTTTCATGAATTGCCACTGATGGCCTTGATGCGTCCACAGATGGGTTCACACGGTGTATCCACACCGAAACTTGGCAGAACATCACTTTACTTTGGCATCACATGAGATATGATATTGTAAAAAAAACATATTGACAACGTTTAGATCAATTATTCTGAATATGGAGCACACCCCCCACAGGGATGCAATTTTAATATATTAGGGGGTGCAATTTCAGTATATTGGGGGGCAATTCAGAATTTGGGTGTTAAGAGTGGGAAGTGTTCCCTGACTTGGTCGTGTCAAAGCTTAACTGATTAATTCCTAATTTTACAATACTAGAAATTCCTAACTATGCAATACTATCAATTAGAAGTTATACAATATTGCTAATTCCTAAACATGCAAAACTATGAATCACTATTTTACAATAGGGTATGTACTAATTAATGCTTAATCTTTCAACTATGTGAGACTTAAAAGCGATGGGATAATTGGATTATTGCAACTAAATTTCATACAATGAATATCAAAAATAGTAAATCCCTTAATGATCATACATCAGCATTTTTTACAAATATTTTGCAACATGGTACATGATTTAGATATTTTTTGTTGTACAAAGAGATTTGTTGTACAAAATGAGATTCTCATGAGGTTGGGCATGGAATCATAAAGTTTAGGGACGGCTAGTTCAGATAAAGTGTGTCTAAAAATACACTTGCTGCATTTAATTTCGGTTCATATATTTTGAAGCCATCGAATCCTTAATTCCTTATTATTCTATAGAGGGTTAATCAACATAAATCTACATAGCAAATTGAACTTTTTACTGATAAGGTACTTTGAGGTGTTTTTCAAAAAAGAAAAAGAAAAAAAATCAGTTCTTCCACGACATTAAAAAGAATGAATGTTGACATTTTCATTCTCCTAAATCCATTGCTGCAGCCTGCAAGAGCAACTAAAAAACTGAAGAAACCTATTTTGACAGCTTTGGCTGACAGTTATTAACAGTGCATCGATTAATAAGATACTGAATTTACTGGCAAATAACATGAAAGTATCACCGTAATTCTTTTTTTGGCAGCTCTTGCATCTTATCTTGAACTACTTACTATACAGCTCGAATCTTTCGTATGTATATACTTCTCCATGATAGAGGTTCAGTGAATATATCTATTTTCGTTTTTAGATACTGTCAACAAAAACTTTCACCAAAACAGTCAGCGTAAGTTTCTTCAGTTTTCAAGCAAGTTTGGCTGGCTTGCTGGCTATGTATGTGGCATCATGCACGCCGAAGCATTGTCTATCCTTCAACAGTATTCAATATAAATTTATTGAGAACTCTTTGAGATATTGTGTGGACGGTCGTGAGCGTATATCAAAATGTGATTGGAAAAAAGAACAGAATGATCACAAAAACATTTCTGGACCCCCCCTAATTTTTACAATTTCTCTCCTACACAAGTGCTGTTACCCATTTACAGACTTCCATTGAAATTCATTGGGTATTTTCAGAGATATGTAGACAAACAGGTAGACGAACAGACGTGACCGAATACTCATTCTTCTTTTCAACTCTGTTGTCAAAAGTTAGTGATATTTATTCATACATGTAGTTTTTCGAATCGTCAAATTATAATGTTTTCAGTGATCAAAAATACACATATATATCCCTGCCCATTACATCATTTCCCTGTCATTTCTCTGTAACCCTTTCCGGCTGTTATGTCAGTAAACCATCTTCCTCCTTCAGCCCTGAAAAACCGTGCCTGACCCAAATCTAGCGTTAAAATTAGGACATAAATTCTCAAATATTTTTTCGACCATTTTACAATTAGTATGGTCGCTGTTCATCTTCAGTCAATAATGATGAAGCTTTGATTTTTATTGTTCGCCTCTCATATAACCTTGCACGAAAATAGGAGTCCAACATATTTCCACGAGACGTACATTGAACGCACTTGAGCCACGGTTTGGCCACCCTTCAAATAGAGCATCACTTATCCATAAAACGGAGAGACAGACGGACAGAGGGACAGACAGATAATAAGACAGAGGACAGAGGGACGGATTTACAAATCACGAGATCATTTCCACTGTGGTATTACATTCATTACATCCAAAAAATGGCTACAACTTGTTTGAATTAAAGGGATTCTGTTTATTTAATGATCCAAAAGATGCGTTCAATGGTGTAACAAGTGAAGCAGCTACGACGGTTCAACATCCCAAATGCCCTTTCTGTTGGCAAATATCTTCCACAATTGTCGAATTAGGCATTTTTCCGACTAGAATTATTTGATTTTGTTCATATCTAGTCGATAAAGATCTCCAACAACCGAATAAAACTTGTACATTTATCAAAAGTGAATGTTCAGCTTGTATTTACTGTTTGTTCTGAAGTTTTTTATGTATACTTATTTTAATATCACTTTAAATGAGTGAATACACATTGACAAAAACACTCAATGTATATATATATATATATATATACATATATATATATATATATATATATATATATATATATATATATATATATATATATACAGCATTTGAAATATATATATGCATGTAATATATATATATATATATATATATATATATATAGAGAGAGAGAGAGAGAGAGAGAGAGAGAGAGAGAGAAAGAGAGGGGGGAAAGAAAGCACAGAGAGACAGAAAGACGGATGAAAATTACAATCGGACGGTGAAGTGAAAAACTCAAGAGATAGGCGTTAAATCTTGATCTTTTTATAATCATCCTGTGGGTGCAGTTCGATGCATTTCAGCAGGAAGTAGACCTCCTTTTCAGAGAGAAATATTAGTTACAGAAATATTAGTCTCAGAGAGAAATAAGCTGTTCACATTTTGATGCCGAAGAGGAGACTGTGCGAAATTTCTGTGTTCGTTTGTTTAGTAGGAGCAAGAGGGGAGGTGTTTGTATCCGTATAATTGAGGGTGACATTTGGTTCGAAATGAGATAGGTCTATGAGAGGTGGGGTCAGAGGATGTATGTTTTCTGCCCGTGTGGATGTTTAGCTCGTCTCAGATAAGAGGGACGATGATTGGCTGGAATGGTCAATTCTCAGGAAAAGATGGCTTTTCTTATTTTTATTTTAAAATGAAAAGGTGGTTTTTAGCATTTAATTGATAAGTGTTGATGTCTGTGGAGCTGGTTGAGAGTCGGTGTGTTGTTTTCAATTAGTATTTTTAGTTGATGGTGGGTGAGACTTCATTACTTTCATCAAAGAGGTGGTGTATGTGTGCTTGTATCATTTTTCAAATTGACTGCCGGTTGTAAGACCAATCTAATTTTAAACCAAATGTCACCCTTAATTACACAGATACAAACATCTCCTCTGCTGTTTCGACCAAACAAACATACAGAAATTTTTACATTCTCTTTTTCAGCAGCAAAATTTATACAGCTCTCTTTTCTCTGTGAAACTGACACAAACATTTTTCTCCGGGAGAGATGGCTGACCACCGTTGAAATGCATCAAACTGCGCCCACGGAAAGATAATCAAAATTTGTAGATGTAACACTTATCTCTTGAGTTTTCTATTCCATCTTATATATATATATATATATATATATATATATATATATATATATATATATAATCACATCAGGTAAGTACTAAAGTAATTCAGCCGCCAGTTTAGTTAAATGGAAAGCTTCGTCATCATCAGCAGCAGCTTTTTAGTGTCAGTTGTTGGACGAGCACCATCCCAAGGATTCGCCAGATCTCTCTTCAATATGTTTAGTTTGTTACACAATTTTGCCCGCCAAAGTTTTGCATATGATCTCTAGGGATCTATGTTATGAGCTGTGATGTCTATCGATTGTCTTACACTTTTGCACCATGGCTAGTCCGTTGCCATTTAAGGATTTCATGTTATACTTTCCTCTTTTCTCCACAGAGTTCCTTTCACACGAACTCAATAATTCCAACGGATATACTAAACAAGAAACAAAATATAAAATTAAAAAAAACATTTAATGCATAACCACAACTCAGTTAAATTAAAGAAGGTTCTTTGGATAATGATTCAATATCATCAGATTGGCTCTATAAATCAAATTCAGATTCACTCTCTGAAGTTTTAATTATTTTCAGTCTAATTTTTAACGTATATCTGATTCTCGGCGAACAAAAAAGTCTATGACTTGAATAGGATCCAAAGATGAAAAATTTTGAGCTCATGAGTCACGTGTAATTTAATCAATGTCTCATTTTTGATAAAAATTGTTCCGATGACTTAAAACTGTTTTCCCCATTCTATCCTTCATGAAAGAATGGAGATAATCTGATCAACTGAGACAAGAAGATATGGCAAACATGTTAACAACAAAAGATTCATTTTTCTTCCAGAAAATTGTTTTCAAGGTCTTCATAGTTATGTTTTCATTATAAATTTTAACTTTTCAGTAATAAACAGTCATTTTTTTATCTCTCCTTCCACAAAGATATGTTAAAGAGGAATAGAAAAACGGTGAATCATTGACAAAACTTTGAATTTCATTTTTATTGGAACACGAAAGGTTTATGATTTTGTTGCTAAAATAATTCCAGTGTCATTTAAAATATGATTTCGTAGTTCAGTTTGTTGGTCGATGTGTAGGGATTCACGTGCCTTTTATAATGATTGTCATTCCTGCTTAATTGAATTCCACGAACTTCATTATGTTTTATTTCTCCAATAAGCCGTTATCTTGAAATGTCTAAAAGTTGAGTAATTTCAGCGTAGAAGAGATATTTTCTTGGGCATTCTACTGCTGAAGTTCCTATCTTGAAGATTTTCTGATTGTTTCGAAAGGATATACAGAACTTCAAGTGATTTCATTGCATTTTTAATTATTGGAATATTCTTTAATTTTATAAGAATTCCAGAAGCTGCAGTTCTTTGAAAATCACTTGAAATTGTGAAGCGATTGCTGTAAATCCATGCTCTGGGTTTCTTTCTTTTAATACTCTTAAGCGGTCATCAACCGAACAAGTTTCGCCAGCGTGTGTTGGGAAAGCTGGTGACATGAGAGAAAATTTAAAGTGCCTTTTTAAATCTGTTTGATTTAATGCAAACGTGATGAAAGGCACACAGGGCATTTAAAAGACTTTTATATTTTACATTTACAGATATTTGCCGGGGCCCTTATGTAAAGTTCCTTCTAATGAGATAAGCAGTGAATCACGATGAAATATTACCTGTCGTCGAATTAATACTTCCATCGGTTTAAGAAAAATCTATTACGATAAAAACAGGGAAATATTTGGTGAAATTGTAGTGAATGTAATATAATTTCGAAAATTACTCAAGCACGCTTTGATTCATAAACGCACTTCAAAAGAAATATATGTCTATGTTTGGATGATATACAGAAGCTCCATAATTGGTATATGGACTGACAGCTACTATTCAACCAAGATAAGTGCAAATGTCTGCATGCTGGGACAAAGAATTCTTATTATGACTATTTCATTGGAGTCCACCGAAAAGAAACTACTTCAAAAGAGAAATATCAGAGAGTTCTGATCAATAAATCAGTAAAAGCGAAGGACTATATACGTAGTAAAAAAAAATAGGCATACAATATATCTGGTCACATAAAGAGGACTTTCACTAACAAAAGATTGTTCAATATGTTAAATCTTTACAAAACATTAGTCCGACTGATTTTGGAATGCAGCCAACAAGTGCAGAATCCATACGTAATAAAAGACAAAAAAGAAAAGAGAAGATGTTCAACGTCGGTTTATGAAGATGATAAACAAGAAGAAAAATTAAACATACGAGGAAAGGATGCTGATATTCATCCTCGTTTCTCTGGAAAGAAATCAGAAAATATTATATATTTAGTTGATTAGGGGGATTCTCGGGTATGGAATCTGAATAGTTCTTTCAACTTCAATAACAAATAGTACTCGTACGGAGAAAAAAAAACATTTTTAATTGAACGTGATACAAAACTTCTCCAGCCAACGTGCTGGGGAATCTTGAAGATGATTGAGTAAAAATGCATTTTCAACAACATCAATTGACTGTTTTAAATTCAAAATTCAGTTCATGCTTGAAAAAATTCAGTTTGACCCCTGTCCAGCTCTAACATCTGATATGGCTTGGTAATGTATCTGGCGTGGTGTTGATATATATTTTCTTCGTGACTCTGAAAAAATTTTCGATGTTTTCGTAAGTTTGCAAAAAATAATTCCTTAATACCTTAAACACAAAGGTTCAGTCGTTGAAACCTACGAAGAAAGCAAAAAGTTGGTATTTTTTCGATTGTCGAGACGAACAGAGGGTGTTTCAGCTATTGTGTGATCATACCAATGTCAATTTTGGCTGCTGCTGCTGCTGGTAATGGTGGCGCTGCTAGTGGTGATAATGATGATGATTCCACGGTTCTAAACCCTGTTGTTGATCGTAATTAGTGTAAAAAATCTGTTACATCAGTCCTGGACAACAAAATTTTTGACACCAATTACGATCAACAACAGGATTTGGAACGTAGAAATTAACTTAATCCGAAATTAGTCATCGGAACAAGCGCATGTTTCCCGCTTACGTCTCGGCAGTCTGAAAAATAACCATTTATCATCTGAAGACGGCTGTAGGATGCAGCAGCCATAACTTTAAGTTCAAGAGATGAACGAGGAAAAGGCCCAAAAAGCGCTTCGATCGAGAAGGAAAAACGCTAAAAATGGCTGAACACCCCTAAAGATTCTAAAAATGGTCAAACAGAAGCCAATATGTTAAAGCACGCCAACATTAATTTAGCGCTTATTTCAGGCTGCCAAAGCAAAAAACGCAATAAATTTAGTGTGAGAAGAGCATTATTTGCAATACCATTACTCGTATACTAAAATATAGCACCAAGCACAATGTGAAATGTAACCTCCCGTTATACGTATAGCTACGATGGATTGAAGTTTTTTTTTAGTTGGCATCAGAGTCGGGAGAAGGCATGTGCAGTTATATACAACACAATCCATCGATAAAAAATGATGCTTGAATAAACGAAAGAGTTCAGGTACCTAACTAAAGATCATGCAAGGATGATTTCTAACATCTTATAAAGGAGACCAGACGAGAAATATTAGAGAAAAAATAAACAAGAGACCAAGATATTCTAAAATCCATCAGAAAACTCAAACGGAAATAGACAGGCCATCGTTTTGAGAATTAAGACGACCACTGGATATCACAACTCACAACAAGGATCCCCCAAGATCATATGCGAAATTGTGGCCAAAAGAGAATAGGAAGGCGTGATTATATATTTTAGATTGAGTGGTCAGACAAATCTTGGGTAAGGTCTATGTCCGACAAAGGATGTTCAAAGGTTGCAGCAGCTGATGATAATGATGATGATGATGATGATGATGATGGTGGTGATGATGGTGATGATGGTGATGATGATGATGGTGATTATTATGATGATGACGTATTGTACAAGCTGATTAGGGACTCTATGCCTCGTTTGATAGTGATAGCAATATTCTAGTATGATTATTAGTCTAAATCTATGGACAGTGTGCACATGAAATTGATTGAATCGAAGAAAACACCCATACATTCCTTTGAACGGTAGAGACAGAAGAACTATTTTTGAATGCACTGCCCTTCAACAACACTGCTAAACACTCCTTTGTAGATAGATGCCTTCACAGAACAGGAGGGAATTGTTTCATGTTCACTATTTATTAAATCACAGAAGGCGATGTGTATATCACCGGATGAAGGACTGTCGGAAAGGAAAATCGATGCTTTGAAGTGACTCTCCACTTCTCGCTCAAAGTTTGTGCGTCTTTTGAGCACAGAGACCGCCATATTTTGGCGCTATACCAAGAAATAACTCTTTTTATCTAGATCTGTTTAATATTGCGGAAAAGAACCGGAAAACAGGATACCATAAAAGATTCTGATTTGTCTCTTTCCCTTTATTTTATCGAGGCTGTTCGGTTTATTTATCATTTTTCTATCTTTAGAAACAGTCACAAATACATTCTAATCGACGCTGTTTATTTACGTAATGAGGTTTCTACCTGTCGATGTTTCTCGATGGTTATAGTTAATGACTAGAGGACAGTCTTTTCTCTATAAGATTATTTTCAATACATGTTTCCTACCGTTGATACTGTTCAATGGTTATAGCAGGGGACTGGAGGACAGGAGGCGGGGTTTTCTTTATACGTTTAGTCGTACGTAATGTATGAGAAAGAGAAACTATCATTCTCATATCAATATTGTTTTGACGAACCATCTCTTACTTATCACTACATTCCAACGGATACATTTTCCAACTTCTTTGTGAGTAATTTGTCTATCAAATGTAAACAGATTTCAACTATCAGTTATTCTGGAACTGTATGATTAGAATCAAATAACGTTTATGAAAAGATCTATGCACTATATTTGACTAACGGAAAAGATTTTCCAGTAGACTAATCTTATATAATCTTGGTGGTTTAAAGTAACTTTAGTGAATAAGATAGCATATATCACGTTTGCACAAGTGACTGGTAGACGTTAGAAATAAATATTCTAGTTTTCAAGGCAAGCTCTCATTGCATAAAGAAATCATAAGAAAGCAATCATAACTTTTTGATTTTAACTATTGACGATATCGACCACAGAAACACAGAATGGACATAAATCCACATAGAGACTAGAGTTAATTGCAACAGATTGAAAATTTTAAAAAAATATATTTATTTAATATGTATGATTTGATATTTTCTATTCACGTTCTCTTTTATATCAATTCATACAATCACTGTTTAACATTATAATGATATGAGTTCTCAAAAAGCATGTTTAACTTCAATTTTTGTCAAAATACATGAATGTTTCTCTTTAAAAACATTCATCTATTCCTTCGAAAACTTTCATCTCTATTTGTGTAAACATTGATCGCTCAACCAATCTCATTTATTCATTATTCCATTTTGACCACGTTTTGTATCAGTTGTCGATTTCATCAAGGGTCAAAATTCACGCGCACCAAAATCGAAAGATAACCAGAAATTGGACTCCTTTCTGACGAAGCAAAGATTATATACAATCAAATAGTTGAGCATTCCTCAACGATATCATAGCTTGATGTTTGAGAACAGATAAAAAGGGGGATTTTGAAGATATCAGGAATACTTGAGACATTGATACTAACTATTATCTTTATACTCCTGTTACATACATACCAAGCTGGGATTAGTATTAAACCATATATGAATATACATATATAAAGAGAGAACAGTGTGTATGCGCGTTAGTTATCTTTAGATTGCTCTATATCACAAGAATAGCAACGTTAGAGCGAAAAATTGAAAATTCATAACACAAAGAGCTACATCACGAATTCAAAGCCTTTTGAGGATAAACGAAACAAATATAAACAATAATTATTGTGACATAATTGGACAGACATTCAAAGAAACGAACAATGGATAAAGATCAGAAAGAAATACACTTTAAAAATTGTCCACGAGGTGTGAAAAAATTCCGTTGAATATCAACTAAGTGTGAAAAAATCTACTTGAATGATCACTGCTAATGTGTGGATGAGCATTTTGTAAGACAATTCATACGAAATTACGTATTTATCTCTCTCTCTCTCTCTCTCTCTCTAATTCTCTCTCTCTCTCTCTCTATATATATATATATATATATATATACATAAATATGTGTGTGTGTGTGTGTAAGGGTGGTAGTTGCCGAAATCACGTTTATCTTCTTTGTTGTGAAGGAGGATTATCATTCCTCGACAGATGTTGTGAGATACTATCCTTTCTTACATTCGCAGCTTGAATAGCTGTCCTTTATGAAAATATAACACTGGCATCCTCGGGGAGGTCTGTTGTTATGCAATCCTAACTTTGAGCTTTTCTGACTTTCGAATTTGGAGATTTAAAAGAAAACTATTATGTCTCTGATGCCACTCGTACATATTGCCAAACGAAAAATGGTAATATTATTTATCTTTAACTTATAAAGATATTTTCTCTCTTTGAGAATCATTTTGTTTCTTTCAGATTTTAAGTTAAATTTAACTCTGAATGCTACCATTGTATGATTGTTTCTTATATGTACTTTGTTCATAACAGTAATATCTATCACGTTATTCATCTTGTAAGTCATTATAAAATCATCTTCGTTTTCTGTTATTCCATTTGGGCTTTTCCAAGTCTATTTAAGATCTTGTGTTTTTGAAAGAATGCATTGGTTATCTTAAATCTCTCTGGGAAATTGACTAACATATTAACCTTCTCCTTCCTCCAGCCTATCCCATATTTCTCTACTCCAAATTTCCTAAACTTTCCTTTTCCTACCTTAGAATAAAAGTCTCTCGTGAGTATTATGTAATTCATCACTGATATCGTCATAAAACCCTTTGATCTCCAGCTTAGAACTTTTTGAAGCTTGATTGCCTTCCATGTAAATATTTTACTTAGTCTTACTGCTATTCAAGCAATTCTTTCTGATAAGCTATCAAAACTTGTAATGTCTGTCGCGTTGTTATTGACCACAAATCCGATGTCACTGAAATTTTTACCTGTTTGTAATAGATAGATAATTACTTACCTTCTATTGTATGGGGTTTTCTCCTTTTCTGTTGGTTTCACAATGTGCAGGGTGATGTTGACCAATTCCCTCATTAGTTGATATAGTCTGTGGTCATCAGCTCTGCTCCGTAAACCTTCATGTTGTTTAGTATATATTTAATGTCAAAGACTTTATTTTCCTCAGAGAATATCTGATGACATATTGCACTCGGATACACATTATAAGATCCTGACACAGTAGGACCATGTACGCAACATAACTCTCCATGTGAGATGAAGTTTCAAAATCAAATGCCCCATGCACACAGCCTTCAGACCAAGGGTTTGCATTCTATTGAGTGAGGACCCAAAGTTGTAGTTTCGACTGGAGTCTCTTCTTCCAAGCAGATTCCGAAGTTAATTGTAAGGGTCTGCCACGCTTTATATTAAGGTGCTTGTATCTATTTCACTCTATTCACACTTAATCTAACCAAGACTAAATTAGTGCAGAGTGGAATCGAAGGAAGGTTCCAGCAATAAAGGTTCGAATTACGGTTGACTGGTGTTTATTTCGCCGTAAAGTCAATTTTTCATCATCGTAACTCCCAATCCGTCATTCACCGATAGCTGATGGGCAACACAAATGAGGAATAACAAATAAGCCACTGGCGAGAGTCGAATATGTTCCCAAAGAGGGAGCATGTGAGTTAAAACCTCGCTGAAGGCTTATTAGTTATTTCCGATCTACGCTCTTCATTAACAATAATTAAATAGTGATCTTGGGCTTGTAATAAAGACCACCTGAAATTAAAGCGAAAGAACCAATGCATACACCAAAAGGTCACCTCTGGAGCTGAAACATGGAACTTGACAAAAAGAGTTGCTCTTAAACTGGGCACAATTCAACGTGTTCAAGAAATGAACTTGCTAAGCATCACAAGGTGATACAAGACCTAAAATTAATTTGAAAATTAAAAGCAATAGGCTGACCACGTCAGTCCAGGATGTCAGTCAACTGCTAGACTCAAAACATGGATCCTGAGAGGTCATATGCAAAATTGTAGCCGGCCAAAAATGAGATGGTGTAACGATTTTGACAAGTTCTGGATATGTTAGCGCCGCAACTCCAACGACCGAAAGGTCTGGTAGATCTGTGAGAGGATAAAATTGCTGCTGATTAAGATGATGAATGAATGCAAACGTGTTATCTGAGAATCACTGCTTATATATCATCACACACCAACTCAAGGGAAAGGTTTGGATGAAATTTTTGTGACCTTTCTCGAGCTTATATATATATATATATATATATATATATATATATATATATATATATATATATATGTGAGCGTGTGTGTGTGTCTGTGTCTGTGTGTGTGCACGCATGTGTGTGTGTGTATGTTAGCATTTAGCAATGAGACTTCGTATGTGCAAAAAAGTCCACAAGTATCCATATTCAAATAAGAAATAATAATTCACACACATACACATAATTGTACACATACACACACACACACACACATATATATATATATATATATATATATATATATATATATGTGTGTGTGTGTGTGTGTGTGTGTGTTTAAATGTATGCATATGTATGTATTTGTGAATGCAAACATTTGTAAGTAGAAAATGAATACCGTATCATCTACATTAATACTTATTTGTGTCTGTGTGCGTGTTTGTATTGTAAACGTATGTGTGCGTATGTGTATTGTACATCTGGCTATATTTTAAGATATCTGTTTGAGTTTCTTGGGGTTTTAGAAGTGTTTGGTTTGATTAGAAACCTCGTATATCTGAACACACACACAAATAGCTTTGTAGATAGTCTGGAAGGCTTTAAATACAATAGATGTAAAAGAATCATTTTCTTCAAACTTAAGTAAGATTTTCAGTGTTTTGTTCATGTTCTACACAGAATTAGATATCATAGTACTATATGTGATTTCTTCTTCTGAGGACCATCAGTTGCCTACCATGGGATTTATAAATAAATACACACACACACGCACACATGTATATATATATATATATATATATATATATATATATATATATATATGTGTGTGTGTGTGTGTGTGTGTGTGTGTGTGTGTGTGTGTGTGTGTGTATCTGCCGACGTAGAGAAATCTAAACAGCCAGGTCACTAAACAGTTGGTCGGGATTCGCTTCTCTAGGCTTAATAGAAATTAATACACGCTACATGAACAATATAAAAGCTGAACACAGGCCACTGAGTGCACACTAAGCAAGGTTGCCTGATGGCTTAACTAACGACTGGGTGATGCCAGAGTTATGCTTAGAAGGGGAAAAAAACGTCTATACAAAAATCTTTATATCTTATGAGGAGGTGTGAGGTAGCATAATGGTTACCAATTTGCTGAACAGAATCGGCGAACCGAGTTTAATTTCACCTCGTACTAATGCCCTTGAGAAAATTATGAAGCAACGCGTCTGTAATAGTAAATCACCATGAAAGTGGACTGAAATCACAACAGTAACAAACAACTCAGTACTTTTTCAACATCATATAGAAAGAAAACATCATAGTACATAATAATGAAATTATCAATCAGTGATATCATAATATCCATTAGAAAACTTAGAAAAGCCATGTTGTAATACAATAGCCGACGGTCACTGGACCTCACAACTAGCAAGGTCAGTCCCCAGAGAAACTATATCCGCCAGAAAATAAGATGGCGTTACTATTTAGATTCAGTACATTTTGATGCCTCGCCCCCACCCCCTGATTGAGGGAGCTGGCAAATGAGTGACGCTTGAAGACGGACTATAATGATGATGATGAAACAAGACGAAATTATTAAACATCACGCTACGGCAGGCACCCAAAATACCATAATGATAAATGATAGACATTTTTTCCTAATTGCTCAATGCTTTTTGTTCACATACAAAAAGTTTATTAGACGTAAGGGTAATATTTTAATGAAAGTTATTTTATGCACCATAAAACATGGCCCTAATTAGCTGTTTGACCTTCCATTAGAGCATCAACGCTCGGTTTTGACGTCCCCCTTTTATTTGCATTCGTCAGCTTAGTGATCCGTGCAAATCACAAGTATGGACCAGGACTTTGCCTTTACAAGGGTTCTATCACCAAACCCTTGGTAGGATACAAGTTCGTTGAAGAAATACAACCAACCAAATCACACAGCTTGGAGTGTACTCAATTGGATACTAGGTGTATAGGGAAATTTATATTGATGGAGAGTTTTTCTTCGTCTCCGCTCATACCTTCCACGTGTTAGACTAACTATTACACCAGCCGAGAATAAATTATTGACTTTTTCTGGGCATAAAATCTAAAGTTTATTCATACTCGAATTCACAAGTGTGCATATATATATATATATATATATATATATATATATATATATATATATATATATATATATATATATATATATATGGATTGCCAGAATTGAAGACGAAATCATACAAATGTTTGAAATTTCTTTTTTATCAATATTTAATTTCTAGACCTACTCTGTCTTATTTCTGCCTTTGATCACATTGGATACACTTTTTGACTGTTACAATAAGAATTGGTTAAGGTGATTCTTGTAAGAGAAGTCTTCCAAAGTGTAAGATGCGATTTCGAGTCTTGTAGAGAGCCATTCCCTATATTCACATTGCTTACTCTACTGATAGAAGTGCTGTGAGGAAAAGTAACAAAAGTTAAAGCAAGGCTAATAATCAAGTAATAAAAGGCCCTCTCCAAACAACAACTGTGAAGCTGAAACCTGGATCCTGACAAAAAGGTTGTCTCTCAAAATAAGAAACATGAAAAGTGTACAGGACGTAACACATGGAAAGGTCACAAGACAGAACAGTATGGTAGAGGGAAACAGGAGTCAGAGATATCTTGAAATCTATTTGAAAAATCAAGTGGCAGTGTTGGGTGCCTGGCAACCATTACACACCATGACTCACAATATGAATTCCTAGCGGCCATATACGAAACTGTAGCCGGCAGTGCATCAGATAGTTTGGCGGGTTAGACGGATTCAGGATACGTATTTGTGATCAGAAGATCTTATGGAAAGTTCGTCTAATAGCAGACGTTAAAAGGCTACTGCAGAAGGTGATGATAAGATAATATTGGTGAAATTCTATTGTCTGAACATTTCAAAGGATACACTTACCATTAGTTAGCAAAAGGAAGATGATATAGAGAATTGAAAGGTGTAGAATTTGTGTACTGCTCAATCATTGAAGCTTTTGTGGCCGAAGTGATTACAATGATATCCATGAAAGACGAGCTACCAAGGTGTAGGATATAACTTCAAGTTTGATTCAGAAGTGAATTTCCTGAGTATACTCTGTTTGCTCTAAATCATGACTCGGCAAATATTGTTGAAAGCCAACTGCTGCCTCCTGCTTATGTATACCCCCACTCAAAAAACATTATACTGGTGATCAGTGAACACGATTCGTCCCTCAAACAGCTCCTCTTCATTGCACTCTGTAGGCTAGAAAACGAAGGCCTGCCTGAGAGAAAAATCGGCATTCAAAGTTCTTGTTCTCGCCAGATATTCTGTAGAAATAGGAAATACGTAAGTATTTCAGCACCATGGAAGTCTGCAAAAAGCATCCTGATGCGAAGTTTACATGCCAAATTTACTGTAAAGTTTTGCATAAGCTCCTGAGATCTATTGTCATGCTGTTGTAATATTGCCCATAGGATATCTTCGAGTTGACTGATGAGACCAATTTGACATGCTTTTCTTCTCTTACAGATGATCCTGAATATTTACTCTAGGTATCCTTACTCACTGGAGGTCTCTGTAACATGTCCAATTAGTTTCATTAGTCTAATCCCATTAGTCAATTCCTAGGGGGCTCTATTACAGCGCCAAGACTATTAGTGTTCCAACAGCATGTGTATGGCTGAAGGCATGAAATTTATAAAAAAAAAAAGACATTTTGTTTGATTTCAGGAAAGTGAAAGCCTAACAAGCCTTTTTTCATCAAAGGGAAATACATTTCGCCAATGAAGATTTATTTACTACGACAATTTTTTCTCATATTTCTGTTTCTATTCATTTTTATTTCTTTATTTTATAGATTAATTCTAAATAAGTCTTGGAAGCTGATCAATTTTCTGAGAAAATGATTCAAGAACTTAAAGAAAAAAACTTTGAAAATAGAAAATGTCCAAATCCACTTTAGAAATGGTAATCTGCTTTCTTCGGAGTAATTTCTTTTTTTTATTTTCACGGTTACAATTTTATCAAAAGTTCAGAGACATTTAGAATGTTGAAGATTTTTTTTGGTGAAATTTTCACTCCGAAAGTGGGTCACTTATCTTTAGTAGTTTGTGATCGCGATGTCTGACAAAATTAGTCGGTTGGTAGAATTGATAATCTCGGTGCAAACCTGGAAATCATATGACGTTCTTCAGATCTGTATGTGATACTACATTTCTGCTCGTCCTAGTTCGTGGAATATATTAACGCTGAAATACATATACCGCTTAGAACCGCTTGTAATTGACAGTTGAACTCTTCTACGATTTGATTGAAATGAAAAATAATTAAATCCACTTAATCATTAAAAGGAGATGATTTTTATACGACGTTCTCTTCCTTTTGTATGAATTTAAGAGTTACGTTGTTTGAGAAATTTTCTATGCATTATCTTCATTTTTTGCATAATGCTGTGGGAATTTTAGGAATGTATTTGGAGTTTAGTTTGCTTTTCATTGTTTGTGCAATCAATTAAATATTGGAATATATCAGAATTTAGGAAAATAGGTCCAACATACAAACAAGCATTATTCAGCCCTTGAATATTCGTCTTTCCCTTCCGATTCTTCAAAGAACCTGGTCATATTTCGACAACTTAGTATTTAGCAATTTGAATTATATTGATACAGACACTCAACACAACGAGACTCCTGGTTAGTTTCAAGTTACGTGACTAACAAAACTTATACCTTTATTTGGTGGGATATGAAAGTATTAATCCATTACGAATCAGTGTAGCCCGAACACACACGGCGTAATGCTACAGTGAGCAAATGACTCATTTGAACTTAAAATTCAAAGAGGGAAGATGGTTTTCTGGGCAGGTTTAGTGATGGCTGCATGACAGTGTCTATCATCCCTAACAAATGTAACGCAGTAAACTAACATGGAACTAGGATGGAGTGGTCTGTCAGTTCCAGACTGGAATTTATTTCACTCCATGAAAAACTCAAAGTTAGGTAAGTGGTTTGGAAAATAATTCGAGAAAAATTATCCGTACTGAGATGGAACATTTAACGAAATTTCACTAGGATAAGCTTATTCTGTTTCTGGGACAGGTGATACGGCAAAAAAGATTATGTTGCGACAATTTTTCAGTATTTGCCCAAGTCATAGTATATTTATAGTATAGGTATCACCTAAGTTTACGTTTTCCAGGCACGAAACTGTAAAAAAAGCACACCCAATGAGAATATAAGTTACTACTGTACTTCCCAATAAGGCGTAGTGTGTAAATCATGCTTTGTAACTAGAACACATGAGAAATCAATGTGAACACAAATGATATCAAATTCTGTGAATAGATTTTTATCGAAAGTATGCATAAAAGTTTTTGAATTTCCTAGCAACAAAGAATTATAGTGATATCAGTCACTACACGAGAGAATTGTTCTATTAGAATAAGCTTGCTATCTGACGGGCTTCGGTACCAGACCATGTAGGGTGTCACCCACACCTAATTGAAACATACTATTTTTTTCTAGAAAGTTAATTTCCTTTTAAATCTAAAATAGCAGGATTTCATTATTTATGGTCGAATGTTTCAAAATCAAAAAAGATAATGTAATCAGGTATTTTTCATGATTAACGTCTACCACCTTGAAACTAGCCAAAAATATGCTTGTTTGAGTGTACTCATTTTTAGTCGCTAAGCTATTCCAATTTTTAACAAAATAGTTTCAATCGTGCTGAGTTTGGTCATAGATAATATCTGATAATATCTGTTTTGATTATCCTCGCTAGGAATGATAAAAATCCTCAAGGGGTAAATGCAAGTATTTCTTAAGTGAGGCAAAAGGGTACATTCCAAATATATTTCAGTGACACCTGTAATTTCTTGTATAAGCGAATACAACCCATTATGTGATCAAGATGTTACATGGGGCTCTAGACCGCTGATGGAAACGCATAACACTAGCGAATAATAATAGTCTTTTTATATGGGAACATTAAGTGAGGGTCGCATAAAACAATTGTACAGCACGATTATCTTCTATTGACTATAAAGTTACAATTTTCACGCCCCTTTGCCGTCAGTGATTAGGTCTAATGTAGCCTCCAACCCGAGTGGAAACCTCGCGCTCAGTAAGGATCTTACAACACAGTATCAATGGTCTACATTTCGAACTACTAGACACGTTTACTTCTATTGTTAACCTAGTTTGGTAGAAGTCCATAACAGACCACTACTGAAAATCGAACTCACTTTTCTAGCCTATGGTCAACCAAATTGGATATAATGCTTTGTTCATGCACGTTTCGATTTGGGTGTGTGCCTACATAATCTCTTCTTTGCATAAGTTTATGTGTGTTTTTATTATAGTACAAGTATGGAGTTAACAATGTGGTTTAATATATTAATATGTCTTCCTAAAGTTTTTACGTAATACAGGTAACCCCTTCAGCAAAACACAGACAAGTAAGATAATACCAAAACATAACACCTATAGTGACTGAGATAAATCAAGAAGATGGAATTTATAACATCCATAAAACTATCCTGGATGAAAACGACCTTAACATTGATGTAATCCCCCGATAGATTAGAGCTTAATATGATGAATTCCCTATGAATGACCCCGGCACACTCCGTGTCCCCTTACCTAGCTGAAGCCTTATCAATACGATATACGTTAATTAAATAAATTCCATTCCATTAGTTTAATTGTCTTTCCACATTGTATTTATTGTAATATCATATATGTTTAAATTGCTTTGTGTGTGAAAGTTCAGATTTGTTGTTTACTTTTACAAGTTCCTATACACGTATATATATTCGAAGACTTGTGACAGTGTCAAACGTCGTCTACTAAAGCAGATATCTTACATCATTTCTAAGTCTGTCATTTGCATGAGTTAGTTTCCTTTCTAAGTTCAAGGTATATATCCTATCACAAGCACACATACTAAGGTGAGTGAAGACATCCCAGCAACTTGCTCAAGCATTTATTTTACAGTGTAAGAGAAGACAACATCTATTGTCATGCCTATGTGGAGATGTTAGCCTCGGGTTTGAGCCAACGGGATCCCATCAACGCTTTCTATGCATTCGTTACATATTTACTACAGAAAGTCAATTTATGTACATGCTAAATCTTCAAGACGTAAGTTTGCATCGATTATGCCTACCAGTACTGCAAAAAGAAAAAGAACATGAGCCGTTCAGAACTTGCAACGTTGTTTACACATTTTTTGTGCCATTCGGCAACATTTGTTCCTTTAAAAAGATGCTTGCACTAGAGTCATGTTTTTTTGGAGCAAATTAAAAAGAAAGGCAAGCAAATAAAAAAAGATACGACTAGCAAACTAGAAAGACAAGCCAAATGAACCGAGGAAAAAAGTAATATTATATATGTATAGTTACTATCTTTTTTTTTTATATATACTATCTTCTCAATCCCTGGACTTGGACTGTTGAACCTGGATTTGCACTGACCGACATCAAAAACTTGATTCAGTAAAAATTTAAAAGAAGTAGGTTTGTAAAAAATAATAATATGAATAATCGTTGAACCAAAATGTATTAAGAGACATGTTACGTCAGATTTCATTTAAAACAGGTATTTAAGTCACTCAGTTGAAACAGTCTTGTGATCAATGTCTTTTGGTGACATGACGTGTTTGAGGCGATCAATTAAAGAATTCAAAAAATGGGTGATGAATGAATAAATGACTTTTCTTGCCTTTTGTTGAGCCGTGATCACTAAGAAATATCTGAATTTTCATCAAACAAAAAAGCGAACATGGATGCTATCGGATACAAATTCAACAGAAACTTGTATTGCATATTGGACCACTCAACGAAATCCAATTAAAAAAAGAATTTTAGAAAACACTTCATTTATACATATTAAAGAGTAAATGTCCCAATTTTCAGCCTTCTAGCTCCATCAACGCAGCCTGTTTGCGTGATACATGCGCATATAGCCAGGCAGTTAGATCAGCTTGAAAACTGAAGAAAAATATGTTGACAGTGATTGTAGCTGTAAGTCCATGTGACTACTTTATTGAATCAATGAACTCGTCCTTTTAAAAGTGTTAGCACACATCTCCATAAGAAGGTTTCCCGGTCCCTAAGCAACTGACGTCATTAAAGAACACACATTTACTCTTTTCTTATCTTATCTTCAGTTTCACTTTCAGTTATCGAATTTCTTTCTTTTTCATTTGTTTGTCGCATCTCCACATACAGGGATTCCCTGGGTATTTCGGCTCTAATTAGAGCAGCACGGTTAAGGTATTTTTACAGAAATTAATGCAACTGAGAAGAATCTTAAATTATATCAAGATTTGACCAGTGTTGATTTGAACAATATGGAAGATTTTGGAACGAATTAATCGCATTAAATTAACCCATGTATGAGTTGTCATTTTTTTGTTTTTTCTCAAACCGGTTACCTAACTTTGTAAGTTGCTCGACAAAAGTCGTTTTAAGATTGATCCCTACTGGGTGCCCTAATATTGTAGGTTGTGCCATACGAAACGACGCTTGGTAACTATATACAGACTGATAAAAACAGGGCGCTTGCCGTTGTCAGATCACTAGCTAACTAACCGCACTGGCGATTTCAAGTGAGTCCAATCCTTGCTGAACCTTACAATTGATACTCTTTGAAAGAAAGCTGAGCTTGATATCTTTGACCCTTACCGTAGAATGATGTCTAGTGATTATGCTAGTCTGTTTCATACTCATGAATGCATCACACTTGCAGCCATGTGTCAGATTAAAGTAAATTTAGTAGACCAGTCTAACTAGTCACTCAATACAAACTGTCACGTGACTGATGTCTTTTGGCAGCATAGCGTGTTCATTGTGATCGATTAAAAATTGAAAAAAGGGGTGATCAATGAATAAATATCTTCTGTCACCTTTTGATCGTCGGTGATCTTTAAAAAGTACGAATTTCCGATTAAAAAAAAACAAAAAACAAGCGTTGATTCTGCCGGATACAAACTAATGGACCAATTTAGCATGAATTTACCTTGTGAATGGACCTTTCTATATTTTTGAGTGATTTTCTTTTTTAAAGTTCATTTTCAGACATAATGAAAAATGAATGTTCAAATTTTCAGCCCTCTAGCTTGAGCCAGCCAAACCGATGTAAAAACTGAACAAATCAATGTTGATCTTGATAGTTCCGGTTGAAAGTTCTTGATAGGTTCATCTAAGAAAGCCAGACAAATTAAAGACGATTACGGCCATAACCCAAACATACAACAGTATTGATAGTTATGAAGCTTGACTTTGATTTACTTGAGGCTGCAACGTCCGTCACCAACAATTGTTTCGACATGCGAAAGTAGTGAAGCCTCTATACACCGGTTTGGTTAAACGTAATAGAACTAAAATAAAAATCAAGTGAGGATTATTCTTAGTCTTGTGACGGGGAAAACAAAGAACTATACTGGGGATCTATAATATACATATACTAGACTAAAAATTCATGGGAATAATCCCTGTAGCAGAAAGAAAAAGACGGATACAGACAGAGAGAATATTTTTACAACTTTTGAAAGAGATAGCCTCCTCTGGGAGAATTGAAGATTGTTCTTGTTCTTCTTATGGGGAATATAGAAAATTCACATTGCAATATTGCACTAAATTTTTTTAAAAACGATCAGCAGAATCTGTAGCAGAATGAAAGAGAGAGAGAGACGGAGACAGACCGATAGACAGAATATTGGAACTCCTGAAGAAGATCGACTCCTCCGAAACAGTTGAGGATTGTACTTGTTCTTGTTTTTGTTTTTAGAGATAGGAAGAGAGAAACAAAAACTGAGAGAGAGAGGGACAGAAACTGAGAGAGAGAGAGAGAGAGAGAGAGAGAGAGAGAGAGAGAGAGAGAGAGAGACAAATAGACAGACAGACAGACAGACAGAGACGGACAGAGAGGGAGAGAATATTCTGGGAGGTCCTGGAGAGGATTGCTTTTTCGAACTTACAACAACAGCTCTGTAATGTCATTGCCCTCAAACGCAGGAGTGGTGACTGTAATAAAGTGACAAGCCTATCTGGACATGTTTACGTCTATTGAAGTCACAGACACGACTGTCTGAATCGGCTTTCAACGTCCTACTAATTTGTTGTAATTAGAACGTCGTTTCCTACTTCTCTATGGACAGTTCACTACCTGTTCCCCTCCCTCTCCCACTTTCATCCGTCTCTTTTGTCTCCTGCTCCCCCACTCTCTCGTTTTTCTCTTTCATTGCCGTCCTTGGCTGCTGCTGGTTCAAACTTCAATCTTATTTCTATTACAACTGAAGATGATTACTGCATTTTTTATTTCAATATATAAAGAAAAAATGTATTCACATTCTATTTTAGTATAAATACTTTTATTCATTAAAGTCAAACGAGCATTATTGTATTTGTAACATGAATTTTTGTAGATATGTTAGACTTGTCAGTTTGGCTCAGTCGGTACGAGAACAGACTTCCGATCACTTGGTCATGATTTCAAGTTAGGATAGGGAAATGTTAATTTCATATAATGGCTTGATTTAACGGGATGGGATATCCAAACGATCAAAAGTTTACTCCTTCAAAAGAAGGTGGTTGTTGTTGTTACGGTGGAAGTGCAAAGTCAACTCCAGCCCACGACTTTGGCTGGAGTTTGACAATTATTTACTAAGCCTGGTGGGGCTGCCAGTCAGATGTTAGCGCACGACCAAAATGAGATGTGTTTTGCAACATATCTTCTTTGCATAGAAATCGTCTTTATTTTATGATTTCTGCATTTAACGTATCACAGCTTAAACCCCAATTTAGGAAAATGGGGATAGGTGGGTCGTATTTGATTAAAATTATCGTCCTTGGGCATTAACTAGTTGATAGCAAATGTTCGTTGCTCATCCCAGGGAAGGCTTTTGTTGTTATTATATTATCTACATATAATTGGGAAAAAATCACTATATGCGTGCTTGCATCACAATTACTCAGAAACTTTCAATTGTACAAAGTTGACATTCTCCTAACATATAAGTAAATACACAAGGAAGTGCAATGTTGAGTTTGAAGATATCAACAACTATACATACAACGATTCTATAAAAACTAGCTAACTTTCAAACTATACAGCTAAGAAATTATCTCCCTTTCTCTTTAGCTGAGATGTAAGTCGACAGTTGATATAACATGGAATGTTTCATGTTTTAACAAGACATATAGCTTACATGGGTTTTTAAGGAATTAACGTTACCTGAGGTAAAAAAAATAAAAAGTTCAAGGAAGAAAAAAAAAAAAGAGGGAAGAAAGAAAAAACAAAAAAAATGAAAGAAAGATAGAAAGAAAGAAGACAACACAATGTTTACACTTCTATATATTCATAATTTTACAATCTTACAACGAATTATGTTGCATTTCGAATGATATCTTTCGTTTTTGTAGCAATGATCATATATTTTAATGGAGATCGACTTGAAAACTGAGTTGGAAAAGAAAAAGTTTCATTACAGAAACAAACGTTCTCGAATGTTGTCATCAGGATTTTCAATGTTGTTGTTTTTTAAAAGAGTCTGTTTTCTTTCTTATTTCTCTCTTTTTATCTTTTCCGATTCATTCTTCCTTATATAGACTCTTCTTTTTTTCACGCTTTTCTATTTCACTGTCTTTAATTTTCTCTCTGTATTCCTTAGCTTTCTGTTTCCTTTCCTTTCATTTTCTTTCTTCTTCTCCGAACCTCATCTTTTTTCTTATTCTTTCTTTCTTGGTCTCTTCCCTCTCATGCTCCTCTTTTCATTGAACCACGTTTGCCATCAAATGTGGATAAAGGTTCGACTCTTTTCAGATGTGCCCGTATTTGTATGTTCCATCAATTCTGACCAAACCCCTTCAAAAGTTAAGGCACTCACCCTCAATCCTCGCCGATATTTTTTTTACGCTCTTCTTCTCTTTCTATAAAAATTGAAGTCAGGATAGCATTATAGAATAGCAGAGTCACTGAATCAGAATTAATAACTTGAAAGCATTTAGCGCAGGATCATTGATAATGTGGGACCTGTAGCACATATCACTATTGCTACATAGTAAATACGACACTGGGTCTCACTCAGACAAGCTTATGAAATATTTTCCAGTACTTTTGAAAATGTTATTGCTATCTCAGCTCGCCTGAGCACATTTAGCTGTTACTCTCAGGGTCATTTGCTGTTGAAAGGGTTAAGAAACCAGGCGCCTGCAGTCTTCCTTGAGAGTGCTACACAGCCACTATGGGTCCAATGCTGGAAAAAAGCCTTTCCAATTTCCTTGCATGACGAGCATCATTGAGCTAATTTATGCCATATCTTACTGGCAAACTTTTTTTATCTAAACACTCCATCTGTAGTTTATTTTTTCCAACTGCGTTTAATGTCCAATGGGCACCATTCATTCAAACAGATAATAAAGATCTCCAAAACTTTGATTGTGATGACATTATTATTCAGTGTAAATTTCCAAAATTCACTCCTTATTACGTCTGGAAAAAAGGGTCTGATTTTCAAAATATCCCTCCGAACATCTCAAAATAATTTTTTAGAAGGGTCTCGAATTATAACGTAAGCTTTTACTAATCCACTGAATTTTCAAGATAAATCTTTTTAGTGATTGCTGCCCAAACAAAACGCAACAGCAGTAACTCATTGATCACACTTTTTTTCCCAATTTTTGATTGATCACTCCCAAAAGACGTTTGTCACGTAACTGTTTCAATTCAGTGACTAACCAGACTGTTTGTTTTTTTACCTGATGGGGACATTTTTAAACCATGAAATTTAGTATTTAATCTTTATCTGGACAGGAAATGAATATTGTGAACAGCAGAAGGAAAATGCTCTATCGTTAGTCAAGCAGAGCATACATTGGTGACAGAATTATTCGTTAGTAAAGAAGTAAAACAGGAAATTTCTCCCCACAAAGACATTCACGCTAGGCCACCGCAGTTCATTTTTTTTTCAATCGTCAATTTATTTGATCTTTTTTCCTTTGAATTCTTTTTTTCAAGTCCGTCATTTTTTTCTCAAAGGGTGTCAGATGTGCACACCAGTCAGTTTATTTATGCTTGTTGAGGACAAAAAATGAGTTTCTTTTTCTTTTTAAATAAGTTCTCCTAAAACGTAAATAACTCTTAAATTCACGTACCGCTTTTAACCACTCCTAAATACCGTGAACGTTTTCAATGAATAAAATTTTAAAAAATGGAACTCTTTTGTGAATTGAATTATTTTTTTTTCAAAATTACCTGAATGTGCAAGGGAAGGAAATTTGATCAGGTGATATTTGCCATCATTTAAATTTGATTTTTTTTTTCAATCTAGGAATTAAGGACATTAGCCAAGAAGTTATACGACTAAAGTGTGAACAGTTGAGGTATGTGATAAAGACGCTGGCTGTGAGCATCAATATCCAAGAATCAGCGATTCTTCTCCACTCTTATCATAGAACATGATCTTTCACCTACTTCAATTTCCGTGATTATACGCAATTAGTGACCGATGTTAATTGAAATGGGTTTTCTGTTCGCTGTAGTCAGACTAGAAAAGAACAGCATACAAAACAACACAGATGACCGGATTTTAACTGCTCCGACAACCTTTCATCATCAGCCAGAGATGTGGTCATGGTAGTTTCAGAAGTAATCTCTGGTAATACTTCTTCAGCTTAACACTTCTTACCTGCTTGATACTGTGACATTGAGATGCCAGTGTGTCCTGTATGAAGTGGGGGTTTTACCTGTGAGAGAGACTCAGGATAACTGTTTAAGAGAGCACTTAACAGCACAAAAAAAATAATAAGAGAAAAAATATCAAACGTCACTATGTACGGCTTTAAAGTCCCTATCGTCCATGATAAACTGAAATCTGCATCCCTTGAAGTATAATGGTATTTCACAGTGAAAAAATAAATACATAGGATGGAATATAGGTACTATATTTTGTTGTTTGCATGTATTAGTTTCATCATAGTAAAGAGTGAAGTTCAACTTTTCATATCTCAAAACTAAGCCATGTAAGTGATATATAATCAAATACTTATGACCTACATACACACACATACAAAGAGAGGAATCCCCAGAGATCATATGCAAATATGAGGTTGGCAAAAAAAAGATTTCGTGACAAACTTAGCTAAAAAGTATTGGCTCCACGACGCCCATGAAAGTGAGATATGGCAAACCTGGGGGAAAAATCACCAAGTCTTACGACGAATGCTAAAAAATTGCTACTGATGATGATCATGATGATGATGATACCTTGGATAATGCAGTTAATTAGCTCCGAAATTTTCAAAATCGAACTGTTCAAGCTTTTATTATAATTCAATAAGATTCATAAGATGATATATATATATATATATATATATATATATATATATATATATATATATATATATATGTGTGTGTGTGTGTGTGTGTGTGTTTGTGGTTGGGGATGGAGATGCAGAATGTTGTGAAAAAGCTGACAATGTGGAAAAGAAAAACGACTTGAAGCTAACTATTATATTTTCATTATTGGAGTTTGTACCTTAGCTTTCCAATCTCTAAGGAAGCCCGGCTCAAAAGAGGGAATCTACGTAAACATTTGCACTTTTTAATACACATTTGAAATGCATTAGATAATCAGAAGTATCTTTCCTTTTCAACAATTTCGATCATTTCATATCATGCATATACATATAGACAAGGGTGGTGTGTTTGCACAGCTACTGTCATCTGGCTAGAATTTCATATTTCAAAGAGGAATCAAAAAATTGTAGCAGAGGGTCAGAACGCCCTAATTGACATTTCATCAAGGAGATATCAAATCAATTACTTGGGGATGAAGCTTCAAACTCCGTATGTTTTGCATTCTTGATTCTGATTGCTTAATAATGAAACCCAAATGCTCTGGAAATACGTGAAAATACATGTGTACGCACAAAGTATTACATACACACACACACACACACACACACACACAATCATATATATATATATATATATAAAGACACAAAGAGAGAGAATAGGGATACAATATTCGATATGTGATGGGCTTATTTCATTCGGTGCTCAATACATTAAACATTAAACATTTAGTCCGATTAGAGTAGAGCTTAAAATATGTTGAAAAGAAGGATTTTCCACAAAAACACATTAATGTTTCAAACGCGTTTCTTTTGAAAATCCTTGCTTATATATATATGTTTATATACAAAATTTTCCAAAAATCTCTCATGTCATTACAGTTACTTATTTCCCAAAGTCTGTTACGTGATTTGCTTCAGTGTTTTCTATGTTTTTACACCGATTTTGATGGTATGGCACTGAATATGGATATTTATTCATATATTTCAGTAGAATGGATAGTTCATGCCCAACAGAATGTCATCTTTATCAAGACATTTGAATACTGCATTCATTTCTTTATTTATTCATGCAATTTGGAGCTGTTTGATTTGCTACACAGTCAATACCAGTGTCTATAGTTACCACTGAAATATCTTTATAATTATCCAATCCTGTTGGACATAATTACTTTATTTTACTGATATATATATATATATATATATATATATATATATATATATATATATATATATATATATACTGCCAGCATACGGAAAGTACATGAATATTTACGTCTACAATTGCAAAATAGAGAAGTAAGCAATGTGTTGACTTTCTCGAATTCTAGAACTAATAGCGGAGGCAACGCTGCTCCAAAGTGGCTAAATAATCGATTGCAGGTTCGATTTCGGCAGTAATCCCATTGTATTTGCTCACATTATTCACGCCAAACTGCCCGGGCCAAGTGACGTGTAATAACGGGAGGTAATTTCAAATAAAGTCTCAAATAATATAAAATCATTCCTTATATAATAATACACAGATTATAACTACAAAGTATTTGTTCTTTCACTCTTGATGAGATAATTCAAACGTTTATGACTTATCATATATTAATACACACACACACACACACATATATATATATGTATATATGAATATATATATATATATATATATATATATATATATATATATATATATACATATATATATATATATAGGCATATCAAATGCACTAAAAATCGTATTCGATGTCCATCCTTGAAGCATTGAGCCATTCAATATTGCGTAAAATTGGGTAATGGCATCTTAGTCTACTACATGGGACCTCACACATTTATTCCAATGTCCTCCCCACTTATTAAAACAGTCTGACAAGTCCTATTTCGGGATCGCCCTCGGCTGCTTCGTCACGTTCTTCCCAATCTTGTTCACAATCTGAAATCTCTCTAAGGACTGCCAGAAGTCACAGAGAGCTTGAAATGTATCGGGATAAAAGATCTAGATGATCTGATATTTTATCTAAATCCCAGCAGGAAACCAGGAGAATGTTTTGTCAAGTCATTGTGAAAGTAACAGTCACAGAGTACACAAGATCAAACGTTTCACTACGAAATTAGTAACCAATGATAAAAAATTCAGCAATGCATGAGAAAGCAGGTCCCCTCTGATTAGTTACAAAGTTACACACCCAAGAAATTCAAAATGGCATGATTCTTTCCAGGCTTTGTACAAAATATGGCAGTAAGAACTTTCTTTCCTAAAGTTGTTGATACTGATTCTCACTTCACCATTATTTTTATTACTTGTACTTATTGACGTTTTACACAACTTGTAACGGGTGCTTTTCGCTGGAGATCAACTTCTTCGATATACCAGTACTTACCCCTGGTAAGTCCAGTAAAAATGTAACATGACCACTCGCAAACTGCAACGGAGAAAAACTCAACGGATTTTTTGTCCTCAATATTTTTGTCGAACCTGTGTTGCCTTGTCAAAGGTCCAATAGTCAGGTTTCAGCGATATTAAAATGGACTGTCCACTGCTAATGACTAAAAATACTGAAATGTTAAATATACGAATTCGGAAGCCGCACCACTTAATCATATCTGACTACATCAGAAATTTACACAATCATTTCTAAAATATCTGTCTTCACATTGTGGGCTTTAACCATTAATACACAATAGATACAGACTGCCAAAATACATTATTGAGAAACTGGTGATTTATATTTGTATTTATACCCACTAAAATATATCCACAATCCATAGACTGTTGAATATGGAGTCATCATCATCATCATCATCATCAGTCTTTTAGCGTCCGTCGTTGGAGATAGACCTTCCCCAGGATTTGCCACACTTCTCTATCATGGGCGTCACGGAGCCAGTACTTCCTGAACTTGTCTAGTTCATCTCTCCATCAAATATTTTGCCGGCCTCGGTTGCGCATATGGTCTCGGGGAATCCATGTTGTGAGTCGTGATGTCCATCGATTGTCAGCCATTCTTGCAACATGGCCAGCCCACCGCCATTTGAGATTTTTTATGGATTCTATGATGTCTCTAACTCTTGTCTTTTCCCGGATGTGTTGTGCTCTTTTGTGGTCTCTCCATGTGAGGCCCAGCATTATTCTTTCATGTGCACGTTGCATGGTTCTCAGCTTACGGGTCTGTTTCTTGGTTAAGTTCCATGTTTCAGCTCCATAAGTGACTATTAGGAGGATGCATTGGTTATACACCCTTCTCTTTAGGATTAATGGGATCTTATTATTTTTGAAGGTTGAGCTAGCTCTGCCAAAGGCTTGCCATCCTAGTGTGATTCTTCGCTTGATTTCTTCTTCTTTTGAGGGTCTCATGGAGATTCGTTGCCCTAGGTAGATGTAGTGGTCTACTTTCTCCAGTTCTGTGTCCTCGATTTCGATCTTAGTGTTCTTATCTCCAATGTGGTTGTTGCACATGATCTTCGTCTTGCTGAAGTTCATGTGTAGGCCGACTTTCTTGCTCTCCTCATTTAGTTCATCTATCATTAGTTGGAGGTCGTGTAGGTTCTCTGCGAAAAGGGCTATGTCGTCTGCGAATCTGAGGTTGCTCAGATACTCGCCGTCTATTTTAATTCCTTTACTCTCCCAGTCTAGCCTTCTGAAGATCATCTCAAGGCAGGCTGTGAAGAGTTTAGGTGAGCTGGTATAACCTTGTCTTACTCCTTTCTGGAGCTGGAAGGGGCCCGAGTCTTTATGTAGCCTGATAAATGAGCTGCCGTGATTGTATATATGTTTCAACACTTCAACATATACTGGATCTACACCTTGGCGACTGATGGCCTCCATGACCTTAGGGATTTCTACTGAGTCGAACGCCTTTTTGAAGTCGATAAATGCTACGGCAAGTGGTAGTCTATACTCTGCTGCTTTTTCTTTCAGTTGATTTATCGAGTGCAGGTGGTCCATGGTCGAGTAGCTTCTTTACACAGCTTCTAAAAAGTTCCCGGAAAAATGCTAAATATCTTGCATTGTTTTCTTTTTCCAGTGATCTATCAGTTCACTTATGTTTTTACCCTATTCTACACGAAATCCAATCGATGTTAACGCGACTGTAGACCCTAAAATTTTATGATTATTATTATCATTATTGACATTATGAAAAACGTTCTTCCAAGGACACGCCTGTCAGCCCCCTTAATTGATTTGCTGATTGATTGCATTTTCTAGTGGGTCAGGCAATTCAATTGCTTAGGCTCTGTGCAATACACATACCGAATTTCAACTTTATACAGTGCCCGCTTCACTTGGGCAGATGACGCCCTTTATGAATTTCAGGATCTTCTTTCCGTGTATTTTTAGTATATACTATGATTTGCATTCAGAACATATTGAGGACACGAATTCCGTTGATTTTTTTCTCGGTAGTAATTTGTGTGAGGTTGATCTTCATTTTTTGTGTGAAATTCCAGGGTTAAGTAATCTAGCTGTATGTCAAGCTGAGTCATTGGGGTTGTGGTTATGGCAAGCACAGGAGACCAGGATATAGAATATAAAGAGAGATTTCGTGCACTACCTCTTTAATGTGTCGCCACCAAACAAAAGCTGAATGCAGTTCTGAGTCTTTGCTTGCTGATTTCGAATTAATGCAGGGGGTCAACACAATGATTTTGCACTTTTTGAAAAGAAAAGAATGAAATTTCTAACATAGTTAGCAAATACCATAACATTAATTTTCAGACGACGAGGGAAGTTGGATTTGACCTCTAAGGACCATGAAAGATCAAATTGAAAATAACCGCCATTCGACCGAGTCTAATGTTCAAACTCGTTTGATTCGGGGATCAAACAGTGTGGAAAAAAAGAATATGTAAAGTGACATTTCCCACTAAATCATGGATGCTCACTTATTTGCTGATTGATACCTTTGAGACCGCTTGAACACAAGGGAATGCAGTCAAGTTCTAGAAAAGAAAAACATTAAAAAGACATTATTTTGCAAATACATTTAGTGTTGGACAGCATGGACATCGACTTACGAGAAATATCTCGCAAGTATATCGAAGTAATTGTATAACAGATGTAAAAATCACGTTCTTCCAACAATGCTATGGGTAATTTACACATCAGAAATATGACGTTATCATTTGCAGTAATTTCTCATATTTATCAGATAGTCGGATACATTTATGAAAAAAATCTTACCGCCTCAATGAGAGGGTTTCTCAGCTTTTCAGTGATATTAGATGTGCTCAATACTATTTTAAAAATCTACCACAATCTAACCGCTGGGAAGGTATAATTTTCATGGTGGTGTCCAAGAATATTCAAGGACAGATTTTCAATGAAATTTCATGGAGAAGTAAGGCACAGATTTAAAAAAAGATGAAATTGAAGTTTTGGGCAGATCCAGGAATTTGTTTCTGAATGAGAGATATTTTCCGTTCGTTTCAAATACTTTTCACACGGACATCATTCAAATTAAGGCAGCATTCCTCTCCAAAGACAATTTTTTTTTTCACCTCATTATTATATTCATCATTTACTTTTGTACCGATAGTGACTGGTGCCTTTCACTCTAGATCAAGTGATAGTAAATCACTTTAATATACCAGTATTCTCCTCTAGTATTCTACCTGAACATCAAGCCAAGTCATTGGGAATTGTGGTGATGGGAGGTACGGTATGTTAGGGTGTAGAAAATAGCACTGAACTATGTGAACTGTCTCTATAATGTCTTGCAGCCAAATAAAAGCTAAACGCTATTTTGAGACCTCTTTTGATTTCAGATAAGTGCAGCTGATAACTGCAATGATTGTGCACTTTTTGTATAAAAGTATGAAATTTTTAACGAAGTTACTACATACCATAACATCAATTTTAAAATCAAACAGTGCAACAAAAATTCCCGTCGACATTTTCAATGAAGTCACGTGGAAGGGTGCGGTACGTATTACAAAAGATATAATTTAATTTTTAGGGCAGATCCAGGAATTCGTTTCCGATTCAGAGATATTTTCAGGCTTCTCCCCACCACATTCCAACAGTCACTCCTGTCTGTTCATACGATATCTCCAAAGGTTCCCAACAAATGACAACGAAGTTTTGCAAAATGGTGGACCCCAGGGTACAATGATAGAAACACTTGCAACGATTCCTTTCCTTAATCCGGATGGTTTTTAGGTATGATTAAATCTGGTCGCAAAGATTTTTCACCAAAAAATAACTTTTAATTTCCTATCTACTATGGGGCTTCCATCATCCCCTTGATGCTCAGATGACCATTTTATCCAACTTGGATTATTCGTATCTGCTGGGATATCCAAACGCCCATCAACCTGTTTTATATTCCCTAGACATATACGACACCTAAATTCATTATCAAATTCAGTTCCACTAAGTGTACGAATATACCAAATTTAGGTTCCTGGTCCATGGATTACTGTACAAAATGGTTCGATTCGTTACAAAACATCCAACGAAACTGTTCCTAACTTCCAATCGTCGACACCGAATTCGCCATTTATTTTTTATTTTTTTTTAGTTGTGCAAAGAAATTTAGTACCTCACCGATGAATGTCACAGACTAATTGACTGACTAACACTTTTTGAGAGTAATGTCCCTTGTTTTGACGCGTTGTATTAATAGATTAGTCTCATTTGGCAGCCTTCCGGGACGGCAATCCATGAGCTCGAACTAACCCTTGCTCTGAATTTGAGGTTTGTTTGTTTTTGCTGGCACTCTCCTAATATTTATCAAGCTTTCTACTCTCTCTCTCTCTCTCTCTCTCTCTCTCTCTCTCTCTCTCTCTATCTATCTATCTATCTATCTATCTATCTATCTATCTATCTCTCCCTCTCTCTGTCTGTGTGTCAGTGTGTCAGTGTATCTCTCTGTCTGTCTGTCTGTCTGTCTGTCTGTCTCTCTCTCTCTCTCTCTCTCTCTTTCACTCTCTTTGTTCTTATCATCAACAAAAATGGCTATTCTTGGTGTTGATATTATTTCTTCTTCCTCATATTATTGTGCAGATGCTTGCCCGACAAGAGAGAGGTAGAATTCAATACGCTTCATACATTTTCTATTAAGTGCTCGAGAACGAGGCTTTTCAAACAACTACGCCATTTCTTGGTTCTAGTTCTTCTACTGCAATAGATAAAGAATGGAATAACACTCCAAGAGACATTTGTCCGAACCGAACGCTATCGGTGACCAAACATTCACAATATAACTTGATTTGAAAAGGATTTATTTGGTCGTTTTTCTTCCATATACATGTAATTTAGAGCGCGTTATTTCTCTTCCTTTCTGCATTTTCTTTTCAAGATTTTCCTTCTTCCTTTTGCTTCTTCCTCGTCCTTTTTTTTAAATCACCACCAACCACAACCGACTTGCTTAATCACCGTTGCAGGGTTTAGGTTATTTATGTGCTCTGACATTTATATATATACAATTGTCTGCGGTGAGGAACAATAGAGCAGATGGGGACAGTTGATGAACAAGATAAGAATTAGAACATAAAGCAGTTATTTGAGCCTTCGGCACGCAAGGCCGCTACCCATTCGTCTGATTCCAGCAGCTATCCGTTTTTTTCGATCATTTAACCTATTTATCATAAGACAAATGATCGTTTTATATAATTAATTAATCAATAATCAAATGCGTCTTTGATTATTGCCATTGGATCATATATCCATTTTATCAATACAATATATCAGTCTATGTAACTGTGTACATTACGACCTGGCCTTATCGTTCATAATAGAACTTGAAATTTTGCACACACACTCCTTTCAATGAGGAAGGAAAACGTCGTTTTTTTTAATTCTCTCCAAAAATAGTTTTTTCTTTCGCAATATGCTTTGTAAGTTTATGCTGAATAGGTCACGAGATTTCGCTCGCTTGTTTTGTTGAAAATTCAAAGCATTTTTCATTGATCAAAGTCGAGGAAGTAACGTATTCATTGATCACCCCTTTTTCCAATTTTTTATGGATCACCCTCCAACACATCATATATCTTACCTTTTCTCTAAGAAAGCAAACAAGAAAAAGGAGAATGAATTGGAATGAGAGATAGGGAAATGGAAGGAATGAATTCTAGAAAAAGTGCAGAGTCTTCTGAAAGAAAAAAAATGGGGTAGTGGATAAGAACTGATGGGGTCTATTTTCACAGCGTTTGTGACAGTTTTGTTTGATAGTGTCTGATACTACCGACTGGAACCCCCTCAAAATCTATCCAGGAGGCAAATTTCCAAGGAGAAAAAAAAACAATATTTTTCTCAGCCATAATAATGATTAAATATTTAAATTTAAAGCCCTTTAGCTCAGTTGAAAGTTTTAGTGAACCTTTATGCCGATTATTCAAATAAAATCCTGATAGGAAAATAGTGAAAAAGTATCGGGAATAAAATCAAGCCAAAGTAAGAAGAAAAAAGACAAGTTAGAAACTGGTTAAAAATTGGATGGAATTGTGATTTCCTAGAAAGGTCACCCACTGAATACTGAACGGATTTGAGATTGCTCAACGTCTGCAGTAAAAAAATGACGGAATATCGAATCGAAAGGAAGGAGGAAAATTCCAGAAAGGATCCTTGCCAGAAGAAACAATATATTTGTTCAAAACAGCAGATAAAGAAGAGTGAGATTAAAGTTAAGAAATACATAGTGGAAAGAGGGCAATAAAGGAGGAGAAGAAATTGTATTGACAGAGAGGGGGACAGGGATGACAAGGTAGAATTCAAAAATGATGATAAAGAAGAAGGAAAGTCAATGATGACAAGGAGGAAGAAGAAAATGGTGAATGACGAAGGAGGTAGAGATGATGATGATGATGATGATGATGATGATGATGATGATGATGATGATGATGATGATGATGATGATGATGATGATGGTGGTGGTGGTGGTGGTTGTTGTGGTGGTGGTAGTGGTGGTAGAGAAAAGAATAATAATCGTTGAGTTTGAGAAAAATGGTGACGAGAAAGAAAAAATGATGATAGCAAAAAGGAGAAAAGAAAATTTTGAAGACGGGGGGGAAATAAAAGATAATGTTAAAGAAAAAGAAGAAAATTATGATAGCAAGAAAGAAGGAAAAATGATGATGACCAAGATCAAAGTATAATAATGAACTAGAAGGAAAAGGAATAATTGATCACTAGGAAAAAGAAAATCCGATAAACTGATTACAAAGAAGGAGAAAATACAAGAATGACAAAAGTATGAAAAATGCCAAAGAAGAAAAGAAGAAGGAGGTAAAATAAAATAAAAAAGGAGTTAAGAAAAAAAATAAAATGTCTTTTTCTCGACATTTTTTCTGACTGCTACCCTTCCTTATGGGATTGTCTATTGGCCTACGCCGTTTGAATCGAATTCAGTCGGTGAGATGTGACAGAACTTCTTTTCATATTAAACAGCACTGAGGCTCACCTGTGCACACCTGTCAAAATAAAGAACCCCGGGCCCTCCAAACCCAACCAACGATTTTCTCACGTCAACGTCAGGAAGTTTTAGGGCTGATCCGTCCAGACCCTCCCCGCATCCACCAATGCCCCTTGCATCTAACACACACGCGCGCACACAACTTTTGTCACCAGTCAATGACATGAGCGAAGATTGGATTGAATTGGATCGTATGAGTGGTGGTTGGTAGATTTTTTTTATTTCTCAGGTAATCGAGTAAAGTACTCTAGCCCATGACATGTTGATGCATAAGTTTTCTTAATTCATTATGTTTTATAGTATTTGAGTCCATTCCAAATACACACGCGTGTATGTATACAAGGATATAAAACGAATTGTACAATATACAGAATATTCTTAACCACGCATTCTATATCACTGAGAAACATATATATATATATATATATATATATATATATATATATATATATATATATATATATAAGAGAGAGTGGGGGGAGACAGAGACATAGATAAAGAGACACAGACATTCGGGCTGAGATAGAGAGAGAGAGATGAATATAGATGGGCAAAAAGAGAGAGATAGAAAGACAGTGGTTTTGTTCCATCCATGTATATGAAAACAATTTATTTGGTAATTAAAGGTGTTTGAAAAAAAACATTTGATGGAGGCTTGATGCTAAATGACGTGGAAATTGAACTTTAGGGTCAGCTAAAAATAGTTCTCAAATTCTTTGGTTGAACATGTTTGGTAAAGGACCTATTGGAAAAGTTTCTAATTTTTAGTGTTCAAAGCCATAAATCTTTCAAGTTTGTATGTATATATTAGTACACAAATAGCATTTTTTGTATTTAGAATCATATAAACTGAGTGCTCGGTATCTTGATGGGTGCAGGGTGCAAGTTTGTTTTTTTTTAACCCCTTTGGGTGAAATTGGAGTCGTGAAATAAATGAATGTAACTTATAATCTCATATCATAATATATATATATATATATATATATATATATATATATATATATATATATATATATATATATATATGTGTGTGTGTGTGTGTGTGTGTATGTGTGTGTGTTATTATTATTATTATTATTATTATTATTATTATTATTATTATTAAGAAATGGATATATAACAAATATATTAATGCTTTCACTTGAAATTTTCATTTTGCTGCTCTAGTAGTTTCTTTCTACGCAGACGATTAGATTATCAAGAAATTGGTATTTAATCGAGTAGAAATAATTATGAACTATATTATAGGGAGAAAAAAAAATCTGAGATATTATAGAATCTATTAGAAAACTCAAATGGCGATGGGCTGGTCATCTCGTAAGAATGTCACACAACGTCACGCCTCACAACATGGATCCCCAGAGATCCTCCGTGGCCGACAGAAATAAAATAGTTTGACGGACTCAACAAATTCAAAAGATACTGTCCCTGCAAAGCCCAGGTAGAGAGGTATTGCAAATATTCAGGAAGGACTAAAAGGCTGATACTGATCTTGATGTGAAGACAAAATTTAGGTTGGCCCACTGATTTCAACTCTACTCTCAACTTGGATTTCATCATTAGCTGCATCAAAAAAATTAAAAGCCTATCGATTTTTTTTTCATCTAATCGAAGAACTTTTTATGTAAAATTCATTTTCCCTAAGTTTCAAACATTGTCTTTATTATGTGTTGAGATTCAGGGAGAAAGCATTTTCAGTTATCAGAAGATTATTGAGTTTAAATTTCCTCACAATTTCAACTGCATTGTAAAATTCCAGGCCAAGTCGGATCTCCCCCAACATGGCATGCTAAAAAAACACGTTGGTTATGTGACAGCTTTTATTGACTAACAAGACTTGTTCTTTTCTTTCGTTTTTTTTTTTATTTTGTTCATAAAAGCGGGAAATTCTCTTTCACATAATTATGCCAAGTCATTCAGTATGCACCTGAAGCTTCAGGGTCATTGGTTGACACCAAACATAATAAAACCTTTTGCGTTCCGCCAAAACCTGCTTCATCAGCAGTCGAGATTCACTAACCACGTTGTTCCCCACACGCGTGTGTGTATGCATGGTGACGATAACAAAAAGATGCCTTTTTGATCATGCTTGCATTAAGCAGTTTTGTTTACGGCGAGTCGGCAATTTTTGGGGACAGCAATTGAAAAGAGAAATTCACAAAGGAAGTTGATGAATGTCGAGGAGACACGTGGAGGAATACGTTGCCTGGACCAGTAGCACATATCGGTAAAAACGGTCTTCAAAGAATGTAACCAGCTTTGCTAGTAGACTGCTAGGCAAGTATCTTGCTCACTTTATCCCAAATGTTATACATATATATATATATATATATATATATATATATATATATATATATATATATAATCACGTTCGTAATGATATAACTGCGTTTAAAGAAACAAATAGAACAGATATAGATCGTGAATAAGCAAAAATGCAAATTTGGAGTTAAAACAGTTATTTAGACCTTTGCATTACCGGCAGCTATCCTGCTCAATCATAAGAACAACGGTACGTTGAAGCAGCTACCTAAACGATCGCAGGTTCGATTCCTGCAGCAGCTGTATCATCTTTAATTGTTTTTTTCCATTTATGTTGTCTAGACCAGATGAGACATTCACCATGGAATAAAGGAACGTGGTTGCAAATACAGTTCGGATATTATATAACGCGATTTACAACAATGTATTATTATAAATGCTTTATTTTCGTTTGATACACTATTCGAAAAGACACCCTGTTCCACACAGTTATCATGCCAATTGGCCTACACAGCGTAAATAGAACAGAAAATTTAAGAAATGGACTGCTGCAGGAATCTTGCATCCAATAGGAAGCTATTTTAACACGACACCGCTCTTACCATCAATATTAAGCAGCCAGCTGATAAGTCGGAAGCCCAAATAAGTGTTTTATACCCTACTTTCGAAATACTTCACTCGCTGTCCATATTTGCTCTTTATGTTTCTTAACGCAGACTTATATTCTAATGAGGATTCCTACTGCAACTGAAGAGTGTGTGAGTCCAACACGCCACCTCTGATATATCTTAGTCGGTATGGACAGTGAGTGATATATAGGAGAGTTGCGTATGAAGTAGTCATCCGGGTCAAATGATGGTGAGAACGCATTCGCTTTGAATTTATCTATCTTAATACAGACTTGTTTCACAAAGAGCACGTATTAATGCAATAATATATGAAGTATATTGTTGAAGGGTAAAAGCTGTTATTAGAACGAAATATGCCCCAACAAAACCGGTGTCCAGTCTGCTATATTTAAGAACTGATTTTACGATTCTTGGGAAACATGTCCCGTTAAAAAAGGAGCCAGAAAGAAAGAAATGGAAGGAAAAGTTGGCCAAAAGAATGAAGAATAACTTAATTAATTGATTAACCAAAAAAGTGCGAAGGAAAGATAGTGACAAGAATAAAAAGATTAGAAGACGGTAGATTGAAAGAAGACGCTAGAGTGTGAAAAAGAAAGAGCGTGAAAAATGAAAAGGAAGAATGTCTGAAAGAAAAGGAAAGAAGGAAAGAAACGTAGTAATACGGAAAATAATTGACACAGAATTAGAATGTTTCCCAGGGGAAGAATACAAAGTGTTGGTAGAAGATAAAGTATGAAAAAAAAAAAACGTCGGACAGAAGGAAAGACAGGAGGAAAAATTAAAGAAGGAAAGAATGAAAGAAATCAGTAAAGAAACGACTGAAAGAATGAAAAGACAAATTAACAAAAAAATGTAAGAAGCGAAAACAAAAAAAAAAAAATGCGTGGAAAAAGAAAAAGGCAAAGAATGTAAAAGTGAATAAATTAATGTAAAATAAAAGGAACCCAAAAATAAATAAAGGAAAGGTAAAAAAAAAATACTTTTTACAGTCAATAATTTCTGTTTTAGTTGCACCGATTATCGTTATCTACATCCCCTTCCCAGCCTACTGACCCATACATTAATTGATCTTTCGTGGTATTGGAATGTTGTTCCGTCTTTCGCGCCGGTCCTCCTTCACGATTGGACATGGCCTTGTGTGCTGCCTACCTCATACTGACACGCACTTTCTTTCTTTCTCTCTCTCTCACTCTATTTATATATATAAAGAGAAAGAGAGAGAGAGAAATGGATGGATTGATAGGTCTCTCTATTTTTATTATCAGTCTATGATGTGCATGTGTGTATGTATGATATCTTGAATCGACAATGAACATTTCTGGTTCGTTAGGACAAATTCAGAAAGTATTGGCTTCGTGGCGCCCACGATAGAGAGGTGTGGTGAATCTTTGGGAAGGTCTATGTCCAATGATGGACGATAAAAAAAAACTGATGATGATGATGACTCAGTAGAAACCTTCTCCTGACGAATGCTTTTTGGCAGCATGCTGTATTTGGAATGATCAATCAAAAATTGTATTGAAGGGTGGAAAAAGAATAAGGTACTCCTTTCGCCTTTCGTTTGATCACTTAAAAGCTCGATTAAAAAAAAAGAGAACAAGCAGGCACAAACTAGTGACCAATTTAGCAGAAGCCCTCATTATGATTTGAACAAAGCACTGGGAACTTAGTGTTGGGGAAGGGATTGATTATTGAAGAGTGAATTTTTTTCTCATAACAAGGAATAAATAGTTGAATTTTATCCCATGGCTCCATTTTCAGGGTCTGTATGTGTGATACATACATACATACAAACATACATACATGCATACATACATACATACGTACATACATACATACGTACATATATATATATATATATACATACATACATACATACATACATACATGGATTCATACATGCATACATGCATGCATGCATACATACATACATGCATACATACATACAAGCATACATACATACATACATGCATACATACATACATATATGCATACATAGATGCATACATACATACATGCATACATGCATACATACATACATACAAGCATTCATACATACATACATACATACATGCATGCATGCATACATACATACATACATACATGGCTGGCCAAACCAGCCTAAAAACTGGAGGAACTTAATTTGATAGTTTTGGTTGACAGTCTCTGTAAAACCTATATGCATTTTCTAAACTTAGTTCATCATTTCACAAAGTTAATCATCTATAATCGAAAATGACCGTCGTATTACAGTAGGCACCCAACAGTTTTTGATAAAAATGTATATATGCCAAATTGTTTGTCTCTTTTTATATGTGTATGCATAGCTTTCTTTTGCGTGCGTGTTCGTTAGTGTATTCGTAAATTTTCTGAGATCAGTAAGAACTACATAGGTACGTATATATGTTTTAAATAATACTGTATAGTGTACGGATCTTTTTTGTATATATACACACACACACACATATATATATATATATATATATATATATATATATATATATATATATATATATATGTATATATATATATATATATATGTGTGTGTGCGTGTGTGTGTGTATGTGTGTGTGTCTGCGTGTGTCGGTGTTAAATCAATTATAAAAGTTAGTATATAAATATGCATGCAATGCTCTCCCATAGGGGTAGAGCACTCTGGTGGGTGGGGAGTATAAGCTGAAATAGATATAATGCTTGAATTCAGCTTTACTGACCGTCCAGTTCCCCAGCGCAGAGGTACTGGGATGGGATGATGGATAGTCTATAGCCACACTGAAATGTTGTAATAAAACGAAACAGCTGTCTATGGATGACATTATATATATATATATACATATATATATATTGATATATATATATATATATATATATATATATATATATATATATATATATATATATATATTGATATATACGTGTGTGCGTCTGTATGCATAGTGCAAAATGTTTTATTAGCATTATAGAAGAGAATGCAAAACAGGTTAGATATCATTCTTTAACAAACGGAGAAGAAATATCAAATCATTAATTAAAGTCAGAAGTTCCTTTCTTTGATATTGGCAAAAAAGGTTTCATGGGAAAGCAAAACGGGAAAGACCAGATAACGATGAAAGCGTATGGTAAGTCAATAGAAATATTCATGTGACCAACGTCTTTCGGCAGCATGCTGTTTTGGGTGTGATCAGTTAAAACTTGGAAAAAGTGATGATCAATGAATAAGCAACTTCTCTCGACTTTTGTTGGCCAGTGATCGCTAAAAAGTCTTAAGTTTTGAAAAAAAAGAAACAAGTGGACACAAACTAAGTGATTGATTTAGTTGAATCTTACATTGTAAGCCCTGAAAAAATCCTCTCCAGAGGTGGAATTTAAAAAAAGAAAAAAGAGTTTTTTTCTCGACAGAATAAGTTGTCCTTTTCAGAATTGTCAGCCCTTTAGCTCCATTGGTGTGGTCTGTACGCGTGATACATAGATAGCCAGCTTCCCAGACGAACTTGAAAACTTGAGGAACCTATAGCGACAGTTTCTAAGAGTTAGAGATTCCTTAAAAGAAGTGCAGAGCTGTCAGAGTGAAGAGAAAATGGTCAATTTCTTCCCAGAACGGCCAAGAAAATTGCCAATTTCTTTGAAGACAGTGAAAACAAAAACACTACGTCAACAACGGACAATGTTTACTGTCTTGTAGTGATTTGTATAAACAGTGCCGTGTTTCATTTTATTATTTTCTCAATTTCGGAAAACACAGGGATTGTGTCTGAAGACATTTGGGAAAGATTAAGGACTGGGCAGATGTGAATAATAGCCAGTTTTGTGCGTTCACCAAGGAAACGCTTCAGTCTTGATTCTTAACCCCTGCTCAAAACTTATTGGATATCAACGGGCGTGGAACAAAACGTGAAAAGTTCCAGAACTACCCGCTCTACGTGCGGTAGATAGGTTTGTACGGATGAATGAGAGTAGAATCATATGGTATCTATGATAGAGAATACATACAATGAGCAGACCATGCATTTCCCATTCTCTCTCTCTCTCTCTCTCTCTCTCTCTCTCTCTCTCTCTTTCTCTCCGTATATGCGTAAAACGATAGATTATTACTTACATGAACGTACCCATACACCCACAGATATATATATATATATATATATATATATATATATATAGACACAACCACACACGCACACACAGGCACACATATATTAACACACACACACATATATATATATATATATATATATATATATATATATATATATATATATATATATATATATATATTGGGTCTGTCCCGCTGAATTACACAAATTGGATACATAGAGAAATAAATACATGCATAGGTAGATAGGTATATCTTGCGGTATATTTTGTCCAACAATAATTGAACATTCCGTCCATATCGATTCGTAAAATATTGCATCGTTATCTAATTGAGCGTATCTGATGTCTGGGAGAAGCAGTTTCCATTTCTCTCTTCTTTTTTTCAAATTGCTACAAACCTCAACACGTGCTGTTGCTGTTGTTGAGGCATTTTAAATTATCGAAATTAGAGAATTATTCATTACCTCATGAGAATATTTTATGCTGCATCACGTTATCATCAGCACTGATTATAATTGCTTTACGGGATGATTAGAAACTGTCAACGAGAACTGTCAATATAGGTTTCTCCAGTTTTTGAGCAGGTCTGGATGTTTGGTTATCTAAGCATATGTCGTGCGTACCAGCTGCACTAATGGAGCTTCATTCAGTTTCCAAGTCAGTCTACCTGACTTGCTATCTATGCATGTGCATTTGGGTTGATCGGGCTGTGTACGTATGTATATGTCGTACGTGCAAGGCACGCCAGTGGAGCTTCTTTAAGTTTCGAAGTCAGTCTAGCTTGCTGGCTGATTGGCTAACTAGTTATGCACGTATCGAGTGTGTTGGCAGTATAAATTAAGCCAAACGGCTAAAGATTGAAACACTTACTCCTTATTGTCTCTACAAATACGATTCGATTAGGGTTTTTTGTAAATCGCACCAATAGAGCAAGCGGGCTGAAAATTTGAATATTCATATAATTACGTCCATCATCCGCATCAACTATAATTATTGAATGATTGCCCACCAAAAACTGTCAACATAGGTTTGTTCAGTTTTTGAGTTGGTGTGGCTTGCTGACTGGCTATCCACGTATTTGTTGTGCGTATAGGATGTACAAATGGAGCTAGAGGGCTGCAGATTTAAACATTTACTTTCTTTCACTTTTTCTTACAAATAATCTTTTTTTTCTTTGAAAATCACTACCCAGCTCTCGAAAACGTTTTTAATGTAAGGAAGAGGCTTCCATTTCATGATAATTTGGGCCCTTGGTGCCCAGCAGCACTCACGCTTTTTGTTTTGTTGGAAATTCAGACATTTTGACGATCAATCCTGAGGCAAATTATTCATAATTCAGCCCGTTTTCTCAATCATTCAATTGATCACCCCCAACCAGGAATGCTACTGAAATATGTTGGTCGAGTGACGGTTTCTTATGTTTGACAAGCCTGACCTGTTTTACATAATTTTCTATTAAGTTAATAATCTTTACATTTTGCATTTTCTTTTTTTTTTTTGATGCGCTAGCATCTCTAGGACTGTCACTGCCTGACATAGCAGAATGTTAGTTACGCCTTGTGCTCAGTGTTGCTTATCTAGATGTCATCGGGTCACGACCTTTGCTCAGCATTGCTAATTTAGATGTTTAACATCTGAATAGATTTTTTGTGTTCCTAGATGTCAGAAACTCCTACTTTTATAATTTTCAATCAAGTTTTTTTATAGATATAAAATAAGCAGGGTATTCAATGAATTACGAAATATTTTGATGAAATATATACTGAAGAATAAAATAACATCTGATTTAATGATATTAAGTGATATATTTCCTATTTTTCTAAACTATCACCCACGACAAGAAGAGACCCGTGGTCACCGAGCTTCTGCTGCAAAAGGCATTCTCGCTTTCATCCTTGGGAACATGGCCATCAGTGAGATGGCCTATACATAATTTCCAACGTAATCACACAGCTTTGAATGCACCTCTTAATGTACAAGATGATTTTTCCTTAAAATACTTTTCCACACTCTTCACTCGTACTGGGAATCAAACCTGCAACTCTCCGTGTGTGAGGCAGATGTACTAACTACTACACCATGCGAATGGTCCAAGATTTTAGATAAATATCTGGAGATTCCAGATGTTTCTATGGGTTTTAAAATGTTTTTTCACTCAATTGCAGTTGTCAAAATGAAAATAACGCTTACATCACAACCTTTGTTAGATCTTCACACTAGAAAAGAACCAGTGAATCCATTGCCAGCTTTTCAGTCTTGTTTACATCTATTCACTTTTCGTTTGACATCTTGGTCTTTCATCTTTTCTGTCTTTCCTACCTTTTCACATTTTTACTTCTGCTTCAAGGGTTTCAGAAACGAGCCAACAAAACTGTCAGCATTGATCTTCTCAGTTTTTAAACGAGTCTTGCTAGCTAGCTATGAATATTTGGCGCGTATGTGCAGCACCAGTAAAGGGGGAGAGAGGCCTGAAAATTTCAGCATTACTTCTGGTTATTTCTAGAAAAAAACATCTATTTTTTTCTCTTTTGGGAAAATCCTTCCTGTAAAATAGATTTATAGCGTGCGATTCAATTTGAAATGTAAATTTTTGCTAATTTTCTTGAAGATTCAAATCTCTTTTTAGCAATCACTTACCAACAAACGACGGGAAAAGTAATACATTCATTGATGATGCTTTTACTTATTCCTAAACGCCTACAGGTTTTTATTAAGGGATCAATTTACAATGTAAATTTCAGCTAAATTGATTCCTTGGTTTGTGTCTACCTGGTTTTTTTTTATAATTCAAACATTTTAGTGAACTCTGACCAATTTTTTTATCAATTTACTCACTAACCCTTGGTTTTCAGTTTATCACCCGACATGCTGCCAAAAGACATTTGTCATGTGACTGTTTCTATTGAATGACTAACAAGACCTGTTATTGGTCTTCCGTTAGTCATAATTCTATCTTTTTCTCATCATTTTCTATCTTTTCATTCTTCCTTTCTTCCAACATTTTTATTTATGATTCATTGATTTCAATAATTCCTAATATTTTCCCTTAGTTTTCTTTATTTCCTATATCTCTTTCTCCTTTTTTTCTCTCCCTTTTACTTCTGCTTTCGTTTTTCTTCTTTTAGGTATTTCATCCTTCCTTCCTTTCTGTCTTTCTTTGTATCTTTCTTCCCCACTTTCTGTCTTCTTTTTTCTTTACTTCTCTCAGCTCAACTGTTTATCCATATTTGTTCGATATTTTTTTCAACTTCCAGTCTTTCTTTCTTCGTATCTTTCTTTCCATCTTTCTTTCTTCCTTCCTTTCTTTCTTACGCTCTTCATTCCTATGTTTGCTTATCTTTCCAGCCGCACTGACTTCAATACTTCTCATGGCAAGCTAAAACACGTTTTCAGATTAAAGAATTTCTTAAATGAATCGTCTAGATTTGATTTAATTGAAACCCACATTGTCTTCTAATTTAACCATGGTTGTATCATTTCACAATCTGAGTAATTGCAAAATAAATTTCAAAAGTTACAAAATAGATATATTCGTTCCCCCTTCAATCTACGTAAACATGATCAGTTGAGTGCTTTTATAAAGGATAAAAAATATTTCTGATATGAAAAATGAGAAACTTCTTCAGAGTCTCACTCCGATGTTTAGAATTGAAAAACCCATAAAGAACCAACGTATTTATGTAACTGCATTAGAACTTATAATGAGATTCATGGTCATTCACTAGAAATCGACTTGATATTGATCTGCCATTTGCTACAAGTCAAGAAGTACGTCTTATTTAATTTGTATCTGTTATAAGTTTAATAGAATTTCAAAAAGAATTGATATAAACATAATTTCAGTGCACGCCTTTAAACGAAAATGTAAGAATAATTCATTATGCACCAGTAAACTGGATGTTTCTCCCCCCCCCAGCCCTTCACTTTTGGTTGGGGTGGATCTGTTTTGTTTTTGTTTTGTTTTTTTTTGGAATTAGTGGGTTATTTATTAAAACTATACGTTGATTAATGCTTTGATTGGGAGACTTTGTACCACATTCCGAACCTATTTGCCTTTCACTTGAATCATTATATATATATATATATATATATATATATATATATGTGTGTGTGTGTGTGTGTGTGTGTGTGCGTGTGTGTGTGTGTGCGCGTGCGCGCACGCGTATATATATATATATAGAGAGAGAGATAGATAGATAGATAGATAGATAGATAGATAGATAGATGGATAGATAGATATATAGATATAGATATAGATATAGATATATGTGTGTAGTGATTATTGATGTTAATATCTGTGCCTCAAATGAATGAATCACCGAAGCCTACACATGTACAAAACTACCTATTTAAAAATTATCCTAAAATATAGATCTTTTATTAAAGTTTCTTGAACGTTTGTTTTTCCTGGAATCAAAAAGATTTCTCCTCCTCTTTTTCCTCTTCTTCTTCTTCTTCTTCTTCTACTATTTCTGTTTTGTTTTTTTTTTACTTCATTTTTTCTTTCACCTCTTTTGGGATCGCCATCAGCAACTCCTTAATCTGGTCCCCAGTCATGGAAATCTTTTTCCCTTGGAATTTTATCTTTGTAAAAAGGCTGAAAATGCAGGCACCAAATCCTGACGGGAGTGGACTGATGGCCTGGGTTATGCGATGTCTTTCCAAAATCTTCTCGCTCTGTCATTGTGAATGTATCAAGAACGCACAATGGAGTTTCCTCCAATCAGTTGCTAAGATACAATCTTCACCTTGGGTTCCATTTTCAGCTCCAAAGGTGACTATCAGGCATATGCATTGCTAGTAGACATCTTTTTTCCAAAACAAATAGTATTTTTTGTTCTTGAATGCTGAGCTTGCTCTATCGAGAACTTGACAACCTAAGTTGATTCTCCGCTTTTTTTTCTTCTTCTTCTTCTTCTTCTTTTGATATGAAGATTTCATGGAGATTTGTTGATGCAGGTAGATGTAATAGTCGACATTTGTTTTCGATTTTTATCGTTGTATTTTTGTCTGCAACATGCTTGTTGTACATAACATTCAGAAACGTAGACAGAACTTATTCAAAATTGTCGACCAAAACTGTCAACAACAACATAAGTTTCTTCGATTTTTAAATGGGTCTGTCTGACCATATATCTATGCATGTGTTATGCACACAAGCAGCACCAATAGAGCTGGGGGGGCCGAAAAATCAAATACTTAACACGTCTAAAAAAAACTTTTTTTTCAAAATCTCCTCCCTCGAATATTTTCACTTGGGGTCCAATCAATAATACGGCTTGAGGCTAAATTAGTCCCTTACTTTCTAACCGGTATAATTGATAGTTGTTCTGGAAATTTCCAGGTATTATAGTGATCACTGCCCATCAAAATGAAATAGAATTAAGCTATTTATTGAACTCCACTCTCTCTACCTGTTTTTTTATTGATCAATCCCAACACGGCATGGTGCCAAAAAGTGTTGGTTCTATTACGGTTTCTATTGATAGACTGACCAGATCCGTCGATGAATACTTTATTGAATATATTCGGCTTGATGGTGTTTACAGATTATTTGTAAGAATGTGTTATTACCAAGATAACTGATCGGCACGCCTGTGAGTCAGATGAAAGAAATTACGTCCGGTGTAGCCGCTCGCCTGATTAAATTATATTGAATTTTCCACAGTTTGTCTTCCATGAATTCTAAGAAACCCTTTTTTAAGACACTTCTCCAGTTGCAAAATTAGAAGTGTCTCCAAAAAAGTGTTTCCTCGTTTGAAACGAAATTTCACACAAACACGTTTTTCTTCAAAGGATCCTTCAATTCTCAATTCGGAGAAGAGGGAAAAGAACCAATTGACACACGTTCGTTTTGGCACGGCTAGCTCAAAAACTAACAAACGTATCCGGATGCAGTTTTTTAACAGTCAATGCCACTTCTATAGAATGTTCTACTCATGAGCATTTTGGAGCGTCTCATTCTTTTGCTGTTTTGAATGTTGGGTTTATTTGAGTACAGACCATGTGTCGCCCGTAAATAAGTACAAGCATTATATGATCAAAATTGATATTTTAAAGTATCATGTATAATCAAATTCAACAACACTGAAATTATGCAACAAAGATATGAATATGTAGCAGTGAAAAAACACGTATAACGTTTTTTTTCAATCAATAGGGTGTGTGGCTGCTTCTATTTTTTTTACAACCGCTCATAGTCTTGATTGTGTTGATGTCATTGGATTTACACAAGCATTTATCGAGATACTCCAACATTCTCACAAAACTTTCCTGTTGCATAGTTCAATTTTTTCTACTTTTTGTTTCCGTTCATTTCACAAGTGCTAAATGGGATTTTAATCCGGTCACAACCAATCGAACCTCCTGTTTTTTCAGAAATCCTATTGTTTTCCTTGCAGAGTGTTTTGGATCAGTGTCATGCTGAAACACAGCTCTTCTTCCAAAGCGTCTGAGTGAAAACCACATGTTCTCTTTAAATACGTTGATGCAAATATTCAGCATCGATGGTCTCATCGATAACATGCATCATACCTGTGCCGTTGCATCTCATATAAACCTAGACCATGACATTTCCACCCATAAGCCTATTTGTTGATACCAAGCACTTTTCTTCATTTATATATATATACATATATATATATATATATATATATATATATATATATATATATATGACTGTTTTCACTCCAGATTCTCAACTTGTTTATTCCCCGTCTATATCTGCTCTATTCGTTTCTTCCAACATGACAGTTACGTAATGAGAAATTGACATATGATCCGAATAAAATTTAAAAATTATGTATACATATCTTAGAAAACAGTTTAATAAATTCCACAACGAGGATTTAATTAATTTCAAGAAAAAAGGCAAAAGAGTCCCAAGAAGAATTACTTTTCCTGAAATCTTTAATCAAAAAGTTTTACTTCCATTCGTATATATATATATATATATATATATATATATATATATATATATATATATATATATATATTCTTTCATTTATATCTGGATCAATTCAATTCTCTCTATCCTGTGTATCACTTCTGTAAATATCAGAAGTTCTTTTACTTTGTATTTCATCTCTCTGTTCTTTCCATCTTCTTTTCTTGTCTCACTTAACTGCCCTTTTGGATACCCGCTTCTTTTCTCTTTCTTATACTTCATGAACATACACATCGTCTTCTCAACCCTTCTGTCATTCTACCACTGTCTTTTTAAACCTTTTACTTCTTCTTTTACATTCTTTGCCGTACCTGTTAACACTTTATCAAATTTGTTTACGCCTTCCTGTCTCCTCGCCAATTATAGAATGAAAATGAAATCACATCAGTCGAACGCTATTTCCCATCTCCTTAATTTTAACACTTAAGAAATATGAATAATTCATTTTGATCGACAGCCGATGTAAAATTGGAGATTTTCCTGCTGAAGGACGAGAAACAAGGCCTTGTCAGATATTAGGATGTTAGATATAAAATGTACCTTTTTTTAGATAGTAAGACAAAGAATAACAAAGATAAAAGAACAATACATATTTAATACAAATATTACCCATTTGAAGCAATCACCTCATATGCTATATCTATAAAAAATATTCAGGTTTAGCAATCATGGATTCAATTGAATTTCAAATTATGTCTTCCTTGTTTTTTAACTTTCGATTCCAGATATGGTGTTCAAAATGTTTGAAAAGATGATACTCTCTCGAGTGAATATAAAACACATGAGAGGTAGTATATCCAAGTTATTTAAGCTTAGACACATAGGTTTTGAGTCTTATAGAGTATTCCTTTCAGTTCATAGGGTCCAATTTTTTCTAATATTTGACAATTAAAGATTGCCCACAGATGGCGTGGAATGGCCGATGTTGTGCTCCTAAAATGTCAATAACGTCTTCGAACAGGTTTTCATGGATCGTCGGCCAATGCTGTCGATAATTCCCCATCTCCTTAGTGTTTTATCATCGGTATCTCATATTCCAAGACCAAAACCTATTGAACCAACGTTGAATAGTTCGCACTGTAGTTGTGATAACTCCATTAGCAACCTATGAAGCAGTATCTCCCAATCCGAAATCGTTCTAAATCAGTTTACCTTCTTGGATAGATATTATTTTTGCCAAGTTCTCACAATCCTCTAATAATTACGAATCCTTTCTCTATTTACACAGTGATTTAGCATTAGATATACTTTCCCAATATTCTTTTTATGTAACAGGTCTGATTTATCATCCAATAGAAACCATCGCATGACTGACATCTTTTGGCTGGATGCCGTGTTAGGGGTGAGCAATTATGCAATTGGGAAAAAAAAGATAATCTTTTGACTTCTGTTGGATTAGAGAAAAAAATTTGAATTTTATAAGACCAAACGTGAATGCTACCGGACGAACTAAAGGATCTGTTTAGCATAAACTTGGATTGTAAACTAAAATCTATTGGAGGAGGATTTTGAAAAAGGGGCACTTTTTTACTTCATATGAAGTAAATGGTTTCATTTTGAGCCCTCTACCCCCATTAATGCCGACTGTACGAGCGTCACACATAGATAGATAAATAAATAGATAGATAGATGGATAGATAGATAGATAGATAGATAGATAGCCAGTCGCTAGTACGATCTTACCAATTGAAGTAAACTATGTTGACAATTTTGGTGACAGTTTTAGTTGACAGTTTCAAATGATAATTTACTTGAGACCGACGGGAAATAAGTGTTCGACTCGACTTGAAACTCTTTTCAGAAAAAGTTACCAATACAACGTCATTATATGACTATGCATGCTAATGTGTGTCTATGTGATCGTGTGGGGATAGACGGTAACAAACAATGGAAAAGAAAGTTTCGGAGCATCGAGCAAGCAAAACTACTGCATTGATTAGTCTACTTGTGTTTCACTTCCAGGGATATGCCATCGACACAAGTCAATTAAAACAGACATTTTTTTTTTGTCTGCACAAACATGCTTATCTCAAATTTGTTTAAACTGTAAATACAGCCACGATAACAATTGTTCTGCTTCAGCATGGTTTTTTTTTATTTTGGTTTGGAATTTTCGCAGCTATTCTTTCGTCTGTCTTACAGGGGGCATAAGGGAAAGAGCTTGCGCCCAAATTTAATTCTCCTTCCATTTCCTAATCTTGCATTTATTGTTATGGCTGAGACTGGGAATCACAAATGTGACTAAATCGTTGGAAAGGTATATGCATTAGATTGTGTCTTTCCGTCTGTCTTTCTTCCTTAACGTCCGTTTTTCTTTCTGTCTATCCACAAGATATCTCCATTAGTACTCAATGCATTTCAATGGAATTTTGCTGAATTGTGGACGGTTACAAGTTGGTTACATTTTGGTGCGGATCCAGGAATTTTTCTCTGATAGAGAGATATTTTCCCACTATTTTTCATACATTATTGAATACGTTCATGGTTGGCTGTACAATATCTTTCAAAGTTCGCAATGAATTTCATTTGAATTTTGTGAACATTTGAACAAAAAAGCTACAAGAAAAGTGCATTTCAGGGTTGGATCCATCTACATTCATAAATCTACACCACATACCCCGAAATTTCATGGCTGTCAACTTGATGTCCACAAAAGTTCTCAACTAATTAAAAACAATTTTTTTTTAGAAAGTTTTTCTACTGTAATTCGTCTTTACATTAAATGTGTTCGTTTACATCTTTTTTCTCTCTATCTTTCCCAATTTTATATTTTCCTCCTTTTCATACAGTTCTTCTTTGCCTTGTTATTTACTTTTGATTGATTTTTCTCCAAACTTTCCTTCTTTCCCTCCTGTTTGTTTTCTGTACGGTCGTTTCATTGAATTTGACCCAACCCTAAAGTTCACGGAACCTAACCAAATGAGTGACTGAGAGACATCCAACATGCAAAAGTGAGAATCAAGCTCAATATCACATGGAGATATTATGAGACATTACAATACAATATAGGAAACGGGAATGGCAGACATCACAAAATTCACAAAAAAAAATGTTTTGTTGTTTTTTTTTAAATAAAAAAACATTTTCCGATTGTGCCTTGTGGTGTGAAGCAAATCTTGTATGTTGCAGCCCAAAAATGTGACATAGGACGCCCAGGGACACATATACACAGACAAACATACAGAGAATAATTTTCAGACAACTGGGCTGGTTGCTCGGGTGGGTTATTTGTGGGGCTACAGTGAATCTCAAGTAACATTCCAAAGCCTACAGGTTGGAGGAAAAATGAAATGATATTTAGTTGTATTTCCACACCGAATACATTTGAATCCAGTTTATATTGGCAAACTTTCGGCTTTTCTTATCAGTGCCCACTGACTTTAGCAATACTCCCTAACTCCTTCTGTTTCCACATTATTGCTATGTCGATTTTCTTTACAAAAAAAAGAAACATTTTTGGTGGTAGAAGAAATTGATGATCGAGCAAATTCGAAATGAAAAATGTTTCGGTGACTTTTGGCACCTAAACTGTATGTTCAGCAGTGGAGACCTGAGAAAAACAGATCTTGACAGGCCAGGAATCATGTAAACGTTACAAAAAGAAAATGAAAGGTCTTTCGTTCATTCCTAACACATTGGATACTTATGGCTATTACAAAATACTGTATTTTGTTTGCAAAATCATCATCATCATCATCAGTCTTTTAACGTCCGTCGTTGGACATAGACCTTCCCCAACATTCACCATAATTCTGTATCATGGGCGTCACGGAGCCAGTATTTTCTGAATTTGTTGAATTAATCTCTCCATCTTGTATTCTGTCGGCTTTGGTTGCGAATGTGATCTCTTGGGATCCGTGTGGGTCGTTGTGTCCATCGGTTGTCGGTCATTCTCGCAACATGGCCTGTCCATTGCTATTCAAGTTTTTTAATAGTTCCTATAATGTCTCGGGCTCCTGTTTTCTTATTTATATACTAAGCTCTCTTGGGATCTCTCCATGCAAGGTTGAGCATGATTCTCCCATGCACGCATTTCATGCTTCTCAGTTTACGTGTATGTCTCTTGGTTAGGTTCCATGTTTCAGCTCAGCTCGATAAGTGACTATTGGAAGGATGCATTGCTTGTATACTCTTCTTTTTAAGATTATTGGGATCGTTTGGTTTTTGAAAGTTGAGCTTGCTCTGCCAAAGGCTTGTCATCATAGAGTGATTCTTCGCTTAATTTCCTCTTCTTTTGGAGATTTCATGGAGATTCGTTGTCCGAGGTAGATGTAGTGGTCTACCTTCCCCAGTTTTGCATCTTCAATCTTTACGTTTTTATTCTCAATGTGATTGTTGCACATGATTTTCGTCTTACTGAAGTTAATGTCTAGGCCGACTTTTTGCTTTTTTCGTTTAGTTCATCTAACATCAGCTGGAGGTCGTGGTGGATCTCTGTGCAAAGGACGATGTCTGTAAGTCTGAGGTTGCTCAAATATTAAATGTCTATTTTCATTCCTCAATTCTCCCCGTCTAGGTTTCGGAAGATCATCTCGGGGCAGGCTGTAAAGAGTGGGTAGGCTGGTATCACCTTGCCTTACTTCTTTTTGGAGCTGGAAAGGGTTCAGAGTCTTTAAGTAACCTGATGAAGGAGTTGCTGTGATTGTTTATACGTTGCAGTACATTGACGTATACAAGGTCAACACTTTGTAGGATGATGGCTTTCATGACCATAGGAATTTCTACAGAGTTGAATGCCTTTTTGAAATCTATAAATGCTATAGCAAGTGGCATTTTATATTCTGCTGTTTTTCTTCCAGTTGATTTACTGAATGAAGATGGTCCATGGTCGAGTAAATTTTTCTAAATCTACCCTTTTCTCGTGATTGCTTTTCATCTGGTGTTTTAGTAATCCGATTGGTGATGTTTCTTTATGAAAATTTTGTATATGCAGTTGAGTAGGCTTGTAGGTCTATAGTTGTTGAGATCTTCTGGGCTTCCTTTTTTGTGTAGAAGCATTATGATGACTATGTTAGTTTTTTGGGACTTTACTCTGTTTTAGACACAAGTTGAATGAAATAGCTAGCTTTCTCCTGATGATCTTACTAGCTGTTTTGAATAGATCGATTGTGATGTTACTTAGTCCAGGGGCTTTTCCTTTATTTGTTTGTTTGATGGCTTGTTTTACTTCCCATGGTGTAACTTCGGGGAAGTCCTCGAACTGATTGTCAGCGTCTTGTGGATTCTGATCATTGTTTTGCTGTCCGTGTTTTGAAGAGTAGAGTTCCTGGTAATCTTCTTGGACGCGTTCGAAGGTTTGGCTCTGTCAGTTGTTGCGTCTCAGTTTGCTTTGAGTATGTTAGTTTTGCCCCGAATCAACTGACTAACCAAAATCCCTAACCTCAACCCCGGTTTATCGTCTCAATAAGATAATTACAGCTGAGTTGCCAAAAAGTTCACAACTTCGTTCAAAATTCACATTTGTTTAGCAAACAAAAATGCGGAGAGCTTCAAAAGCTACCATGAAGGGATTAGCGATGAAGACCCCGAAAGACCATTATTTATATCATATTTTATTCATTTCCGTCTATCTTTTCTTTTTTTTTTTGCTTTATGTCTCTTTTGTGCAGCCTTTTTTTTTTTGCAAATCATACAGGGCAGGTGAGTAATTAATGATGTTCACAAGGCCTGACTTTGTGCCCTGTGGCTTTTTTTTTGTAGGGATGGGGAAAGGACGAAGTTTACTGCTTTAGACCACATAGTCTGGATAATCGAAGAGACCGCATTCGACGTGTTATGGCAAAAAAGCCAGTTTGACTACAGTTGACCCATAAGTAATAAACTTGTCACCTATGTCCGATAGGGAGTTTTTTTCACCCACCCTGCATCGTGATATTTCACAATTACTTCTGTTGCTCTGTCAATGTCAAAGTTATTAATGAATTTCTCTTACTCATCATTTTGAGGAAGACCCAAGTCTCTCCAGGCCAAAACGTCTTACAATCGAATAATAAATAAAAATTAAAGTCATGCAAGTCATCACAACTACAATGAATTAAATTATCGCTGGTGACCTGCATTCGTGGGCTTGTATAGTGTTTATTTCAATAAAAAGAGATATATATCAAAAACTAAATGTTTTAATCAATTAGATCATTTTTAATCGACAAAGATATTTTAGGAATAAGTTGTTTCGACGGATTAAAAATAGTGCTAGTGCTAGGTAGAGGGTTTTAAAAAAATAATTTAGATAACTTTGAAAATTATGAAAAGAGCATGGGTTTACAAGAACGTTTCGGGGGTCCATCTGAAGAGGTTTTCAAAAGAGTCTGTTCTTCAAATTGTGTTAAATTGTAGAAATTGTTTGTATTTTTACTTTTGAATATTTTTTATTTCATCAAATTTGTATTTGTTTTAAAGCTGACGTGTAAATAATGTTTATAGTTGAAGATACCAGAAATGCATAAAAGAATGATAAGTAAATGAAACAAGTAAATATGAGTGGTTTGACCTGAGGATGGGTTAGTTGCCTCGTTTCCAAAAAGGACAAAGGGTGGTTTGAGTTGAAGCTTAGGTGAAACATTACTGTTTCAATGCTGCTATTTACCTCAACTTGAACTTCAACAGTTTGAGATTTGGCACAAAACAATCTATATATTCTATTCCCCCACCATCAAACCTCATAATTTACTACGCTAAGTTTAGTGCATTTCAAGATGCTTTATACATTTCGTATGAGCTCAGAGACTTCCAAGAATAACTTATAGCAGAACATTAACTTTGGTTGTGCTCCATGAAATGTCGATTTTTTTTATTTGGTCCCACCTCTAGATCAAATATTACAAGAAAAATCCTAAAAACCAGATCAAGTAAGAAAGACATACGTACACGCTCAATGTGTCTGGAATTTTGTATCTTCCCCTGAAGGAAAATATATCTCATGAGAGTTGTACGATTGCATATGAGAAACGACAGATGTCTTTAATACTTGTGGCAATAGACCTAGAAGGAATGCGACATTAAATCTCACTCAGCCATCAAATACATCAATCCGAAGAGAGGAGATTTGCAATTTATATTCTTTGATATCGAATATTTTGCAACTACCCGTCCTGAAATACTCGTTAGCATCTCCTCTGATTTACTGCGGAAATAGTTTCCAAACTTGGGCTTCCCTGCACAGCCTGCACGCCGGGGTATTTGCAAATGATCAGCAGCTTTTCCTGTTCTCAAAAAATTTCAGATTCTACAAAAAAAGATAACATATGATAATTCAATTTCAAAATTAATCATTTTTACTTCTTTATCAACAGTTGGTAACCACTTTTTTCTACACAGCGCTACAAATTAATGTTACTTTTGATTTCATTACTTTTCAAATCTCCATAAATTGAGATCATTACAAATGTCTGTCAGTATGTCTGTCATCGTATAACTCAAGGACAACTTGAGTTATGCCCTGAAAATTTTCCGTGGTTACTAACGGCACCTTTGAGCGTGTTTCCTGTTTATTAGTTTTTGAAAAAAACTATTTTTCTTTCGTTCCTTCCCCGACAACACCAATGTACACCGTAAGTATAATGTCAAAGTAGAACCTTGCTTTGTGTCCGTCTGATTAGTTAAACCAAATCTTTGTCTTTCTGTTCAACTGTATTAAGCAGACATGTAGCTGAATGTTCCATATGTGGGGATGGTTTTTAAGTAGTTTTATTATGATTCTTTGGTTTTTAAATCTTACAGAATTCTCCACGTGCTGTTTTTTGTTTTTTTTCTGCCGGCTGGATTCGACAAATAACTTGAGATTCAGGTAAGTAGAAACTTGACTAATTGCGACGCATGAAAAAACGAATGATATTTTAAAACTAAAGAAAAAGAAACCTGGAAAAGTATCGAGAAGTCTATGTCTGGGTTTGAAAGCCCAGTGCTGACAGCCTTGTAAATTATACAGAGGGGTATTGGGGACAGTTGCAACAAGGAAAGGTTGCAACAAGTCTTATTTCTCCAATCAAAAATATGCTGGAGTGATGATGCTCAAAATAAACATACATGGTTAAAACCCACCACGAGGACGAAAAACACATTCAACGCTTTATGCTGCATTTTTGGGAGAAAAAAACCGTGTTATGGGGGTATGAAAGTGATTTTTCTTTTATGAGCCGTATTTTTTACCGTATTTTTTTTTTGGCTGTTTGCATGAATTAATCAAAACTTACTTAATTTAAATCATCTTCTAATGTATATGGTTAGTATGTGTCAAAGTCAGTGTGTCTAGCTAGCACGTGGTATTCAATCATGGCTGATAGGATGGAGAACGGTTGCTGCAAATTGTTCAATATCAGTTTTTAAAAATGTTTTCAAATGTTCGATAGTTCCACCCCCCAGGTCAGTTATAACATCTGGCCCTTCCGATTTGAGTGAATATTGTGGAATATGTCATTCCTTATAATCTTCGAATTGTATGGCTGATATAAGTTTTAATATATAAAATTTCGGTTGGTTGACACCAGATAGTCACTGAGTACCTGAGAGAAATGAAAAAGTGTTGCAATCGTTTCCAGTCCAACATGGGTTGCATCAGGACGATTTAATAAAATTATGAAGAGAATCCTGCCCGTCTGAATGAGAAAGATTCAGGCTTGTTTTTCATTTGAAAATAGGTTTTGAAAATTTGATCATGAAAAATATTTACTCTAAAAATGCTCTTTCTACTCCGGAGAAGTCACTCTTCGATATTTGCTGAGATGTCATAGTGGTAAAAGTCCGTATTACATTTGGTTTGAGCACACTGTTCCAGTTTTCCAAATCTTCTTATACTATATCTATCTGTGGTTAAGGCGATAAAGCTTCCCTCGGAATCAAAAATTAGAATCTGTATTATGCAGTGCAATACATCTGTTGATTCTGTTTATTTTTCATCAACGAAGTGATTGCAACCTTGCGTAGTCGACCAGCAGATGCTTTTTGGAGCAGGGAACTTTTTATCCACTCTTAAAACATCCGATATCATGAAACTGTAGTTTTTACACTGCTTTTATAAGAATCAGTTGACATCTTCCAGGTGGAAACAACATTATAGAAAATATTAATGATATTTAGGCTTTTTTATGCATAAAAAAATATGTTGTGAAACCTTTTAAATAAAGTAACATACTGAATGAGTCGACATTTCATGCATGAATTGGTCAATCAATCTAAGTAGAAGGAAGTTGAAATCGATGTAACAAGGATCTTGGGGTCCATGAAAGTCAACTGCGTTACAATTGAGTAACGATAAAATTGATTCATTTTACATTAACTATTTTAGAGTTAGATTGATATTTGGGGGTTCATCATCCGATTACGTTATTAGAGACTGCATTATAACGGAGGCTGACTGTATCACATGGTTTAGAAAAAGAATATCGTACTTTTGATAAGGAGATAAAGGCAAATGAAAATGCAAATCCTTTAAATTTTTATTATCCAGCTAACATATTACCCGTCAAGAATGACGGGTTATCTATGCATGGATCAGTACCAAAGACAATAAAGATGTAACATAATGATCCAAGTATTATAACTTATTTAAAGTCTCAACTCATCTCAAGTTGTTTAAAGGGGGATCGGACGCGAAATCTTGTAAAAAATGCGATGTAAGAGAAGACACCATTGATATCGGGCAATATGAAAAGAATCGTAGAAAGAAACATTGAAAATATAACTTATTTCATGAAAAAATAAACTCATACACGTAGTTTAAAACGTCAAGCCTCTTTGTGGTGTATGTTTCATATTTTTACAAACCTTTAATTGTTTTAGCTATGTTAATCTATTTCATGTGGACCAATCCATTGTAATTTTTAGTTTATTGCGTCGGACATGCAATCATGCAATTATACAAATTAACATAATGATTTGCTTACATGGATAAATGAAACAATTGTCGATCGTAGAAATTACAACAGGCCAAACTTATCACAATTCACCAATTCATCAACGATAAAATTCTGGTATCTTCATTGGAAAGTTTGTGCTCGTGACAATTATGGTCGGCAGTTATAATTTCATTAGGAACCAGGTATTTATAGCGGGCAATACCTGTCATGTCCAACTAGATCGATTTGACATCAGGTAACAATCATTGTCTCTCGAATATTATCTCTGGGGGGGAAAAGGGGTTATTGATGAATAAATTACTTCCGTCACATTTCTGGGGTAGAGATCATTAAAAATAAGTCTGAACTTTCAAGAAACAAACGTGAACATTGTTGGACACGAACTACACATCATCATCAGTCTTTCATTGTCCTTATTTACACATAGACCTTCCCCAGAAATCACCAGACCTCCCTATAATGGGCGTTGCGTAGCTATTACTTTCTGACCTTGTCTAGTTTGTTTGTCCATCCTGTATTCTGCTAGCTTCGATAATACATGTGATCTCTGGAGATCCATATCGTGAATCATGATGTCTATTGGTTGTCTGCCACTCTTGCAACATGACCAGCCCATTGCCATTTGAGTTTTTTTAATGGATCCTATGATGTCTCAGACTCCTGTTTTCCCTGATCTTTAATGCTTCATTTGTGCGTCCTATACGCGTGATATATACATACATAACCAGCCAGCCAGAAACACTTGTAGACTGGAGAAACCTATGTTACAGTTTCAGAGCTTTCTAAAAATGAACGACAACAGCCTGATAGAACCAATTCAAAATTGAATCTGGATATCATTGCTTTGTATTTAAGGTGAATTTTGCTGTAGTTCAAGTTTTGCCTGCTTTAAATGCGATGGTGAATTTTGAATAAACAGCGAATTTCACTGCAAAATGCAGAAAGTTGAATTGCTGTATCCATTTGTATGTGAAGAGAAAGATTAAGATGAATTTCGTATTATGGAATATTGGATATTAAGGTCTTCCATGCGCGATGTGACTGAGAATATGTTGTTAAAATTTTCATGTACATACTACAAAAACATGAGCGCACGAATTGTATTTTCAGAATATATAGTGAGGTCTCAATCTTCAGACAGGTTAGAAAAAAATTGTCCAGTCAGTGCAAAACCTAAGCATTTGAGAAATAAAATTTTCTTTAAAAAGTTATGACAATACATGAAATAAAATGGAAGATTACTCAAGATATCTGAGGGAATGTAAAAGCAAGTTTAGATAATCACTCAATAGGAATCATCACGTTATCAAGGTCTTTTGGCAGCATACAATGTTTGGAGTGATCAATAAAAATCAGCAAACGAAATAATCGATTAATATGTTACTTGTCTCACCTTTTCTCCAAATTTTCCGAATACTGTCCGGCAGGAACTCAAGAACCTATACGCATGACTCATAAGTAGATTTAAAAAGTGTTTCTCTGGCCACACCATGAAGTCTAGCTCCTTCCAAACATGCACCTTTAAAATAGACACTGTCATGATGACAGTAAATACAAAGAATACAAGCCTTACTGTGTCAAACTGAACCCCTACTTCTATTCCGACTGAAGATACTAAAACTGATCTGTTTTATATATGATGAATAGATTCGAAGGCAGACGTGTTTCGTCAGCTTACCTCAGTTAGTGAGAGAGCTGCATTTCAATCACATGGTTGTTATTTCAAATCAAAGTGAGGTTATGTGAATTTTATACATCGGTTTGGTTCATTGTGATGAGATAGACAATTGGTAAAGACTTTAGTCTATGAATTTGACGTGATTGTTGGTCTTGTTAAGGAGTGAAAATCAACTCTAACTTGGACTGGAATGTGATCATTCTTTAGGTAAAATTGGAAAATCATTAGGATACTTATTGTCGTTTCCAGGATTCCTACTTATAGTCTTTTTAGAAAAGATTGTGATTTATAAATAAGACCAATTTACCCTTTTTTCACTTTTTAAGTGAAAATACGTCAACTATGAAAAATGGTAATGTGTAAATGTTGATGCCAGCAGCATTTTATGCCATTGTGGAAAATATATTGAAATACCAAACTACAAATAAACACTTCTGGCGCAATCAATCAATCAATATATATATATATATATGTATATATATATATATATATATATATATATATATATATATGTTTTAGTATTATGTGTGCTTGAGTGTATGTGCAGGTGGATGCTTATTTATATGCGTGTAAATGTGTCTATGTATGTGCATGTGTGTGAAAATACACATGCAGAAAGACATATATAAATGTATATATATATATAGACATATATATGTGCATGTGTGTATTGAATACTCAATTTTAAAGCGTAGGCAAAATTATCCGACACAATATAACAGTTTGTACCTCAGATGATTTTTTGTCTAGTGAATCCACTATGCGCTTCGAGTTCCTAGACCTTTGGTTAGCTCCTTGTAGCTCCTTGTAGCTTCTTGTGTTTCTCTGTTTATAGATTTGCATGAGTGTAAATTTCTCTGTGTGTGTAGATGTACATACGTCTCTCTCTCTCTCTCTCTCTCTCTCTCTCTCTCTCTCTCTCTCTCTCTCTCTCTCTCTCTCTCTCTGCATATATTAGCATGTGTGTATATCTCTCTTTGTTAATACAGGTACATGTGATAATATCTCAATCTTTTTTGGTTTTGCATATGTGTTCACCTCAACTCTGTTTATAGATTTGCATGCGTGCATCTTTCACTCTACTTATATTTGCATGTATGTATGTCTCTCTCTTTTTATAAATTTTTATGTTAGTGCATTTCTATTTGTTTATATGTTTGAATGCATGTTTATCTCTATCTCTGTCGATTTGCAAGTGTGATCTTCTCTATTTGTTTAAGTATTCGCATACGTGTTTGTCTTTCTCTGTTTATAAATTTGCATGTGTGCATTTTCTCTCTGTTTATATTCACATCACACACTCTTTCTGTCTCTCTCTCTCTCTCTCTCTCTCTCTCTCTCTCTCTCTTTTTAGACTTGTATGTGTGCATGTCTCTTTATCACTCTTCATTTTGTACATTGGTAGTGTCATTTCGATCGGAATAAGTTTCTAAGTCTAACTTGCCATGTACAAATTGCACGAACGGGCTGAAACAATGGGGCTTGAGGGCTGAAAAATTAGACATTTACTCTTTTTATGTCCAATGACCTTTTTTTCTTTTTTGTAAAATTGCCCTTTGTAATTTTTTTTATTTTTTTTTTTTGGGGGGGGGGGGCAATTCACTATATAAATTGATCACTCTTTCCGTCCGGAAATATCCACGCATTTTTTGGTTCTTGTTTAATTCAGATATTTTTAGTGACCACTTCCCAACAAAAGGTGGTGGGAAGCAGCTCATTCATTTTCAATTATTTATCCCAATATCAATCAATATTTATCGAAAGATGCTTCAAAATGACAAGTTTGTCACCTGACAAATTCAATTCAGTGACTTACCATCATTATCATCATCATCAATCTTTCATCCTCCGTCGTTAGACATAAATCTTCCCAAGGATTCGCCAGACCTCTCTATCATTGGCTACGCAGAGCCAATACCGTCTGAACTCCTCAAGTTCGTCTCACTATATTGTATTCTGCTGGTCTTGACTTACTATGTGATCACTGGGGATCCATATTGTGAGTCGTGATGTGCATCGGTTGTGTGCCATTCTTGCAAAATGACCAACCCATAGCCATCTGAGTTTTTTAATGAATTCCATGATCTCTCAGACGTCGGTTTTTCCCTTATCATATTGTGCTGTCTCATGATCTCTCTATGTGAAGTTGACCTTGATTCTTCCATAGGCTCAATGCATGTTTGTTTTAGGATCAGTTTCTTTGTGAGATTTCATGTATCATCATCATCATCATCATCAGTCTTCCAACGTCCGTTGTTAGACATAGACCTTCCCCAGGGTTTGCCACACTTCTCTATCATGGGCGTCGCGGAGCCAGTACTTCCTGAACTTGTCTAGCTCATCTCGCCATCTAATATTCTGCCGGTCTCGGTTGCGCATGTGATCTCGGGGGATCCGTGTTGTGAGTCGTGATTTCCATCGATTGTTTGCCATTCTTGCAACATGGCCAGCCCACCACCATTTGAGATGTTTAATGGATTCTATGATGTCCCTGACTCTTGTCTTTTCTCGGATGTACTTTGCTGTCTTGTGGTCTCTCCATGTGAGGCCCAGCATTATTCTTTCATGTGCACGTTGCATGGTTCTCAATTTACGGGTCTGTCTCTTGGTTACGTTCCATGTTTCGGCTCCATAAGTGACTATTGAAAGGATGCGTTGGTTATGCACCCTTCTCTTTAGGATTGCTGGGATCTTCTCATTTTTGAAGGTTGAGCTAGCTCTGCCAAAGGCTTGCCATCCTAGAGTGATTCTTTGATTTCTTCATCTTTTGAGGGTCTCTTGGAGATTCGTTGTCCTAGGTAGATGTAGTGGTCTACTTCCTCCAGTTCCGTGTCCTCAATTTTGATCTTAGTATTTCTATCCCCGATGTGATTGTTGCACATGATCTTTGTCTAGCTGAAGTTCATGTGTAGGCCGACTTTCTTTCTCTCTTCATTTAGTTCATCTATCATTAGTTGGAGGTCGTGTTGGTTCTCTGCGAGAAGGGCAATGTCGTCTGTAAATCTGAGGTTGCTGAGATACTCGCCGTCTATTTTAATTCCTTTACTCTCCCAGTCTAATCTTCTGGAGATCATTTCGAGATACCTTTCTTAAATTTCTTATTTCATTTTTCTATTTTGGGATTCATCAATCTCCCAATGTCCATCACACGCACTCTCTCTCTCTCTCTCTCTCTCTCTCTCTCTCTCTCTCTCTCTTTCTTTCTTTCTCCCTCTCTCCCTCTTCCTCCCTCTCTGCATCTCTCTTTTTTTCTTTTTTGAAACTATTTCTCGTCAACTCTGATCGACTGAAATAGCTGTACTCAATCAGACTCCCTGAAGGGATGGATCCTGTGAATTAGCAAAGAGAACTCTGGTAGCTCTGGACCGATCAGCTAATTTACATCAGGCAATATCCCTGGCAATATTCTTAAATCGTTCAATATGATAGGGCAATAGTCTCGAAATTACGATACGTCAAATAATGCTTAAGATTCCTAACAATGTCATTCGGAACCTGATGCTGCAAATCTTTGGGCAGAGAATGAGTATCATCCAAAACTTGGAAGAAAACGCAATTCTTTTGGACGAAAGTGCAAACCTACGCTATAAAGTAAAGGAGAACTCAAATCCTCGGTTAAGTTGGAATAGTTTCTCTCATCCTTCAATCTTGAATCGTTTAGCACCTAAATAGATCAATGCAGTATTACTGAACAACTGTAGCCATCAGAGAAGGGTTCAATCCTTATTTATATGTATATATGTTTGCGAGTTTATGTGTTGGTGTATTCCAGCCCTGTTGGCTATATCTTTTAGTCTACGTACTTGAAAACTGGCGTCAGTATTCAACTACATCTTTCTAATCTTTTGTTTAGTTAATGGGGAAAAAAGGTTTCTTGAGTAGTTTTTGAGTACTATTCCGACAGATCCAGGTTCTTCAGAATACTGATGTTTCTAGATATCTGCTCTCTATTTTAGATTTTATTCCAGTGGAAATCGCCTAAATAGAATTCATTCTGACCATATTTTTTCTTTGGAGTGATTTTACATAACTTCAATTTTTGACGCTATGGTTATTCAGTTATTCACTAAGGTGGTTTGTATCTCTTACATCTGCTTTTTTATCATGTTTCCAAAAATGTGACATTATCTTTAAATCAAGGTAACAGCTACGAAAGGAATTCTTGTATGTGTTCACACATCTCAATATTACTGTCCCCGATTGGTTGGTCAAGAGATTTTGTCGGGAAATCTTCACTTGTGAGATTATCGTGTAGAGCGACTGTTCAATACCTCTTCTAGCCTTTCCCCCTCAAAAGCTCTTCTTTTTAACTAATGTATCTGGCGTTTTTTGTTTTCCTTTTTTTGTTTTTGTTTTTGTTTTTTTCATATACAGCAACATACGGAAAAGTATGTATCCGTTTGTCTACATGTCTCTTTAATGGATCCAAAACATGCGTTTCTTTATATAATGAATTGCGTATGAGATAAACTATTTTGATCAAGACCTCGGGCCAAAGACTTTAAGAAGAATAGAAAAGTTCAATCCAACGTTAATTAAAAACTAATAATCAAAACTGTCTCTAAAAGTGTCAACATAGGTTTCTTTCAGTTTTCGAATTGATTTGGCTAGCTATTTTATACGCATTATGCATTCAGGCCGCACCAATAAAGCTAGATAGGGGAAATTTTTAATATTCACTCCTTTTTACGATAAGAAAAAAACTTTTGGGGGCGTGTTTTATCACCATTTCCCCTAAATAGGTTTTTAAACGGGGGTTCAAATTGCTATGTCAGTTTATGCTGAATTGATCTCTTAGTTCGTGTCAGGCAGCATTCACAGTTGTTTTTGTTTCGTTTTTGTTTTTGTTTTTTGAAAATTCGAACAGTTTTTAGCAATCACTGGCGAGCAAAATAATTTATTCGTTGATCATCCCTTTTGCTACAAAAAAATCACGTTGGTCATGTGACAGCTTTTATTGGATGACTAACCATTGTATCGATTCTTATCAATTTGCAACGACGGAAGCACTTGTTTTGCTTTTAATGGTCCACTTACAACTATTACTTAACTTTAGTCTCCTATAATGTCAGGTGCTTATTATATAATGTCACGCCACAATAAGAAAATAGTGGAAACGTGTAGATAAAGAAGATGTAAGAACAGGAAAAAAAGGAGAATAATGAGGAAAGAGTATCATGGCAAGGAGCAAGCCTGTGCGTGAGTACCTTGCGTTAAGATTTCGAAGAACTTTGTACTGAGATTTTCAAATGAAATTCTCACTAGTAATTACATTTGCACAGAAAAACCCTCTCACTAAATTTTAGTTCTTACACTTCAATTGTGTACCCACAAGGCTGATTTGTAAAAGCTTAGATCCTGCTTGAAATGAACCAGAGCCGGTTACTGAACCGGCATCAGCTGCGCTATCTGAATCGACTTATGTACATCAAATCTAATCATCACATTGAAAGATCAAACGACAAATTTTCTGACCGTTTGTAATGTTGGGTCCCAAGGCAGAAGTGTTACTTTTTTTTCAACTGGGTGTGGATAAAAAAAGGAACAAAGAACCACTTGAATTTCGATTTCAGTCAAACCTTTTCGAATCGTTCGTGTGGTGACACACCTGTGGAAAGAATTAAAGAATAAATCGAATTTTGTGGAAAACGTTCACCACGCTTTGAAGTCTCAATGCAATAAAAATAAATATTCCAAATATTCATTGTTTTCATTTTTCCGGAACACCCAGTATGTAATAAGAAATGGAAATTTAAAGAATGAGAGAGAAAGAAAGATAAATTTGGCGTTAATAAACTTATTATTGTAAAGAAAAGGAGGCTTAATAAAGAGTGTGGAGCTTGGGTGTGTTTCAGGGTGGTGTTCTATTCCAGCGTCATCCACCCGTGAGGGTTAACCCACGACTAGTTTTCCTTACACTTCTTCTTCAGTTTAGTCTTTTCTTCATTCTGTAACATTCCATTCATTTACATCTGCTAGCGAAGTTGGAGAGGACACTGTCATTGTTTGCACCCGTCTCTCCGATCGTCTTTCCGTCTATCCACAAGATGTCTCCAAAATTACAAAATTAAATACAATAAAATGTTGTGGGAGGTAGGGCAATTGAACAAGAAAGATGTAGTTGAATTCTAGGGCGGATCCAGGAAATATTCTTCCTATTTAATTTCATACATTTATGAATATGCCTGTGAATGTCCACTGGATATCTCCGGAAGTACGAAACAAATGTCAATGAAATTTCATGGAAAGTTGGACAATATACCATGAGAGAGTTTTACTGAATTTGGGGCTGGAGAAATGTATAATTACCCTCCTAGATCATAGTTATATGTCCACACTACATAACATGGCCAATAATTAATAACTGTCATCTCAACATTTCCAAAAGTTCTGAATAAATTCCAATGACAATTGTGAAAATATGGGCAATAGGCCAAGAAAGAAGTGATTAATTTTTGAGGCGGATCGATACACGATTGCTTCCCCCTGACACTGGCGTTTGTACAGTTTTATAATTTCTTTCCGGTTCGTTTTATAACATGAGCTCTATAAAATAACTCATTATTTAAATGTTTATTTTACTCGTTTATTAAATCCTAAAAGTTCGTTAGAAAACTATGAGTGATAAAAACATAGAATCAGTTTACATCAAATTAAGTTAGCAAACAAATCTCGGAGCTTAGAATTAGTTTTTCTCATGGAATACGGTCTCTTATTGTATATACTAACCCAAATCATTACTTCTTTATGTTTTTTTATGAAAATACGAATATCTATGTGAACTATTCCAATCGGTGTTCATGGTTGATTCAACCTTCATTCACCTCTCTAGTTTTATTCGCCCCAAAACGATTTCATTCATTTTCGAGTGATTCATATGCCAGTTCGAGAAACACTGTTTTAGGTTATTCATTGTGGATATAAGTCTCTTCTGACAATCCTCCTTGACGTCGATTTTAGGCCATCGCGTTTTGACAGTTGGCGATAATCTGGTCTTTCTCAATACGTGACTGCAGCAAAATTGGTAAAATTGGCCGACATCTTACCTCATTAACTTTCCTGTACCCTTTCTTTTTCCTCCTTCCTTTCTCTTTATCTCTCTTTCCCTTTTCTTCTCCTTTCATTCTTTCTTTCTTTCTTTCGTTTCCTCTTCCTTTCTTCTTTTTTCTTTCTTTCTTCTTAATTTCATTCCTCTGCACTTTTTTTTTATTCTTTCCTTTTTTTTCTTTCTTCGTTTTTTTCTTCCCTGCTGCTTCTTTTCGTTCTTTTGTTCTTTATTCTTCCTTTCATTCTTTCTTTCAGTTAAATTTCTCCTTCGAATTCCCAACCATAGTTCTTCTCTCGATATTCTGGCTCTTTTTTCTTTCAACTTTGATACTGCGTGTCCAAAATCCTCTTGAGATTTACCAAACCTAACTCAGTTTCGTAGAGTTGCATATAATGAAGAGATAGAAGGAAAATTGTGTTGTACCAATTTTCAAATTAAAGAGGGTGCGTGAAAATCGTTTTTTCTCCGACTTTTCATTTTTTTTTTTGTTATTTCTTTCTACTTTTCTCGATTCAAAACTTTTTTTTCCTGTCTTCATTGCTTCGTCTCTCTTTCTTGGTATCTTCGTCTGTCAGTCTTTATGGTGTCACTCCGTTTCTCTTGTTTTTATCTATCAATTAATCTATCTATCCATGAATCTCATATTCGTTTTCTCTCTCTCTCTCTCACCGTCTGTCTGTCTGTCTGTCTGTCTCTCTCTCTCTCTGTCTCTCTCTCTGTGTCTGTCTGTCTGTCTGTCTGTCTGTCTGTCTCTCTCTCTCTCTCTCTCTCTCTCTCTCTCTCTCTCTCTCTCTCTCTCTCCTTTTCTTAAATGGGCGTGTATTTGTGTGCTTTTCTGTTTGCTTGTTCCAGCGTTCCCAGCCCTAACAGTTTGTCTACAGTCTTGAAAATTGGCAATTAACCCAATAAACTCATCTTTTAGGAATTCATTTCCATTTTTCGGCCTCTTTTGGCCTTATTTTAACGAATTTATTGATAAAATCTAGATTTTCCAGAAACGAGATACTTCTTGATTGTTTTTCCTTTCATTAGATATTTTCTAGTGAGAAGCGCAAGCTATGTCATAAAAAGAATTTATCTTCGTCATATTTATTCTTTGATGAATTTTTCTCACGTGATCTCAAATTTTGACGCTATGGTTTTTCAATTATAGACTGTGTTACGACTGTGGTATGACGAGTTTATCTGTGTATATATCCTAGTCTGTTCATATCTTTCTTTCTAGCTGTCATCTTCCAGTTTCCCTAGTCTTTCATTTATTTTTCCTTCCTTACACTTTTGCTAGAAACTATCAGCAGCATTGTCAACGTAGATATCCTCTGTTTTCAGGTGGGTCTGGCTAGTTTTATATGCATTTATCATGCTCGATCAATACAGCAAGAAAGCTAATATCAACTTTTACTTTTTATAACGTATAGTGAAATAAACGATTTTCTGTTTTCTGAAATTTTCCCCACTAAATCGTTCTTTTTGGGTGGGGGGACAATTTGCAGAGTAAGCTTGCACTAAATTGATCCCTTATTTTAAACCTAACTGCTTACATGATTGCTTTTTTAGGCTATTTTCATTGATGATTGCCCAACAAAAGGTTGGAGAATTAATTTATTTGTTGATCACCATTTTTTCTATTTTTTAATTGATCATACCCTAACTCAGTATGCTACCAAGATATGTTAGTCACGTAACAGTTTCTATTGACTAACTAGACCTATAATCTCTTCTTTCTTTGCTTTTCTCCGTATCTGTTCTTTTCTTTCTATTTACTCTCGTCCACTCTTTATTCCAAACTCTCACTCCCCAATCCTCACTGAAAATATTTTCATTCACAGTTCAATTTTTATTGTTTGTCTACGATAACTTATTTCAAGGTAAATCTCTTCACCTGTTGTCAGGGTAAACTTCTGTATTGGGTTAATAATATCCGTTTTCAAGCACAATCCAAGTCGTTGGCACAAACCCTAGTGAATCACCGACTCAGTCCAATCAGGGTTACTTCTGCGGTTTTGTTGGGCCAATTGTTTGCATGGCTGATCACGCTGTTCAGCTTTTTCAATAGTTTTTGTTCCTAGGTTGTGAAAATTATTTTCTTATTGAATACGTCGGAGAGTATGAAAAACATAAATTATTCTCTTACAACCAGAACATTGTTAATTTGACATCCATTTATTTCCAATTGGGCAATAGACAAATTAGCGAATTTTTATCTATATAAAATAAGAAAAACAACTGCATTTGGATATCAATGTCCTGGTTATAAAAGTAGGGTTTGAATGAAATAAGAGCAGTTATCAATACCATTTGTCTAAGAAGCAATTAAAAAATAACAGTCACTACACAGTAACGAAAATCGCCTTGCACGGTGTAATTCACGTCAAAGTTTTGTCTTTTTTTTTCTATGAAGAGTCTGGTGTCTTGCTTCTTATTTCTTCTCCAGTCAATTTTAATGAAATCCTTGGGACAGAGAAATTACCAAAAACTCCATCACTTTCATTTGCACCCTCAACTTTAATAGCAAAAATGCTACTGTGGTTACTATTCCTCAGTGTTAATTTATGTTCTATTTTTCTGGTGAGAAATTTTCAAAGTCTTGCTCCAATTACTGCGATGAAACAGACTTCAATCCCCATCCCACAACTCATCCTCTGAACATGTGATACTCTTTAGAGCCTCTGCAATGCTAATAATGTCAGTCGTATCTACAACTTATTACGAAACTTATTGAAGATAATAGAATATGATTATACGTATACGTAGAGCCGCCCAATTTTGTTAATGATGCTTGCATTAATTTCTAACGAGTGACAATCTCTTTTTATCTGATTCTCAGTGCAAAATAAACGGACCTTGTTCTGAATTTTGACCAAAACGGGTTTTAAGTACGAAGATTTGCAGAATTCCATTTTCTACCATCCTGTTTTGTTTTTTTCCCAGAGCCAGGAATATCCTATTGCAGAGAACAGGTCTGGTTAGTTTCTCAATAGAAACCATCATGTGGCCAATGTCTTTTGGCAGCATGCCATGTTGGGAGTGATCAATAAAAATGGAAAAAAAAAACGTGATTAGCAAATGGACTACTTTTTTCGACTTTTGTTTGGGCAATGGGCACTAAAATAAAGTTACGATCCCCAACAATGATTGCTACCGGACTCTAACTAAGGGACCAATTCAGCATAAGATAGCATTTTAAACAGAAAAACGATTGGGTTTGTTTGTTTTTTTCAAACAGGTCTTTTTTTGGACACGATAAGGAAACAATGTTTAAATGCAAAGCCCTTTAGAACCATTGTATGAAGTTTTTTTTATGACTATAAGAGCGTAAGTGAAGTGACGTGTTTGTTGTTTTGCATTTTAAATAACGTAATGTAAGCTTAGGAGAAGCATCTGTCTCTTGATAGAACCAATGAATGGGAATATAAACAGCTGGTTACGAAGTCCCGGTTTCTATTTAAATGCGCGAGTCGAGACCAGGAATTCTCACCAACAAGTTTTTATGACTGTTTCTTTGGCAGGATTCAAGCCTACCAAAGGGAGACCTCCATCCTAATCACGCAGCTTAGAGTGTACTCTATCAGCTGCATAGTGCGCAGGAAAATTTCCCTAGATGATGAGGTTTTTTCTTTCCATACCCTCCACTCATACCGGGAATCGGGCTTGAGACCTTCTGCATGTGCGATAGACGGGCTAAACATTTCAATATCCATACTAAATGACGTAAATTTGATATCTTTTTCGATTTTGAAACTCTTTTCTTCAGATTTGATAATGCTCTGTGATTCTATAAAAACGTGATCAAAATTTTCTCAACAGGTTTTTTCCTAATAACAATCTTTTCTCTGTGGTCTTTCAGTTCTCATTTTCATTTTGCTTCATTGTAAATTTTCTTTTTGTAACAACAATGACAATGACAACAACAACTACTTTCGCCAAAATTAGAACTTTTCAAGACTACTGAGGATGTTGGAATTTAGTATTACCACCCCCACTAGAAGGCGTGTAACGGAAAAAGGACCCCTTTTTTTATTTATGTTCAGAAATGTCTCATATTATAACTAAAATTATCTAGATTTACATGCCATTGATCTTGAAATATATATACCTACTATTTTATTAATTCTCCTGTCACGACCAAATTTAAAGATTTTTTTTCGTTTAAACAAAAACTTTTTTTCAGATTTTTTTGTTTTTTTTTTATATTTGGCCTCATGGCTGGGATAGTTGCATTTTTTTTTAAATCTGTGTATGTGTCAGTTGCACAACCTTTAACTGTTCATAGTTGAAACTTGAAATGGAACACACACTCCGCTCAATGAGTCAGGGAACCAGTTTTTTGTTTGTTTGTTTGTTTTTTCTTCTCAATTCGGCACGGTGACTGAAAAATTCCATTTTCTATGTATATGTGGGTCATATGTACAATTCTGAACTTTCTTGGCGTATTCTAATTAGAAACCACTAATCAATATGCTACCTAATCTATTGATATGAGCTTCTCCAGTTTGGAAATGGATCTTGTTGGTCTGGCTCGCTGGCTACTGCTCTGGCTGCGTACGTCTCAAGCATTCATGCAATATCAATGGAGCAAGAGGGTTGAAAGTTTAAACATTTACTCCCTGTTATGCCAAGAAAGTTTGTTAAAGTTTTGAAAATCACTTCCTCCAAATCGATTTCTAGTTGGGGTTCACTCTACCATGAAAGTTTATGCTAAATCGGTAATATCCTTTATGGCCGTCAGTAATCAAGCTTCACTTTTCTGACTTTTTAGTGACCACAGCGCAATAGAAGGTGGGAAAATTAACTTATTCACAGATTACCCAATTCTCAAGTTTTTAATAGATCACCCAAATTCAGCATGCTGTGAAAGGAGGTTGGTCATGTGATTGTTTCTATTGAGTGACTAACCCAAACTGCTTTCTTTTGTCATCATCATTTCTTGATTGGGCTTGGATCATTCATTCATATCATTCTTCTCTTCCTTCTTTTCTTTTGATTCTTCTTTGCTTTCTTTCCCCCCCCCCTCTCTCTCTCTCTCTCTCTCTCTCTCTCTCGTACTCTCTGTTTATCTTTCTTTCTAAGCTCTAATAAAACCAGAGATGACTGACACATACACAGAATACGTTTGGGCTTGACCCTGAGAACGGCATCGTTAAAACTTACAACTTTGTCGAGTTAGATGAATGATACTTCCGTAATATGGGCCAGATTGTGGAAATTTCGTAGCTAGTAACTAAATATTGACTGACATAGTCAACCGAGTTTTGAATAAGAACTTACTTTCAAAACACTTGATTTACCACTGACTTGGTTTTTAAAAAAAAAACTAAAATTGGTATGAACTAAGTGAAAACCAGGTTGGATTTGGGAATCAAGAACTATAAAAATGAGAATCTCATTCTTGTTCTCGGAAATTATCGTCTCATTCCTCGAATGAAATCTCATCGTTTCTCGGTGTATACTTTGAGATATTATGTAAGATTTAAATTTTAGTTTTTTAGTTACGTTTTTTGCTTAGAAATGAAACTTATTAATTTTACTTATGTTTGACCTTGACTAACTGCCGAACTAATTCAGGAACAAACTAGCTTTTCTGAACGTCCTTGTGACTGGCACAGAAAGGAGAATCTGAAAGTACCACACAAGAAGAGTTAATACTTAATGTTCACATTCTTCTACAGAAAAAATATAGATTTGATTGGACTTTTAAAATTTATGTATTGTCATAAATTTAATTTGTGCCTAGATGGCCGGTAAACGCCTATGATACGGTTATTTTGTTTCTATCCAAATTTCATGGTTGGTTTGCAAAATTAGCCATCCGTGCATTTTGCTTCAATACAACCTTCAGTCAAATCTTTTCGGTATGATGATCAGCAAATTTCTTTTCTTTCAATAAACACTTAGGAAGTTTAAACACTTGATCTCAATTTACATATTTCAGATAAATTATTACAAAACGTTCTGAAATGAAAGAATATGTGAATTAGATGATACTGCTAGTTAGGTCAGCACGGCCAGCTTAGAAAAAATGTCAAATGATCGTAAAGTGAGTTATTTTGTTCAGGTTAAGTTCATACTTTATAACAGAAAAATGGCTGCCGGTCTTTTTGACAACAGACGCTTTGCCAACAGACAGTCAACTGACGATTCGTTCACAGATAGGCGTCAGACGTTTCATCAAACGGACGTTTCGGCAACAACCGTTTTGTCGAAAGGATATCTTGTCAATAGGGATTTTAGCCAACACACCTTTCGTTGGAGGACAATTCAAAACAAGACATTTGTTGAAAGGAATGGTAGTCGACGACAAAATCCAGTCAATTGACCATTGGATCAACCAATTTTCCCCAAGTCAATTAGTATGAAGGCTGTTTTATTTTTTAAAGAAATCTAAAAACAGAAATTTGTTTTTATGTTGAGACACATTCACATGGTGTAATCGAGTATTTTATTGACAAAAATTGAGAACATTTTTGAAGCCTGCTTTATGCTCACAGAAATATTTCTCTCCTCTTACGACTAGTTCTATGCTATTTCCTTAGAATTAAAATGTAAATAAAAATTTTTAATGAAATATTTGAATAATGGCAATCTACTTTTTAAATAGAATTTAAGAAAAAAATGCCCTCCGGAAGTCCCTAATATAAAAGATGCCGTGTTCAACACGAATATATAGCTTAAAAAATGTCTTGATGGTACAGGTTGGAAAAGTAGTATTTTGTCCTGAGGTGTGTTGCATTCAGATGTTCCTTACAATGTTCACTAGGATTCTGAATTAAATTCTTCGATGTTAGAAAAAATCTAAACATTGAAATGCCTTGAAGTCAGATCGACGAATATTCCTATCGAAGAGAAGCAGTGTCCTTTATTTTTTTAATCAAATTTTATTGGAATTACAAATGAAATTGAAATTTCATCCTTTTATTTTGATAAATCAAAATTAGTTACGTTAAATCTTTTGGCAAAATAGAACATGAATATTTTGAAACGTTAAAAATACAGATTCATAAATGAAACACAAAACAGAAAATAACAGGATTTACTTCCAATCAACATCTGATTAATTAATTGCGAATCACGTTAGTGGTTCACTATATACCCGGAAATCATTTTTCTCCGTCTGCCACATAACTTTCTTTATATAATTTCCTTATCTTCAATATTATTATTTCCTTGAATGTTTTAAGGCACATATATATATATATATATATATATATATATATATATATATATATATATATATATATATATATATATATATTTATATTTATATTTATATTTATATTTATATTTATATTTATATATATGTATGTATCGTACTACTTTGTTCGAAAATAAATTTGATTTCTACCTTATTTTAAGTATACAAATACTACCATCAACTACCTCATTTTCTAACATCAAAGCTCCCTTCTTTATGTAATACACCTTTTCTAAACATCCATCTACATTGATCCTTTAGCTTGTCAGGTAACGTCCATACTTGATTGAAATTTACTTAAAGAATCTAAACTTACTGACGGGGCCACATGTTTTATTTTATTTTCATTTCGTTTTCCTGATCAAAATAAGTACTATACTTTTATTTGCTGAGAACGTGCTAGAAAAACATGGTTCTAGGGTACTGTCAATATCCAATCAAATCAATGTGCGTAAATATAATCGGATCACATTATTTAAAAAATATTTCCAAGAATAGGAGAAATATTGCATTTGGCATCTCAACAAAGCTTTGATTGAAAAGACTCCACGTAGAATATTCATTTGAATTAGTGTATATAAATTAGCCTTCCTCTATCTCTCCGTAGGGTGGGTATTTCAGCTAGTTACTTATGAATTGGTAAATAATGAAACTCAACCCTTGAAACAGTTTGTAACTTACAACGAAAAAATGTTTCAGACGTATATTCAAGCCACAGAGGAAACACGAGTCAGTATAGACAGTACGGAACGCAAAATCTCATGTATATTTACTGGAACTTAATTTAGCTCCCACCTACAGGACCTGGGGGCAGGACACCAAAAATTGGATTACACAGTTGATAACTTCAGACATAAAATTACATTTACAGACACCAATAACTAATGTCGAGAGCAGTAGGTTGCTCTGCAGCACATAAAAGAGTTGAAACCAAAGACGCCAGCTTATCAGACTTCTGATTAAGTGCCAGGCGACATAGGTCCACAGAGTCACTAGCCAACGGAGATTTTGTGCTGTCTCCCGGTGGCTAAATCTGGCCAGGGTATATTACAACGTATGCAGTTGTGGTGGGAAAATTAAAGGAGAAAGCCACCGTTTTCTAAGTATCTGTCATTTCCCTAAACGAAACAACTAAATCCAACATAGCAGAACGTGTATAGAAACAAAAAAGTTGGATGAGGTCAGATTAATTGACACGGTAGAACAATAAAAGGTTTCTAAATGATGAGATTCTATGCATATGAATGCATTAGCAAACTGTACGTAGAATTTGACAACATACGGAAACCAGGGCTCAGGAAGATAATTTTGGTATGTGTGATCTCCCACACCAGAAGCCAGCCAGTATTCGCTTAAAACTCGCTAGCTACAGCACTTTGAACTCATTGTAAGTCATATACAACAAGGGTCTACCAAAAGAACCTTCCTGTTCTCTCATTGTTATAAAGAAGATACAACAGTTACTTTTGATAATCGAGGAGTGGGAACGGCATAGATATAGCATAACTAAATTTAGCAATTTAACTTCTTCCGTTTAACTTTAGTAAGAGTTGTTTCCTTCTTACCGAGATGAATTTATGGTAAAAGCATAATAAAAAAGAACATAGAACTTTTAATTCTAATACAATTTTGATTGCAGATCAATACGTTGTTGAAAATCATCATCACTACCTCATATTTCCGTAAAATGATTGAAATAAATCAAATTACATTAAATTGTTTCTTCTCCGACTTCAAATAGATTTTTCTAAGGTCCAATGTCGTTTCAAGTAAGTTTTTGCAGCGCATCCAAACTTTTTTTGCATTCTTATTTTCCTTAAATAATAATAAAATGAGATGAAATTCTTTCAGTAAAATAAGATATTCAAATAAGATAAATTACAATGTTTCTCCTTTGACTTGAAATAAAATTGTTTTTCGTTATGCAGCAATTGTTTATTTGAGTCTCTTGGGTTGCTTTTTAAAATCAAATCTTTTGTAATAAAAAAAAACTCATAACCTTAGCCGTTAGGAACACAAAACAACATGTCATCATAACCACAATTGTAAAAATTGAACAAAAGTAGTTATATTCATGGAGTCAAACGGAAGTAGCCATTTTATTTATCGAACGTGTTTTCTGTCCAAAATAAGTAAAGATAACCGATACCCCTACTTCTACTACTGAAAGTCTATAATACTCTGTCCTATGATTTCATTAGAATTGCATATGTAATGTTAATGGCATGTAAACTCTGAAAATCGGATACTACTTGAATCGGGAGAAGTTCAAAGAATGAATCGGGTGGAATGCATTCTTTCTCCACGCCATGTTTTCTAAAAAGTCTTTCCATTACTATTACCTGCCAAACACCGATACAACAAGGACAATCTTCACCAAATTCATTGGATTAAACCCTTCTCAGTTTTGTGTATCACGTCACATCATAACAAACCTATTGAAATGACGACCGTGTTGAAATGTAGCTCTCTCACCAACTGAACCAACGGAAAAGTCTTACATACCTATGAATTTATTTATTGCTGACGTTGAATTAACAATCTCAGTCGGGGAAGAAGTAGAAATGGAGTTGAATCCACACCAGCCGGGCTTCTTATTCATTATCTTTCTTTTCTGTCCAGTTTTCATCCCGTTTCTTGTTCTTTTTTCTGTGTGCTCACATCTCAATGAGACGCTTTCTGGTCGAATTGTTGAACTTATGTTAAGGTATTTATTTGCTGCTGTCAGGTCATAAGAGGTGTGATGTCACGAATAGATGACGTTTGTTTTTCCAGTGTTGACAATATCTTTTATTATTAATGATCTGCAAAAATGGTTATAATCGGCTATACTGTCCAACTTTATGGCTAAAAATGTTATATAGAGAGATAACAATAAACTATGACCCCAAAAAATCATGGATAACAATTGCATACTGACTTTGATTCAAACCAACTAATTTTTTTATAACAACCAGATTTTCGGCTGAACCATCCTCACTTTCTTCTCCCTGCTATTGCATTCGACTAGTAATGATAATACTACTTTGTACAGAACCCCTATGAAATTGGAACTCACAAATATGGACGCATGGATCTTGACGCCCAATTGAACTTAAGGTTCTTATCTTCTAAATCCTCTGTATTTTATTCCAAACTCATATATTTACTATAAATATGTTTCCCTCCTTTCATCATTGCGTCCTCTTCTGGTAGTTCTTTCTCCCTCTTTCTCTCATTCTTAATTTTTTTCCTCCCGTCATCCAACCTCATGCCACTAAGCTATATTTATTTTCACTGCCTCCCTCCGTACCCTGCCCTCATCTCTCTTACTAACAAAATATTTTCTTTAACCCCTTTACTGATGTGAGACACTGAAACTCTCAATCAGCCCTACCCCAACACTACTCCCGTTCTGACCTTTTCAGCCCCAAATAAACATACATGATACACAGACACTTTATTAGACTTACATCTTAGCGAACAACAACGTAATGGAGTCAAATTCGACGATATCGAATCTCCATTAAATACGTGCACTTTGAGTATGCCCCAGTCATATCAGATAGGGTAGTTGACTTGACCCTGAAAACGGATTTTGAAAGACAATCTTTAAAAGTTTCATTGATTCGTGAAATTTGTTTTCATGGTTGGTTGGAAAGCTTTTTTGGCGAAAAAAAAATGAACATCATTACAAGACGGGGGATATCAAGAACAGATAACTCGCTGTATAAGAAATAATTCGACATCCGTGAAGTCTACGGTCCAATTCCAATTGAAATTAGACATCGTCAATTAAAACTGTCACGCAGAACTGTCCCCAAAACTGCCAACGTGGGCTTCTCTGGTTTTTAGTTTGGTTTGGCTGATTATTCGTTGTGCGTACACGAATGGAGATTCAGCACTCAAGAATAAACATTTACCCTTTATCAAATCTAGAAGAACGTTTTATTGTTTGTTTTGTTTTCTTAATTCCCTCTCTCACACAGGTTTGTAATTTTCCAATTTATTATGTAAGTTTGTACTTGATTGGTTTTTCATCGTCTTCCTGGCACCATTCACGCTTTTTTTTTTTTTTTTTCGAAAATTTGGACTTTTTATTTGGGTTCAGTGGCCGACAAAGGGAAGAAAAATAACTTTTTTGTTGATTGCAACTTTTTCAGTTTTTAATAAACCGTCCCAACATAGCTTTCAGTCAGAAATATATATATATATATATATATATATATATATATATATATATATATGTATATATATATACATATATGTGTGTGTGTGTGTGTGTGTATGTATGTGTGTGTGTGTGTGTGTATTAATCAGCAGAACTGCTCATTATTTGCTACGGAAACGTCAGACAGAGTTCATACCAAAATACGTTTTACATGACTTTCAATATACCGTTGATTTTGCATCCTATCCATTTTGGCGAAAAAATAAAGCCCCACGCCAAACTATTGATACTACTATGTACTACCTCAAAACACTGTCTGTCTGTTTGTCAGTTTCTCTCTCTCTCTCTCTCTCCCTCTCTCCCTCTCTCTCTCTCTCTCTCTCTCTCTCTCTTTTGTTGGTCTGTCTAAAAAGGATGTTTAACGCACACACCTAAAAATATACCCACTCTCACTACTGTGATGCGAATACTTATTCTTTCTCATCCTCTTTTCTTCCTTTCCCTCTTCACTAACATCAATAATGCACAAAGTATGAAATAATAAATTTTACTCTTTAGTCGCGAAAACAATTGAGAATATTTGTTAGTAATGTAATTATTTGAAATGTTCCAGGCGTCTATCACAGTTCCCTCTTGTGTTCTACATATTGTACTTATGCTGGCCTTAAATAAAATCGAATTCTGCTGGAAAGATTATTTCCATCTAGTTATTTCATAATATTTTCTTGAACAAATTTGAAACGATTTTAAAGTATATTTTCTAATGAAAAGTAATGATTGAAAAAATAGTCTGAAGGCTTCTGTCTTATGGAGGAACAATTCTTTTCTCATGAAAATGACAGTAAGAAAATATTGGAACGGGGTTTTGCTAAAAAAAAACTGGTCCTCTCTCGGCATCAAATTCAGTCATATACATTTTTTCTGAATTGGGCGTAAAGGTCTTTGCTGTTTTTTCTTCCTAAATTAAAATGAGATATTACTGATTGAAACAGTTTTTTTATTCTCTAATTTCCTCCACGTACCATGCAATATATAGTACAATTACAATTTTAAAAAATACAATATTAATGACTGTGCTAAATAGAAATAGGAGGGTGTCTCTAAAGACGGGACTACACCAATAAAACAGAAACAGCTTTTTTTTTTTCGTTTGGAAAATATTTTTTTTCTGTATTTGAAATTTTTGTTTCCATCTAATCAAAGAGTTGTAGTGTAGTGTCAGATTCACTTATAACTGTGTCGGAAGTGAATCAGCTGAAGCGAATGAAGCCCTTGAGGTGAAAACTTCCGGTATGGGAAAGATGGAGTCCCGTTTAAATGTATAGTTACATTTAAAATCAAATCGTCCTGTAAAACATTGAAAATTCCTTCATCCTATGTCCTTTGCCTCAAAAGTTTGTAATGCTATGCGAAATTTCAGCTTCCGATATGCAACATCGTGGCTTACAAATTAGAACAGATGAACAGACAGACGGATTTTAATGTACACACACACACACACACACACACACACACACACACACACACACACACACATATATATATATATATATATGTGCGTGTGTGTGTGTGTGTGTGTTGAGAGAGATGAATAGAGAGAGAGAGAGAGAGAGAGAAAGCATTTTTCTTATCTCTGCCACTTCTCGATAGTACTAGTTCTCAAACATAAACGAGATCCCTGCCATTCCCTACCACTTAATGATACTACTAATTCTCAAATATAAACAAACTCTAGTGGTGTTAATAAATAACAGAGATAGTTTACATCTCTAAACATCTGAGTAACATGTGGGATAGATAGCTCCTATATCAAAATATTTTATCAACGTGTGTCAGGGAGTGCAATTGAATGGCAGGGATAAAAAGAAATACGGTTGCTGTAAACCAGTGCATCATTTTCATCTGGTACAGAAAGATTAATGCTTCCATTAGGGAAAAGCCATCTGCAACGCTTGACAGGAGAAAATAGCGCTTGTCAATCGTTATTGAACAAATTTGGATGAGACAAAGACTCTGCATTTTGCTTCAACATGCACAGTAAAGAGAGTTGATAATTTAGCTCTTTTAAAGCTACATTTAGCTCCTTTTAGTCTGTATAACTCTGCATCTAGCCCCTCATTCAACTTCTCATCAATTTATCTAATTCATCTAACTTTTTTTTTTCATTTATGAAATAATGCAAGGATATTTGGTTGGTGGAATTCAAATTTTGAGGAGGACACCAAGTAATTATACGTTGATCGATTGCATTTTGAAGAAAGGAGAAATTCTGTTTTTATTCACTGTTTTCTATATCGGGCAAGGATATAGAAAATATGTTTGGTCCTATCGGGCTTATCTTGCAAACTGCACCATAAGGAACAGTGCTGTCTCAAGGGACACGCATATCTAGCCTTTTTAGCTCCTTTCCCTGGTAGATCCAGCTCTAAAATCTGGATCCTAGTTGGCAACTACAAACTATAACGGAGGAGACTGTCATTTACCAGGAGATATTTACAATTGCCCTTGATTTTTCACTTTCCCAAAATTGTTGACGACGTCAGTTTTTGAGATTGAAGAAAACAGGCGGGGCCCTTCTAGGAATGACTTCAATATAAGATTATTTGACGTTTAGGTCCTGCACTGTAAAATTCAAATGAAAGACCTTGCAAGATAGAGAGAAAGGGACATGGGGAGAAGTAGAGACGAAAGCAAATGACTGTTTAGAGAAGTTATGTCACAGGGAGTTCCTCTTTTACTTAAGTGCATACATATTAATCTACTTGTAAATGGGGAACCGTCTGCCAAAACCGCCCCTAAAATTGTCAACATGGGTTTCTTCAGTTTTTTAGAAGGTCTGTTTAGCTTGCTGGCTATCTAAGTATCTCGCTTTCGGGTCGTATCAATGGAGGTAAAGGGCTGAAAAGGGCTCCTTATTATGTCTAGAAAAACATCTTTTTAAACTTCACCCGGAGTAGGTGTGGAGCTTTGGAATTTCAGTTTATGTAAAATCGGTCCCTCAGTTTGTCGAGAGAAACAGCTTATTCATTGATCATTATGTTTTCCAATTCCTATTTGATCATCCCTAACACGGCATGCTGCCAAAAGAGGTTGGCTACGTGGTTCGTTCTATTGAATCTGAATTTCGCAAACACAAGCATGAACACTGCTGGACATAAACGAAGGCACTAATGTAGCACAAACTTGATTTGCAAATTAATTCACCCCGATAAAAACCTATTTGAAGATGCAGGATTTTCAAAAACAACAACACATTTCTGTGTGTATGTATGTAGGGGTGAGTTGTGCATATGCGTGTGTGTGTTCGTGTATGTTTTGAAAGGTTTCTATGGACATTTTTAACCAACAATTGACAAATCTTATGCTGGATATTTCTAGATAAAATATCTGTTTTTTTAAGACAATTTTCGATAAGGGAGAAAAGTTTGGATAATTTTAGATTTTTTTTTTTCTTAGATGATTACTCCTGGTACATGCGGGGCCTATGGTGATTCATTAATGTGAGTTACGTATAATCTACAATAATTCGACTAATGATAATTATAGTTCAGTGTATGATTGTAATAATTATAGATTTTCTTTCCCGTCAGCAAGTTCAGATGAAATCTGATTTGAGAACTGAATGTAAGAGTAAGTTTTGCTTTGGGGATGTCATTTTTTTTTTTTCATCTTCCTCCCTAGTTATTCGCAAGGAAATTGCAAGGCTAGGGAGAAAAGTAGACTTTATGTTTGAAAATGTAAAGTAATTAAGTAGTGATTCTTTTCTAAAAAAAACTTCTTAAAGAAACTGAAATATAGACATCAAAAACTGGTCTGGTTGGTCTTGCAATGGAAACCGTCATATGACCAACGTCTTTTGCCTGCTTGCCGTATTGGGGTTGATCAATGGAAAAAAATAAAATAAGGGGAGGTGAATAAATTACTTCTCTCACTTTTTGTTTGTCAGTGGTCGCTAGAAAGAATGGATTTTAAAAAAGTGTGAATGCTGCCAAGCATAAACCAAAGATAAATTTAGCATACTTTTACATAGCAAAAATATCTCCGGAGGAATTAGGAATGAAAGTTTTTTCTAGACATTTTGACAATGTTTAAATCTCAATCTTTCAGCTACATCCAGCCCTGTCCGAATACATACATAGATAGCCAGACGAATTTGAAAAGAGAAGAAACCTATGTTGACAGTTTTGGTTGATGGTCGTTTTTCAATCTCGAATGGTATCAATCAGAATCCTCATCATTATCATCAGTCTCCTAATGTCTGTCGTTGGACAGAGACCTTCTCCAGGATCCGCCTCAATTCTCTATCATGGCTGTCGCAAGGCCAGTATTTCCTGAATTCGTCGCGTTCATCATTCTATTTTGTGTTCTCATATGAACCATACTTTTTCCTCAAATGAACCGAACCGTTTAATGACGTTACATGTTTTTATGGCATCGCACTTATTTATGACCAAACATCTCTTCCGTCCTTTTTCTGCAGTTTAACGTAAGTAGGTCCTACCGAATAATGTGTAATAGAGATGGATAAGTACTCCTAAAAATGCAGGTCTGGTTAATCACTCAATAGAAACCATCATGAAACCAACGTCTTTTGGCAGCATGATTAATGGAATATATATTATGAAACATAAAGATGGCGTTTTCTATCCATAATTGACGCAGCATTTGAGACTGTTTGGATGACTCAGAGGGAAAAAAACATGAAGAATTAAAAATATTGGTCCTTCAACAGGTTAACATCAACTTCCAGGAGTCTTGTCAAACTTTCCTTTCTCTACCTCGTATAGTCCTTGATAACAAAGCCAACAAAATCCTCAATGCTGACACCCAGTTCCCCCATTTCTTTCCTCATTCCATCTGTCTTCTTCTTCTTCTTCTTCTTCTTCTTCTTCTTCTTCTTCTTCTTCTTCTTCTTCTTCTTCTTCTTCTTCTTCTTCTAATTATTATTATTATAATTAGTAGGAGTATTAGTCGTCGTCGTCGTTGTAGTAGTTGTAGTAGTAGCTAGCAATTCACTCCAAGAGCAGTATCATCTTTCTTTTCGTTGCAGCGTTTCTCGTTTTAAACAAAAAGAG
>OY735200.1:78913423-78933423 GCA_963457665.1 Thysanoteuthis rhombus
TATTTCCATTTTGAATGTCCTGAGATTTTCCGTTCGTAATTGACACCTACAAAGTTTCCTCAAGCCACAGAGTTCATAAGACCTCGTATCGGTGGGTATTATCATTCAACCGTTTCCTTAATTGACTCCTAGTATTTCATGACTTCCACTGAAGTAGATGAATACTAACAAGAAAGATATAGGACACATCCTGGTGCTTAAGCAAGTAACGTTATATCATAGTGAAAAGGACATAAAACTAGAAATCAACAGCTACACTGATTTATTTCCGTTGCTGCATCGATCATATTTATTGACTTACATTAACGATCTTTTACACTCTTTGATAGTTACTCCCAATAAATAAACAAAGGTTTGGCTAGCAGTTTTGTTTTTGTTTCTTGGAGTAATCATATATTTTTTAAATAAATTTCAAAGAGCTTTAAAGATATATTATGAAAGAATAGATTTAGAATCCAACAGAATAATTATAGATACGTTATTTCTATTTTAAACTCCATTTGAACAGACATCATGCAAATACATGGTGGGCTTGACAGTAGGCCTAGACAGTGTCGATAGAATAAAAAGCAAAAGATATTGGCCGTTGTAGGAATTAAACCAGAAAGTAAGTCGGAGGCTCAAAATGTTTCTTTTCTCAAATTGAGTACTACACCTAAGCAAGTGAATAGAAACATTTTTGCTACAGTTTTTTCGATCGCTAAGTGCTTTTGAAAAGTTCAGCGAAATGCATCAAGCCTATCTTAATGATAGCATTTTCTGAGATGAAACACATTGACTGTCAAATCTTTCACTTCCACATTGTCAAATTACTACTACGATTTTGTCGGATTACCTTACACCCAAACTATGCACACACAAGTGCAATATATATATATATATATATATATATATATATATATATATATATATATATATATATATATATATATATATATATTGCGTGTATAGTGTATTTGTGTGTCTTTGTATCATACTGACTCAGACTTTTTCAAAAGACCTGGTTTCTCTCTCTCTCTCTCTCTCTCTCTCTCTCTCTCTCTCTCTCTCTCTCTCTCTCTCTCTCTCGCTTCTTTTCCTTACCGAATAAAATTTGGAAACAAGGTCGCAACAAAAGACAAAAAACCGTTTACAACGTTTTGAAGTATGTTTGCATTCTCGTGTTACAAAGAAAAAACAGCACGCTCTTAGCCACTTGAGCACCTCCACTAACCCATCCCACACCTGAATTTATCCTGACACCTGAGACCTACCTAAGTATGAGTCAGGTGTGATATCACAACCAAACATTTGTTCTCTCTCCCTCCATCTCTGTCCCTGTAAGTCTGTCTGCCTATCTGTCCATCTCTCTCTCTCTCTCTCTCTCTCATACACACACTATACATTTGTCCTCCTCATTATTTTGTATTGTTTCACTCTTCGTTTCTTTCCTTACCTCCCCCCCCATCTTTCATCAGATTCTCCTTCTCTTTTTCTACAACACAAAAGGACATATATATACTGAACAATATCTCCCGTCAGCACAACAAAAACATACGCTTACATATGTACTTAATGTGATCTCAATGTGAGTGTCCCATAATAGTACAAGTGTTGCATATATAGTGTGTTAATCAAGTGTTACACATTGCACAACACAATCACTGATATACTAACTACTTGAACATACATGAAAATCTAGTTTGAATTTGATTTTGAAAATAACCTTTTCATTTTTGGTTGAATTACGTTGCATTCTAGACACTTATGTCCAATTTTTGAGCCATGGTTTTTCTGTCAGATCTTTTAACGAGGATAAACCTGAAATATTGTTTTGAAATAAAGAGTTTTATTTCAGAAACAAAGGTTGACGAATGATGTCGAAAATCATACAAACAACATAGCAGCTTTTGATTGGGGCCTGTTTTTTTTTTTTTTTTTTTCTTGTAGTGGAAGGAATCATTTCTCCATTTTTATATAATACTATATTAATTTTGAACAACTTCTGTCAACCTATCTGCCCCACAAATAGCCCGACTGACCGACCATCGAAGTAGGCTACAGATTCTTATCTCTTTGTTCGTCAGTGTGTCTTTGTCTACAGGCGCTCCTGGTCGCATATCTGCAGATACTATCTTGAAAATTTACATGAGTACACCACTACACAACATGTAAGGGCTTTTTTCAAGTCTATGCTCGTTTTTGACCAACAATGCCCAAAATCACATGCTTGAGGTTTTAGATAGTTTTGGATAAAAGATCTATTTCTTAGAACATATCAGATAATTTTTTAGATAATTAGTTTTGGTCCGCGCGCAGGATACGTTGATTCATTTATACGAGTTTTGCCCGTCTATATAATTTCCTGTCAACGAAAGACTATTTTTGGTATTCCATTCCATAAAGAAAATTGTCAATGGAAGGTCAGAATTCCCAAGAGAGTTTACTGAAGACAGAAGCGTTTCCTGCGTCCAACACAACCTTGTGATCCCTCTGCTCTCGTAAATGAGACACAACTTGGCATTGTGCTTATCGCTATTAAGGGATATGGGTCGATCGATCGCTTTTATTATCTCAAGAGATTAACTTAGCATTTACTGCACCACTCACTTTAGAATAATTCCGAATAATTTCATTTTATCAATCTGTCTCGAATGGATCATCGAGTCGAATGCCCCTGCACGATGCCCTCATGATAAATTCTCTGCTTTACGTTCTCCGCCGTACGCTACATGGATCGTGTACGACCAAAAGAAAATATACGATTTTGTTCGTTAGTGTTGAGGAAGAGAGGGTTGATTAGTGGAATCAGAATCTCTGAGAGGAATTTCAAAAGCTTTTTTTCGGAGGGGAGGCACTCCCCACACAAAGTAGGCCCGAACACCCCAGTCCTTCAGCCATCCTGTTTTGTATCTACTATAACTATTCTTATACCACATCATATTCGTTCGTCGCTTAAAAGATTGAGTCCACCGGTTTTTTTTTTAATTTGTGAACAGAGCATCGACTTGGAAGTGTCGATTAACAGCTTAACTAAAGAAACTCTCGGCTCACCCTCATGGATTACCACGCCTCGATGCAATACATCGGTTAAACCCTCTCACAGAAGCCCTGGGCAGAAAAGAATTGTTCGTGGGAGACATTGAGAATATTCACGCAAAGATTAATCAGCGAGGATTGTGTCAAAAATTTATACAGAGCCACATCAGTCAATCTATCTATTCAGCGAGCGTGCTGTGTGCATCTTTTGTAACATAGATAATAAAACAAACCTATTTTTTCAAACCAATGTAATGACAGGTCAGGTTATTATCGTGACGAGAAAAAAATGTCAGATGACTAACGTCTCTTGGAGGTAATTAATAAAAAAATTTTTAATTTTGTTGGATAGAGACCACAATCAAAAATCTGAATTTTTAAAATAACAAATGCTCGACAGAAAGTAAGGGGTCCATTTAGCATACATTGCGGATTGCCTCCCTTTAAAATCCTGTTGGGGTGGGGGTAATAAAACCTTGAGCGGGACAAATGATAAAGAACTCTAAATTCAAGTTCTCTGGCTTCATTGGCGCGGCCTGTAGATCTGTTACATACTTACATAGCCAGCCAACCGAATATGAACACTGAAAAAGTATATTTCGACATTTAGGATTGACAGTTTCTAAGAAATTACATATTTTGCAGCTGAATGTTTCGCATGAATACCACACATCAACCAAGAGGCACAGGCCTCAGGCTCCAAGACACTAAAGGTCCCTGGGGCGTATTTGGGGGCTCCGAGTAGGCAAAAACCCAAAAGTTGTCGCGTTTTTCTACATTAACCCTTTGGTTACGGTGGTTGGCTATAAAAAATCAGCATCAATTTCTCTTTTATTCTTGTTGCAAGAATCATCGTCACCATTCAGAGAAGGTCTACCTATGATCAGAAAATTCAGCTCTATATTTTACATTCTGTTCGGCTATCAGACAAATTCTATTCAAGAGCCGTTCAGCTTCACCGTGTGGTTCATTGAAACATACTACGCCACATCACGTTGGACGCACTGATTCTTTAGTAAGATCATTGAAGTTGAGCGATGTCGACCGTGGTCATTACCTAGATTGTGATCGTCTGGGAATACGTAGCCTCAGGATTATTCTGCAGTCGTCTCAGCCTATGATCTGTTGCAGATTATCAGAACATAATTCCAAGCTATGACCGTACTGTGCAACTGATCATTTTTCACACACATGGTACTCAATGAAGGTCATTGGAAAGAATGGACACATTGACCATTTTTCATATACTCTTGTTAGTATTTACCTGGATAGGGTGATGTGTTCAGATTGTACCTTTTCCCATTTCCAGATCAATATTTTGCTTCCAGTAGTACAATTTGTCTATATGGTTCAACCCAAGACATTTTCACAATTTCGAATGAATCATCGTCTTAGTTATTGTTATTAATATTTGTTCTCATTGGATTTTCACATCAATAATATCAAATAATTTTCACTGCAGATCAAGCAACAGCAAATACCTATAAAATCATAGCATTTTGGGGGGGGGCATTCTAGCCAATTTTAGTGTTAAAAAGTAGGCATGTGTGTGTGTGCATCAGTGTGCCTCATCACCAGCAGCTGCCTTTTGGTGTCCGTCCTTGGACATAGACCTTCCCCATACATCTATATCATGGGCATTGTTGGGCAAGTACTTTCTGAATTTATCTAGTCGTCACGCAATCTTACTTTCTATCGGCCACAATTTCGCTGATGATCTATGCAGACCTACGTTGTAAGTCATGATGTCCAGCAGCTTCCCGATATTCTTGCAACATGTCCAGTCAATTGCCATTTCCAACTGTTTCTCTGATATCCTAGACTCCTATCTTTTCTCTAATATACTATGCTGTCTTATGGTCCCACACTTCAGCTCCGTAGGTGACTGTCGGTAAGATACATTGGTTTTATACTCTTCTTTTTTGCGACATGGGATTTTTTGTTATTGAAAGTCGAGTTTGCAATACTGAAAGCATGCCAGCCTAAAGTGATTCTAGCTTTTTCCCTATTTCTGTTCATGTCTTGGATAATCACTGTCCTTGGCAGATGTAGTAGTCTACATTCTCCAGCTCTGCATGTTCGATTTCGATCGTTGTGTCCCCCTGTACTGAGAGATTTCCCATTAGTTTTGCTGCCTCTACCTTTTTTTCAAGAATGCTTTCAATGACTATTGTCGTGTATCTTCTTTCATCTTCCTTTCGTTTCTTTTTGATGGTTTTGTTCCGCTCCATTGCTCCTATCTTTTCTATTGTTGTTAGTGGTAGCTTTTTTTTTCCATGAGATTCTTGGTCTCTTCTGAGAGTTAGCTTATGGTTTTTGAGATCTTTGGCTTAAACATACTGATGACTTCAATAGGGGAGATTGTTATAGGATTGCTGAGCTCTTCGTGGTCCTTTTCTGGCTCGGTGTGGAGTTCACATCAGTTTTTCAGTTCCAGCTTGAAAAATCAAGTGAATTCTTTTTTAACGGTGGTTGTAGTTCGGTGTTGAACATTTTCCTTCGTTCTATGTTGGTATTAATCTGAATATCACACTTCAACACTCTGTGGACACTTCTTACATTGACCTGATTTAATACCTGCATATATATCAGTCTCGCTCTTTTCCACTAGGATGTAGTTTATTTCGTTCTTGGTTTCTCGATGGGGGCTTGTCCAAGTCCATTCTCTGTTGGCATTAATTCTCGAAGAAGGTGTTCGAGATTTTGATTTTCACCCCTCCCGTTCCGTATTTTATATCTCTACTTGCCGACATATATTCCATTACCTTGCCCTACTTAAGCATTGAAGTCTCTCATATTGATGTTGAAATATTTGGGGGAGGGGTCTTGGAGTATGGAATTCGAATCGTCGTAGAAGTTGTTTATCTCTCCATTGGTTATTGTGAAGTGAGAGCATAAAAGTGAATGCTGTTGACTTTTACCTCTTTGAAAGGTGTACAGTGACACTGGCTACATAGTCTGAGACGGCTTAGAATCCAACAAAATTGCCCTTGATTTTTTTTATGAAATAGAAAGCCGACGCTGTTTTGTTTTCCTTTTTACCTTCCATTATTGTATAAAAAAATGTTTGCCGTTTAGTTTAATTATTTTTTTCTCTCCGGGTCTTCTCATTTTGTCCATACCAATAAGATATGAGTCATAAACAAGCAGTCAATGACCTCTCATTTGGGTTGGGTAGCATGAAATGTATAAGCACGAAATCCTGTCATCTGATCAGCTAGGTTTGTAATTTTGGAGGAGAAGTTTTTAATCTGTAAGAGAAGTTAGTCACGATTCGCTCGGCAGACCGGTCAACCTGCTTGGGATGAATTTGTGCGTTCCACATTATTGATGAACCCGTTAATGTTTGCAATTAATGCCTGTATGGCATCTAATCAACGAATCCAACCCAGCGTCATTCGTATGAAAATAATAAGGTACCCTGTTTTTTGGACAAAAAAAAACTGCGAAAGATAAAACCAGATGAATATTATCAATGATGTTCGAATGTGTATTTGTGTGGATGCACTTTTTACAGACCAATAGTACTGTAAACAAGACTACGGATTGGTAATTCTCTTTCGAATTCATGTCTCCTTTTTTGATTCTTGTCATCCTCATCGATGAATTTGATTTGTGTCGTTTGTCCAACAATGATGCAGTCACTTGAATTTTTGGCGGCAAGCGTAAACAAATGCATTCCCACGATGCGACATTGGTGATGCTCCATCAATATGGTTTCAAATCTTCTTCAGATTTATCATTCTACCAATCTTTTCTTTTGCAAGAGGCATTGGGACTATTCCAAGTGCCACAATAACGACGGTTACTACCGCTCTCAATTCGTCAGTTCTGTGGCAAATTTGAAACTTTTCTCCTGCTTTTCACTCTCTTTTGTTATCAGTCTGTAGTACGCTGGGACATGCCACATCAAATTCATTACTACGAGGATATTTTCCTTCCTGGCCCAAATTGAGTGATCTGTTTTAATTTCGAGAAGATTTACGCATGATAACGAGGGACATAATTACTTAAAATAACTGGAAATTCCTGAATTCAAACTTACCACTCTGATAGAACCAAATAGTGAAACACGTTGATGGGATGGATTTTAATTTACGTACAATTATTGTTTTCTTTCCCGATTGTCAACTAAATTCACTCATACACACATGCACACACACACACACACACACACACACATATATATATATATATATATATATATATATATATATATATATATATATATATACATATATATATATATATATATATATCGAGTAAATAACTATGGCATGTAATGAAGGGTAATAGTTATCCATTGCCAGATGAAATGCCTTTGTCTATTGTTAGATAATTGATTACAACTAAAACGATGCACGATAAAAGCCCAGACTCACAGAGAGAACGGAGTCATCATCAATCACAATAAAAACGTATACATAGAACAATGACTCAAATTTTAATTATGGCATCGTTATTAGATGTGTCCAAGATCTGTATTACTCACTGTATTCCCAATTAACTGACGTCATTTTTTTTTTCAAATCAATTTTAGAGATAGAAAAAAAATATCAGCGGTTTCTCTTCAAGCGGTACGTTCTTTTACTGCCCTAAAAGAAAAACAATTTATTCTTCTTCTAATCAAGTGATAGATATAAGATCACGTCATCAGCATTTTCACGCATGAGATTATAGAATAAAATTATCTTGTCTCAAATACAATTTACATTTTCCTACGAGCACCACTACCCTTTATCTACCGTTTACTCTTCAGTGATCCGCCTTTATCCACGGTTTTCATCTCCATCCCAGTTTCTCTTCCAGTACCCGTAACTGCAGTCTCTTTTCCAGTGGTACCTGGACTCATCATCAAAATTCCGTTCTTATTTCATTATTGCTGTGTTGTCACATTATTTGCGATAGTTTTAGCCGTCTTCACCGCTATCATAGTCGTGTTAGATTTTGTTATGATAGCAAAAGCTGTTGTGATAACGTTGTTGACGATTGGCAGGTATCATTTTATCATGAAGTGGATTCCTAATTCTTATTACCATACTTTACTACTACTGCTTTGGTGGTTTTTTGCGTTGTTGAGGCGGCTTGATGAAAGGATGTGGGGGAGAAGGATTCTGGTAGACGTGTGTTGACGGTACTTGTTGTGACGAGAAGTTGTTTGTTCAGATGGCACTAATAAGACAAAATTTATCATTTAGGGAAACTGTCAATCAAATCTGTCAACATTAACGAAGTTAGCATCAACATAAGTTTCTTCTGTTTTTAAGTAGGTCTGGCTGGCTGACTGACTGGCTATATAAGTATGTATCGCCCGTACAGACTACTCTTATTGGGCTGCAGGACTTTGAATATAATCATTTATTCCTGATTATTCCAACAAAAAAAAAAAACATTTTCTGTTTTTCTTAAAATTCCCTCCATCCAGATAGATTTTTAGAGCGGGGTTATATTTATAATCTAAGTTTATGCTAAAATGATCTTTTTGTTCCCGGTAGTGTTCATGCTTGCTTTCAACGTAAAACATTCACTTTTCAACCTTTTTTTTCTACCAATTCGTTTAATTGATCATGCAACATGCTGCCAAAAGACTGTTTCTGTTGATTACCCAACTAGACCAGTCAGTGTTGTTGTTAGTTATCTTGGACTTGAGCGAAGCAGTAAGCTGGGATGGGGGCAGAAAAAGATGAGGGAAAAGGTGGTAATTATCATCGTCGTAATTATGATGACAGCAATATCAGAGAGAGCTCTCAAGTAATGAGAGCCTAATGAAGATGAGAATGAAGACAAATGAAAGAAAGAAAAAGAGGAAGAATCATCTGACCAATGTCCTTCAGCTGCATGAAATGTTTGGGATGACCAATTAAGAATAGGGGTGGGGACGGTGATCAATAGATTAGCAACTCTTATTTGGTGAGTGATCGCTAAAAAGTCTGAATTTCCAACGAAACAAGCAGAAATGATTCGGGACCAATTTAGCATATCGTTACATCGCAGACTGAACCCCCACTAAAATCTTATTAAGGATGGTACCTTCAAAAAAAACCAAAAACGTTTTTCTTCTTGACATAACAGGGAGTCAATGTTGAAATGTTCAGTCCTCCAAAGTGGGCGGTAGGCATATTACATGGATACGTCGCCAGCTAGCGAGCCAGCCAGCGAGCCAGCCAGCCAACTGGCCCTTAGTCACGTGATTAGCGTGGTCAATTGAACATTTGGGATAAGGCTTGATTGATAAATCAGCTACCTACGACGGCTTTGGTTCGGTGGTGATCACTAAGAAGTCCGAATTTAAAAAAAAAAAAAACAGGCGTGAACACTGCCTGCCCCGATCTGAGCATAAACTTACAAAGTAAATTGAACCCAATCTGAAACCCCATTTCGTCGGAGAGATTTTTGAAATTGTTCTAAACATAATAATGTGTAAACGTATAATGTATACATAATGTGGCCCGGACATGCGATATAAAAAAGCCTTCCTGACTCAATTGAAAGCTGAAAAAGTTTTGGTCGATGGTTTAGAATAGATATTTCTCTATAGATATGAAGAATGGTCTATTCAGATCGAGAACAACAACGTGTTTTATAGAAATTTTCTATTTTCATTATTTCGTTAATATCTTATCAATACGTTGTATATTGTTACTTCTGGGTGTTCTTGTATGGGTTTTTAGAGCGTATGCCGTTACCTGGAAATCTAATCAATTTTAGCCATTTAAAATATCTGTTCTCTAATACCGACGTCAAACCTAAGATTATCGATACTGTTTTTGTTTTTCTCATACATGCCCACTTTTTCTCTCATCTCATTACCTACTACTCTTTACTTCTTTTTATTGATATTTGTTTGACAACGTCTTCATCGAGGGTTGCCAAATTGACCATTTTCCGGCTAGATCTGGCTGATTTTTTTTTTCAAATTTTGCTGATTAAAAAAGGCTGAAAATCTGGCAATTGAAAAAAATCGTAAGTTTAATAGATGTAACTATTAATTCTTTATCAATGATTTGGTTTCGTGTCCTAGTGTAAAGCAATTAATTCATATTTTCATTTGATAGTTATAATATTAATGCTAACTCATTTTTAAAAAATGAGTAAAAATAAATATTACAACTATCAAGTGAGTAGGAAAAGGCAAAATCTAGACGATTGTAGCTATTTTTAAAGACAATTCTAGCTATAAATAACAAACCATACTTGAAAACATTGCTTCATTTCTCGTCTACTTTTTTCCGATTTCTTCCGATTCTTCACCCACAGCTTTCTTTTTGTTTTTCTTTCTTCCTTTCTGTTTTTCTTTTGATATTTCTTATATCTTCTCCTTATCTTCCTTTCCCGTTTCCATTATCATTCTTACTGCTCATCAGACGAACAGTCCTTATGTTACCGCTAAATGTTATGAAATTTCAATGAGATTATCTCCTCATGATGAAAACGTAAATCCTATTTGTCTGGTCGCCATTACAGTAGAATATCGGTCGACATCAATTCCGCACACGTAAACAGGGAAGCTATGTTGCTACACATAAACACATATTTTAAATTGAATTCGGCAACAGGAACTGCCATAAATAAATATTATGTCCTTTTCAATGTGTAATGTTCTTTTTGTGTAGGTATCTACTACAGTATGTTAACAGTAAATCTTTTAACGAATACCCAATGAAAAATCTGCACCTAAAATCAGCTTGCCACCACGGTCAAAAAATTGAAAAACTGTAGCGTCAAATTTTATGAGTTATGTAAAATATTTCCCGTCGAAGGATAAATATGGTCAGAATGAATTCTATTCATGACATCAACTACGTTTCCCCCTAAAAAACATCAAAATGAAGCAGTAAAAGGTCAACAGAGCTTCTTCTTTTTTGAATAAATTGAAAAAAGACACTTTTTAGAGGGGATCTAGTGGGGTACTGATGCCAATTCTTAAGTCTGTAGACAAAACTGTATTGCCAAAAGCGCTGGAACACAAGCACATAAATCTACAAACATATGTAGATACAAAAAAAGGATAGAATCCAAAATTTGGTGACAAAGCCCTTCCCCATGTTTTATAGCTACGTTTGTTCAATGGCTTGTGAGACAGATCTGGCTTGTCATTGAAAAGAAACTTCGACATAACCAACGTCTCTTGGTAACATGCCATGTTGGGAGAGATGAATTATGAAATTCGAAAAATGGGTGACTAATGAATAATTTACTTATCTTGCCTTTTGTAGGATCATTAAAAAGTCTGAATTTCCAAACAAGCGTTAGCCCGTCTGGACATAACGTAAAGGACAAATTTAGTGTAAGCTTACATTGATCGATGCTAAAAACCTATTATAGTGGAGATTTTCAATTAAACGGTTTCCCTACACATAATAAGGAATATATTTTTTTATTTTCAGCCTTAGAGCTGGAGCTGGATACTCACATGTCACATAATAAGCCAGCCAGCCAGCCAGCCAGCCAGCTAGACAGCCAGCAAGAATCACTTGAAAATTTAAATGACTTACTTTGATTGTATTGATAGTTTTAAACAAATGGATCGTGAAATTGCCTCGTTTATCCAGGCTCAATGACGTACGTTCTTTTGTTGAAATGCAGAGATATTTGCTTGGCTTGTTTCAATTGGATAAGAAGCCACTTTTAAAGAGCATTCAGTGTATTTTGAAATCAATCACAAATCCTACGAGGCATTTGGTGGACTAAGTCAGCTTAGATGAAGTGTGGACTGAAGCAACCATTGAGGAACGTACTTACTGTAATTGGCTTGAGAAACCATCACATTAACCGATGGAGGACAGCACGTTCCCATAGCACGTTCCCATGGCAAAACAACATCGAAAGTCTCTTCTACTCATTTGTTATTTAACAGAATTTTTATCTTATCTAATATTTTAGAGATAGAGAAGGAAAAACAGATCGAAAATCATTCTAGCTTGGATTACCTTTGAGTGGAACAAGAACTAGAACATCTGATTAGTTCTAAAATAAAGGGTTTAAAAACAGTGCATCCTTCATACAGTCACCTATGGAGCTGAAATATTGACCCTAACCAAAAGATTGACCCTCAAATTGAGAACCATGCATCATTCAGAGGAGAGAATAATGCTCAATATCACGTGGAAAGATCACAAGACAGCACAATATATTAGAGAAAGAAACCGGAGTCAAAGATACCCTAGAATCTATTAGAAAATTCAAATAGCAATGGGCTAGTCAACCTGGATATGACGAAAAAACGATGCAGATCCCGAGAGATCATATAAAAAAAAACTATGGCCAGCAGAAATGAGATGGTGTGACAAACTAGACAAGTCAGGAAAGAACAGACTTCGTCATACTCATCACAGAGGGCCCAGGTCAAATCTTGGGGAAGGTCCATGTTCAACGAAGGATTTTAAAATTATGATGATGATGATGATGATGATGATGATGATGATGATGATCCCCAATGCCAAACTATCGATGAAGCACTTGAAGCACAGGTCTCAGGCTCTCACACTCTAACGGCAGATTTAGGGGAGCTGGAGTAATCAATAGTCTAAAAAAATGAGTCAACAGTAAAAAGTAAGAATTATTTGAAACACCAACATAGATGACGAAGGGTTCCATCCTCTTTTTATGTGCGTCTGTTCGTTCATATATTAATTTTCATGTTCGATTATATTATGTATGCGTGTGCGTGTATGTGCGTAAGTTTGATTATATCCATGCATGCATGTGTATGGACGTATGTTCCAGCTTTTAGTAGTTTTTTTGGTCTTTTTGGACTTGAAATTTGTGACTTTTTATCACTCAAGAATATCTGGACGGAAATTTCTCACGAAATATTTCGTAAACTCGTTCGAAATAGTCAACTCTGTCGCTGTATTTGTATTTGATTTAACTGGATATCAAATGAGGGGGTTGAGGATTAGGGGTTATGGTTAGTTCTAAGCTAATCATGTGGTCAGTCATCGGATTGTTGGAAAGCAGAGGGCTGCAAAAGTATAATGTACTTCAGCATTATAGTTAATTAACAACCATAAAAAGTAAGGGAACATACGAAACCATGGCTATGAAGTATTTTGGTTACTTTTTTTCCCCAGTGTAGACAATTTAGATGGTTTATATCTAAGTCAATCCATCTTAATATTTTTTATTTGTTTTTGTTTTTTTTGATTACCCAAGAACCTCTGATCCAAAGAACTTTAAAATTGACTCTGTCTTGTGTGTTGACTAATATATCTCCTTCAATAATCACCCAGTGTACATACATTCAGATATCATGAATCGTAGTAGGATTGTAGAGCATTAAGAGGAAAGAACTATTCTCGATTACTTGCAAGGAATAGCGTGTAATATTTCATAACAAAAATAAAATTGTTTTGAAAGGCTGATGTTTTCCAATGCATGGTTGGTAATCAAAGACATGTATTATGTTAAACGCTGATATGTATGTAAAGAATTACACACATAATGACTCATCGAAAGTGGAAATAACAAAAATTTCGGGCGTTGAATGTAGATACTCTGATTCGCTATTTTTTGTGTAAAATCCATGAAAGAAAAATCAATTGCATATAACAACAATGTATAATAAAAGAAATGATTAATACACTGCATTGATTTTGCTTTTATTTATCCATTATTCAGCCCTGTATCGTGCAAGACATTCAAATGTTACTGTGTAGCATAATTTCTCTTGCGCGCAGTCGTGCAACTGCTGAGTTTAGAGAGAACATTGGAACCAATCCCATGAGCCTTCGGTTGTAGATTCGATTTATTACGTAAGTATATGTAAAGTCGTCTGTTAGGTTTTGCTCTGCATTGTTCAGGCTTATTTTTTTTAGAAATTCAAAATTTTTTAGCGATTCAACAAAAGGCTGGAGAAGTAGCTTATTCATTAACGATTTCTTTTTTTTTCCACCATTGATCACCTCGAACATGACATGCTACCAAAAGGTGTTGGTCACATGACAGTTTCTACTGAGTGATTGACTTAATATTATCATCATCAGAACCACCGCTAATCTCTGAGTAAGATAAAAGACAAACTCCGCTATACAATAGGTCAAACACCCTTGCTCCATTCAAATCTAAAAAGTAAACGAAAAAATAAAATATGGAAATTGAATTAATCTATCCTTCTCTTTTTATTTCACTATTTTTGCTTTTTTTATTTTAGTATTTTTTCTCCTTATTAGGCATTTTATTGTTGAATTAATTTTTATTTTACAAATTTTAAATTCAAAAAAATGTAAAATTTAGAAATAAACAAAAACTTTGACTTCTCGCATATTCTTACAAATGTATGTCTGTTAAAAGATGAATAATACATAACTCATGAAATATCATTCTAAAACTAGTTATCTTCGACTCCTTCATTAGCAGTTCTAGTAATCAAACAAAGCGACCTCAGTTGTCAGAGTGAATTTGTCATCAGTTCTTTCCTACAAAACTTTTATTCATGCATGACGTCACTAGGTTCTCGTGTCGTCATTATCATCGTTATGACGAATGGAAATAAAGTGAAAACTCAACAATACTAGAAATTTGACAATAGCCATCCCGTTGGTTGAACAAACCACAAGCTCCATGTGCCGGTCTGACCGTCTGTTTGTCTCCAAAATCAATCTACTTAAGTAGCGAAACGAAATGATGACAGGAAGTGTACGCTCTAAGGTTGCCTGAGAGAAATCGCTCCGGGTGGGTTGAAAAAAAAAGAGTGCTTGAAATTGCATGGTTAAAATCTAACTTAATTCTAGTTGACAGATACTTGAATCCTTTCCCTGACAATTTTGAAATCGCGTGCAGGTGGCTGGTGCTATATTAGCTGAGTGATGGGAAATGTTTCTCCAACTTCCACAGCAAAAAACACTGTTTGGGGTGTGGATTTTCACCGAAGAAACGCGAATAGAAAGTGGAAACAGATTTTCAATAGACGTATAAGCAGGGTGGTAGCTGTGGTTAGGGGTGATTTGAATTGGCCACTCCCCTACGGGCTTATAAATCCCCAAACCACGCCCCTGTTTATGAGCACTGTTGCAATGAAAAGAGTCGGTCAATGGTTGGACTTTTTACTTCTCCATGAAATAAAGTTTTTCAAGTTGAAGTTAAGCAATATGATGAAAGTTGTAGCTATTGTGTCAATGCCGAGATGTTATTTATGCTTCTTGATACTATGGGATCAATTAACCCAATGCAGAGTAGATTTGGTAATACCAAAAAACATTCCTCGAAGTGGTATTCCACAGGAAATTTCTTCAGACCAACTCGAAAAATGCAAAGTAAAGAGAAAGCGTATCCAATAGTCGCTCAAAAGAAGATCAAAGATGAGTGAAGATCAGCCGAAATATCGGTTTGTAAAAGAACTATTACTAATGGACTACAAAAGAATGGTTTTGAATGCCGTATCCCATGGGAGACACGAAATTGGAGAAAAGAAGTACCGAGATTCTTAACCATCAATTTGTGAGTGAATTGAAGAACCCTTATCATTTTGGGAAGAATGTTCCTTGGTCAGGCCAAATGATTCTTAGAATTATCGGTTCCAATCCAGGTTGGATTTGGAGAAAAGATGAATGGATCTATGATCGAAAAATACACCATCTCCATAGTGAATCACGGAGGCGAAAATATCATACTTTCGGGTGTTTTTTCTTTCAATGATATGGTGGCTCTTCACGTGCATCAGAGCATTTTGAAAACAAATGTTATCGTCATTGCAAAAGTGAAAATTTGAAAAGGTTTGGATATCAGGAGAAGATTAAGACTCAAGGCGTACAGCAAAAAAAAATTGCAAATGGTTTGTTCGGATCAATATAAAGGTATTTCAGTGGACGAGTCAATTTTCGGCTTGAATATGTATATATATATATATATACATATATATATATATATATATATATATATATATATATGTGTGTGTGTGTGTGTGTGTATGTGTGTGTGTGTATGTGTGTGTGTGCTCGCGCTCGCACATTGTTGAATATTATATTTTATATATACATACATCTTTTCTATGACTGGTTTCTACAATTTGGGATTGGTATTTAACACACACGCACGCACGCACACACACACACACACACACACACATATACATATATATATATATATATATATATATATATATATATATATATATGAGAATATTGTTACATATGATTCAGGCGGAGTATATAATCTTCGCGACTGGTTCCTACGATAAAGGATTAGTATTCTCTAGAAAGCAGTCATAGACAAATGTGACAATGTGGATACACACAGACGAACACACACATATATACATATGTGTGTATGTGTGTTTGTATATGTGTATGTGTGTTAAATACTAATCAAGAATCGTTGAAATCAGTTTCTGAAATATTGTATGCTATGCAGAATATAACAATGTAAATATATACATTCATACGTGATCTCTCTCTCACACACACACGTACACGAACACACACACAAATATACATGTTTATTTGTGTATGAGCGTGTATCAATGCTAATGTTTATAGATCATATATATATATATATATATATATATATATATATATATATATATATTGCATATTGACCGCTTTTTCGTGTATTGAGGATTATTTCAGAAAATAGTTCCTCTTGATCGCTTACAAAAGGATATTTTTTCTGTAAGCCTCACCACCAAACTGTGCATTGGGAAGTAACGAAAAATAGAGAAAGAAGACATTTCAAAAGGGGCAACGAAAGAGAAACTAAGTTAAGAGAGAGAAAGAGAAAGAGAGTAAGAGGAAGAGAGAGAGAAAAAAAACGAATGTTCGTGGGTGCATGAAAGATCATCGCTAGATTAAGAAGATTGCTCTGTGGATAGAGATGTTGAAAAATCTTTTTTCGGCTTACTTATCGATAAAATCATAGTGATCGTTCCTGCGGGCACGCATCGTGTAGTATTGCAACTGAAAAGTGAAATGCGCAATTGTACTTTGCATATAGAGAAGCAGGAGTATAATAATGATAATGATATTGAGGCTAGAGCTCTTAATGCAGATAAGCCTAGTCACGAACCTCATGATATTAATAACGAAGGAAGATTGTCGTGATGTTAAAATATTAACGTAATAATAGTAACTTATTCAATTTAATATTTACCAAGCCTGTGCAACACTCGACTGACCCCATCAGCATGGACTTATGACAACAACTTAATCAACTTTGCACCATATCAGGTTTACCAGGCTTTGCTTAGTACAACAAACAAGCCTGGTTGCAGCACTGTCAAACTCCACCCCTGCTATTATTCCGACTGAAGAACATTAGTGCTGATTTCGTTTTGCAAATCTTATATATAAGAAGTTATCTAAAATTTATTTTTAGCATAAATGCATATGTCTTTTTCTAGTATGATATAAGCCTATGCGTAACTGGCAGATAACTCTCCCTGGGTGTGTAATATTTATTAGTTTGGCACAATTGGTAAGAGGACCACTCACTGATCACTTGGACGTGATTTCAAATCGCAACAGGGTAATGTTAATCTGTACATTAGTTCGTTTTAACGTTCTGGGATTGAGGGGAATAAGAGTGTTGCGTTACTATGTTATTGAGTCAGTCAGGTTGAACAGTGGCGAGTTTTCAAAAGAAAAACTCCTTGGGGTTCTGGTGCAGCTGAGAAAAACGACCGAGGGCGAAGATGAGCTTTATGAAATTGCAGATGCCACTCGTCTCATAGCCCTGCTGGAACAACAAGGCAAACTCAATGTATGTGAAAATATCTCTCGTTTATTCTTCGTACCGACCGAAAGAGAAACCTAATATTCTCAAAGCACGAAACAATGCTGGAGCGAACATCTCTTTTCCCTATCTATTTTGTCGTATTGGGGCTGGTCTGCCCATATGAATATCGTTCCTGTTTTCTTTTACCTGTCAATCTCAATTTAGTCTTTCTTTTCAGCAATGGCTTCGACGAAAAAGAGCCTCAATATAAATTTTGCCTGTCTCTGATCAAAGGCTTCAACAGACCCCCGGATTATCGTTCAATCTGACGCCTCATCATGATATGAAGGAAGTAAGATTTGGTCACTTCCGTGCTATCATATCCACAAGTTGGACATTCATTACTCTGAAGCTAAGAGTTCAAAACCCAACTTGTGATAATTATCACCGTCTCTCTCCAAGTAAATCTTTTTGTCCCTTATATTCTATTCACGTTTTGAATATTATTTAACTTGATACTCATATTACTTTATTTATCATTTTTATTCATCCTCAAAAGTACCCAAAGAATAAATAGATCTTTACTAAACTCAACCCTGCCCGGTACAAGGCCCCAATAAAAGATACACTCAATGAGGTGCAAAAGTACTCTTAGAAGAAATGAGATAGACTTGGAAACTATCGCTCGACAGTAGTTGTCTAAAAGTATATACAGGATATGTGGAGAGAGCATATCATTATACGCGTTATCTAGACAGGCCATAATTCTTTCCCATCGTGTTTGGAGAGCGTGGCTGTAAGTTACAGTGGTGACAAAGTCCATTGCAGCAGTAATAATTATTTAGAAATAATTTTATGGAGAATCGGTCCGCTCTCGTGTTTATTTTCATGTGTAGTTGTCATTATCAAGTGAGAAGCTTTCGTTTGTGGAGTTTGTATTGAAACCTACCAACTTTATGATCAAGAGCAAAAGGCCATGCCTGACAAGTGCTACGAGGCAGAGACAAAATTCTAACAATGTGTTAAGGAATGTGAGACGAGTTTTGTGAATGCGCCTTAATTTACTTATATAAGCCTGGTTCAATACAAGATCAAAGTTGTGTGCACCTAGTGAGGATCAGACTCACTGTGCTAACCAACTGGTCAGTGAGATAGGTTCATTACCCACTGAGCTACAAGAAAAGCAAATTAGACTAATACAGTAAGGAGGAAGAAGTTAGAGAAAAAGCAATAGAGAAGGGAGGAAGAAAGAAAGACGGGAAGAGAGAAAGAACGATGGAAAAAAAGAATAAAGACGAGGAAAAAAGAGTGACAGTCAGAAAAGAAATGACAGAGAGAGAGAAAGAAAGAAGGAAAGAAAGAAAGAAAGAATGAAAGAAAGGGAATAAAGAAAGGAAAAAAGTAGAAAGAGAGGAAGGAACAAAAAGAAAGAAAGACAGGAACAAAGGAAAAGCGAAAGAAAAAGAAAGAAAGAAAAAAGAAAGAAAGGGAGAGAGGGGAGGAGAAGAAGAAGAAAGACCGAAAGAAAGACAAGGGGACATGAATAAAGAGAGAAAGACAAGAATAGAAGAAAGAAAGACAAGAATAAAGGAAAGAGCGGAATTATTCCTCGAAAGAGTGAGGAAGGAAGATATGACACAAAGATACAATCATGAAATTGACGTTTAAAAAGAAAGAAAGAAAAGGGATAGAAAAAAGAAGACAGAAACGGAGATAGAAAGGAAGGATGAAGGGAAGAAAAACAAATGAGAAAAATCAGGAAGAAAGGAAGACAGAAAAAAGAAAGAACAATGGGAGAAAGTGGGAAAGAAAAAATAGAAGAAAGTAGATAGAAAGAAAGAAATAAAGAAAGAAGAATGAGAGCAAAAGAAATAATAGAGGATGAGGAAGAAGAAAGAAAGAAGAAAGGAATTGCGAAAGTGAAAAAGAAAGAAAGAAATTGTGAATCGATAGATGAATGTTTCCTTTCATTCCTCCAATATAGATTCATTCTCAACAACCATCAAAATCAAACGAAATCGAAAGTCATATAATCCAAGACGAGACTCTCGCATCCCAACACATTACAGTAAAACGAGATTGATTTCGTTTCCAAGGCAACCGGCTGGATTTCATCAGCCCGATGCGGTTTCACTTACGGCCTGCCATTGTTTCTTCTTGGGACTCATTTCACGATACAATTTTATAACGTCCCAAGACCGGCTTCTCCATTAAGGTCAGCCGGTCAGTCTGCTGTATTGATAGGTTTGAACAAACATGGCGGCCTAGAGTCTGCAAAGATAGATGAGTTGGTATTAACTTTCTGCCTCATCCTCCGGAAGCTAGACTGAATC
>OY735200.1:78935923-79065923 GCA_963457665.1 Thysanoteuthis rhombus
ACATTTCAATGTACAATAGACAGCAATCAGCAAAACTGCCTCTACTTTCATTCCAACCTAATACCCTTCCTTCCATCTCGAGACCAATTTTGAATCACATATCAGCCACGTGACCAGTGTCGGACACTTTTTGATACCCCCACAGGAAAGTTATTGTCCATTTTAACCTGTCTTTGTCCGTCCCGACCAGAGATAGCTTACGCCGTACGCCGAGGCCGACTTTGGCGAAAATCGATATTACCAACATTCATAATGAATATTATAAGAGGGGCGGCATCATTCGGGAAGAAGAGGTGATGGTGAAGAAAGAGACGGATGGGAAGAGAGATACACAACAGGAAAAGAATGAGGAAGTGTAAAGGAAAGACAGACAGAGAGATAGAAAGAGAGAGAAAGAGAGAGAGAGGGTGGGGTGAGTTTCATGGTTGTAGAAGAAAAAGGAGTCAAAGAGGAGTGGTTTCTGTGGATGACGATCCCCGAAGGCGACGGCGACGGTGCTGTCGACACAAGTACCAGCAAAAGTGGAATCTATCTGCCTGACCCCAGCCAGTCCCACTCCTTAATGTGGAATATCTTCGGATAGGATTAGAATATTAGAGTTGATACTGGAACGAGGGCAGTAGTGATAGTTATAGTGTTCGATTTTGTTCTGTGGCTTGCTTGTGTAACTATGTGGATCAGGGTTGCTATTTTGGCCATTTTTGGCCAGATTTGACTTTTTTTAAAGTATTTGGCTATGAACTTTTGATTTGTTCTTATGTAGATTTTTGACCATTTTGGGCAATTTTTAATTCCCTATCATTTCATTTAAGGGAAGAGGAGAAAAATTGCAAATAATTTTTATGATTTCTTCGGGAAATTTGTCAGTCTGAAAAAAGTCAGTTTTCACAAGGCTATGCGGGGGTAAGAGGGTTCTATTCGTAAATTTAATTGTAGTGCTAAACTGGACCCTTTTTTCCATTTGTATGGAACAAAAATATTGATTCTAATTTTTGGTGTCTACTTCTGTATTGCAATGTTTTTAGAAACAACGATTGCATCTGGCAATTTGTTGCCATCATTTTGTGTTTTGGTCTCCCACTATTTCATAACCCAAATGCTGTGTTAACAATCTTTGGTCATTGGCCATTTTTGTATATTTTCGGCCAGAAATGTCTGTAACTATTTGGCAATCCTGTATTGAAATGTTTTATAAACGATTTTGGCACATTTTTTTTTCTACCATTTTTGTGTTTTGGGGGCCAGAGCCGTTTCAAACTATCTGGCAACCCTGATATGGATTATGTTAATGGTCGTGGAGTTGGCGTCGCTCATTGTATGTTGTATCCTGGGAATAGAGGTTGATTTCGTTTTCATATCAGCCGGGACGGAAATAGTTCTGTTGGTCGTTCAGGATCTTTCGGTTGTGTGTATGTGTGCACTATTTTTGATGAGACATAATGGTGGAGTAGTAATGATCTTTGCTGGCCAACGTGACTGGGAGATCACTGAAAGCAAAGTTTTTTTGCTTCTTTCAGTTTTATATTATACTCCTGCCCGAGTTAGAGTTGACTGATTTTTTATCGTCGTAACAAGAAATTCAGGGGAATTAACTTTCTACTGATTGTCTGTTACGTCACGAACCAATATATGAAATTAGCATCTCCCTATCGAGATTTGGAATCACATCTAAATGGTCGACGGTTGGCTCTCTTTCTAGCTGAACCTAACTAACACCTCTTACATGTGTACAAAAATCAATTTTTTTTGTATATTAATAATTTTCTATTTGCTTTATGTACAATACAATACAAAAGTTGAACTAATCATCTTCAGTCGAAATAAGAGGAGTAAACTTTGATGCTGCAGTTGCCTGGCTTGTAATTAGATATGTTTGCATAGAGCAACGTTCCTAAACTTTTTGGACGACCCCCTTACATCTGAAATTAAGTTTTTATGATTATTTTTGAATTTTAAGCAGTTATTCTATAACCAAAAGTATATGATTGTGCAAAAGTATCTAGAATTATATTGGCAAAAGGCATCGATTTGTATCTTTTGACTCTCACCGTCCTCACAACATCTTATCTTTAAAGATCACCTGCATCTCCCCTTGCCTTTGATTACCAATTTTGTATCTACAACTGCTGCAAGATGACGGTAGCACTCACTTTTCGAAGCGTAGAGCTACTCAAAACAATCTGTAAAGATTTTTACTAATATCAACTGGTTTAGTTTTAAAAGATCAGCATTCAAGTGTACAGATCGTATCAGTTTTTCACATGTGTCTACACATCCCTATTAAAAGATGTTCTGCCATTCGATCAGTTATGTAGAACCAGGAAGGAAGTGGTGTGATGTCATCAAAAAAAAACTATTCTGATCATTTTTTTCACCTGCTGCTAATGATGTCAAAATACAATTTTCGTATTTAAAAAAGGTAAAAATAGTCATTTACAATTTCTATTGAAATTAATAAAATTATTTACATATTACACGGATGGAGGATGCATCGTTGAACATGGTTTTATTTTTTTGAATTGCTTGTTATTGGTGAAATGTGCTGATGCGAGGTTAGCCTAACTGTTACCATCATCATAGGAAAGGCATGGATCCATTTCTCCCTATAGGTCAGTCCGGATACGACTGATGGTACCATATAAACAAATGCAACCAGTTGTATGTTACTTAGAAAGGAGATTGGGGCCACACAGTTGGTACCATTGCTATTACAAATCTCATGAAGCATAGCACGTCAACAACCGACTTGCCAGATGTTGGAAAACGTTTTTTGTGACCGACCAGATATGAAATGTTTTATGTCTTGTGGACTTATGCTAATATAAAATGAAGCTAGAGTCATACAAGGCAATGAAAAGAGCTTGCATAATATCAAAATCGAATCACCGTAGCCCTACACATCGCCCAATGTGTGTGCATGTGTGTATATCTATATCTATATCTATCTATCTATCTATCTATCTATCTATCTATCTATATATATATATATATATATATATATATATATATATATATATGGGGGGGTTGCGTCCAGGTTCAACTGGTCATATTTTAGGGGCTACAACCTAAGAAACTTGTATGAGTACACCAATAGGTACCATCTAAAACCTTTTTTCGAAAAAGTGCATTTTGAGATCCCCAAATCTGGCACTGGTATTTATCAAATAATCTTAAATAAAAGCTCAATTTTCGATTATAATTTAAGATATTTTTTACATAATTAGTTTTTCCGTACATACGGTTACGGTGATTCATTTATGCGAGTTACACATACATTTTTACTATCGGATATTGATTCATATTAGGCTACTGCAAAAATGTATTTTTTGCTCTATTTTTCCGATACTGAATTTCATTGCTTGCTAACAAAAGATAGATGAGGAAAACAAAGAATTTTGTATGCACCGTCACATATTCGATGAAGTCTGCGGGTTTGATGGAATGAGGCTCACTATCTATATTCTATATAGATGATTGTATGTATGAATGCAAATGTTTACACGTTGTTGAATATCCTTTTTTATACGGCATACGTAGTTTTTTAGACTGGTTCCTTAGATTTCAGATTTATATTCAACACGCACACATACATACACTCACGAGCACATGCCAGCACACATCGTTCACACACGTACACATATAAACATACGCCTATATATATATATATATATATATATATATATATATATATATATATATATATATATATGGGGTTCATGCATGCATGTTTCCAAAAAGCAACTTGAAAACATTTTTAGGAATTGGTCAATCAAGAGAAACCGTCACATGACCTTTGTTTTTGACAGCATGCTGTGTTGGGAAACATTCAATCAAAAAAATCAGAAAATGATTGATGGGTAAGTTTTGTACTCCCGCCTTGTGCTGGGTCATGATCAGTAAAAAAATCTGGAATTGAAAATTAAACATAAATGCGGCTGGATACAAAATGTAAGGACCAATTTAGCATAAATTTACATGGCTGCCAGAATCGCTTGAATACTGGAGATACCTATTGTGACAGTTTTGTTGAAAGTTTCCGACATGTAAATTCTTGACAGCATGAGCTGTAGCCAATAAAAGTTACTTCCATGTCGAAGTGTTGATACGTGTACAGGTTACTGGTATTTACCGGAAGTTCAATCCATTCAGCGGATGTAGCACAACAAAAAAAAACGATATGTCAGATTCTGATGCCCGAAAAATATTTGTTAAAAGCAACAAGCTAGACGGCCGCCTAGTGTGTATTTTGATTAAAATAGCATGAGTGATTATTGTGGCAGTAATGTTATGGGATAGAAGAACAGCAAACAATGGTTAGGGTTTCCTTTTTTTTTCTTTTTAATAGAAAAAAGAATTTCAAAAATTAATTCCAAGTAGTTTTTGGTCTTGTTTTGTTCGAGAAAATCATTTGTATCACTAATATCATCTCGTGTCTCTTAGCTGAATTTCATTACATATCGCAGTGCGTCCATGTGAAGATTTACATATGCTTCTCACCAAGACTGCGCGTATATGTGAGCAAATGCATCACGCGATGTCAGTGAGAATACATAAGTATACGTGCCTTACACTTCTTTTGTGCTTGTCTATGTATGCTTGTGCTTATGTGTGTGTGTGTGTGTGTGTGAGTGCATGTGTCTATATAGTTTAAGACTGGCTGAAAGTGAAATTTTATACTCATTTGTATATGTAAGCAAGAAACCCCTTGCATGTGTCTTTGTGGCTGTGAAATTTCATATTCACGTGTATATGGGCGGGAGAGAGAGAGGAAAGGGGTGCAGGTTAGATAGTGTACAAAGAAAATACTAATGGATGTAATTGAGATTCCATATGTACGCAAAAGAGTGTGATGGGTTGCGTATATTCGTATGAGTGTATGTGTGTGCATTGCCACAAGTAAGTAAAAATTTGATATGCATATAAACAGGGTCATTATAAAGTTCTTGTACAATTTTGAATGTCTATAACTTTTCTTCTGTTTATGATAAAATTAATCTGAAAAGATAATTGAAAAGCCTGATAAATGAATTTTATCGTCAATAATACTCTGGCCATAGGTTCCCATCAGCTTTGGGTCAGTCTGTCTGGCTAATTGGCTGATTATGTACGTACCACATGTTCAGGTTGCACTAATGTTGCAAAAGGGGTGAAAATTTGAACATTTACTTCTCATTATTTCTAGTAAAAAGGGGTTACTACTGTTATTTTAACCTGCCAAATGAATAATTTTTGTAGGGATAAGTTGGTAATTCGAATTTATCTTAAATCGACCTTTTACTTGTGTACACGCCTTTTTTTTAATTCAGACTTCTTTTCAGTGAGTACTACTCAACAAAAGGTGACAAAAGTAGCCTTTTCATTTACATACCTTTTTTTCCAATGCTTTAATTGATCATCGTCAACATGGCATGTTCTAAAATGATGTTGGATACGTGACGATATATATTGAGTGACTGACAAGGCTTTTTTTTTTCAATTAATGAAAAAATGCTTCTCTCTTTTCATTGAACCCTGAATTATATACGAGCTCTGGGTAACCGAATTGTGGTTAGAATTTCGAAAACGGTTGAAAACTTTTTCAGTGAGGGAAAACAACTTTGAAGCTACGTCCTAAGCAGGAATCCATCAAATGCAATTCAAGGACTGCCATGACAATTTGTTATGAAGGTCTAAACGTGCACAGTCATTCTAGAATGATCATGTAAATACATTTGAAAATTAGGGAACGTATTCACGTGAACGACTTCATGCAAACGAGATCACACGGATGTCTGTGACAAATAAGCAAAAATCGAAATCCACAAATCAGGGAAACGCGTTTACAAAGCTTAGTTTAGTATGGCACAAGGCTAAAAGTGTAGGGTGCACAGTGAGGATCGAACTCATTTAAAGTATACGGATTCAACCATGGCCTTACAGCAATTGTCCTTTTGTAGTGCTGTTTCATGATCTTGTAGGCTACGGTCATAGGCGTTTTGGTTTGTTTCTTTTGCTCGGTTCATTCACTTGACTAATTTGTTGAATTCTCCCTTCCCTACTTTTTGCTTATAGTCAGTTACACCGCTGACAATGACTATTTCTATTGTTTCCATAGTAAGACTCTGTCATTCATAACTAGCATACATTTGACGACGAATAATATTACTATTTGCTGGGGCTTAGATTAAAATTCACATTTCTCGATTCTCGGTGAACATCCAACATTTCGGAGATGCCGATCAGAGGGAAAAAGTTACCCAATGTACTAGGATAATGGTTTTTGCATTAGAAACTGAATCTTAATCAGAGTTTCAGGTTATGTATGGCAACAGATTATACATGGGGATTTTCAGTATATAGTTTATGGATCTACGAGACGCAATTTCAGTGAAAATGATGTATGTTATATTATGGAGATAAATCAATTCGTTTCCATTTTCTAAAGCATAAACATGCCTGAAATTCTAAGATCGTTATTATTCTGAGATGAGTTATTGTTATAGCTGTACAAATCATTCGAGCTGGGTCAGGGCTGAGGGAAAGGGGTATGGGGATATTTCAATCGCTCTCGGTCACCAAATGGAGGGAGCCTCCCTAATTTTTATGAATAATAGTTCAGCTATCATATTTCAACTAGAATTGTATAGTAAAAAAAATCTCTTCAAATGATGGGAAGTACCCCATTCGAATTGAATCTCTGGCTAAGTCACTGCTTTTGAAAAGACTGCCTGCTCAACAAGCTCATAGACCCCACCTTCCTGAAGGGTCTGCCTTCAGATCATTAATACATCTGTGGACCCTCAGTGGTTGGCGCCCCAAGTAAGGAATCATCCCACTGAATGTTGGAAAGGGGTACTCGAGATTTAAAGCCCCTTCCCCAGGCCCCGAAACCTCCAACTACGCTTCTGCATTCGAACTAGAATTCTTCTCTTTGCTGCTTTTATCACTACGTTTCGATCAATGTGTTCTTCGGCTTTTCTCACATCTCCGATTCATCCGATATGATTTTTCTCTCTCACATAGGTGTTTTTTTATCAGGGGCCAAATATTCCGGCCGACAATTTTTAGCGTATAGTACGTTGGGATTTTGAAGATTTCGGAAGTACAAAATTCTGTTAGTGAATACAAAGAAAAATATTACTTCCAAAGAGTTTCTTGGAGGACTGAAAACTTTGTTTTTTGTTTTGTTAACACAACGTTTTAGCTGATCCATTCTAGAACCTCATTTGGGTTTTTTATCTGAATGTGACGGTGATAAAAAGAATTATCCTATCGTAGCCACAATACAACTCAGGATTCGAGTAATACCGATTTCCTTTTCATTCCTTGTTGGGCTGGGATTTCAACACATTGTCCCTCAGTTTGAGCTCTGTATTTGTCTGACTTATATGTTCAGTTGACATGTTTATATGGGCAGTCTCCTTGTTTTTCCTCGGTATCCAACAGCGTTCTGTGCTACAGAAAGATATGATGTTAGTTTACCACCATCATTAACAAGACGAATACGAGAGGTTTCAATTGCCCGAAGGAAAAACTCTTTGAATGTCAATGGCTCTTCTAAAAACAATAGACTACAAAATTAATATTAATAAGGAATAAGTGCTATGGTCTGAATCGCGTGATGAAACAATAACAAACCCGAAATAAGTACTTCCAAGGACATGTGTCAGCGGAAGGTGATAAATGTAAACAAAGAAATATAGGGTGAGTTGATCTATCGTTGTCAAAGTCATTGAAAGATATCATCACCATCATCGTCAGTCTATTAGCGTACGTCGAGGAACGTAGACCTTCCCCAAGATTTGCCAGACCCCTCTGTTATGGACATTGTGGGGCCATTAGTTTCTGAAACTATCTAGTTCGTCACGCCATCGTACTTTCTGTTGGTCACAGCCTCGCACTTGATGTCTGGGGATCCAAATTATGAGACGTGATGCCCAAAGGTTGTCTGCCCTTCTTGCAACATGTCCAGCCCATTGCTGCTTGAGTTTCCTTACTTTTTCTTTGACGTCCCCGTCTCCTGTCTTTTCTGGGATATACTTTGCTGTCTTATGATCTCTACATATGATGCTGAGCATGATTCCCTCATGGGCACGTTTTATGGTTCTCAGTTTGACGGTCAATCTTTTGGTAAGGTTCCATTTTTCAGCTCCATACTCAAAGAGAATACGTGTTAAGGTATTAATCGCATGATGGTATGAAACGATAACAAACCCGAAATAAGTACTTCCAAGGACAGGTGTCTCCGAAACTTGATAAATGTAAACAAAGGGATGTAAGATGAGTTATCAAAATCATTGAAAGACACAGAGATTCAATCAATATTCAGTTTTCAGAAAGAAGGTAGGAAGACATAGCACCTTATGATTTTACACATAGCTAGGTTCGACGTATTTTGGAGAACGTGTTTGGAAATACGTCACTAAATAGAGCTAATACTAGGAAGTTAGAATAGATATAAAAAAAAGTGACGCCGCAGACATAACCTAGGCCCCATATCAGCAGTTTAGTCCTAAGGAGAAAAAGCTCGACGGGGGTGACAAACGCGTCTCAGAGTTTAATAATAATGAAAATACAACAGTGAGTCCAAATTTAATAATAGTATTGCAGAGATTCATAGCGCCAAAGAACGTTTACAAGTTGATAACAGTAGCTTCTGCAAGTCTCGCGTTCTTAGAACCTCTGGTTCCCAGCTCGCCTTATGAAAAAACGTTGAATAAACGAACTGATTCCATGACTTCGATTGCCGTCTTTTCTCTCCATTTCTGCATAGAAACAGTCGATCCCAGCACAATTACTTCCAGTAGCACCGATCGGCAAGAAACCAGAACCAGCTATCAGTCGTCAGTAAAGTTTCAATGCCCTTACGACACTACTGTCCACTCCTTTCTTCATCTCCTTACAGCAAGGTTCGTATGGTAGCATACCCTAAGTGTTTCCTCATTATTTCAGAACTGTTACCTTAAAAGTGATAAACCACAGACCAGTCTGAAATAAGCAGGTTGCAGGTACTGAGTAGATCTGGACCACCAATATAAGAAAGAAAGCCTTCCACGGAAACCATAAACCTGAGAAAACCAAAAGAAAATATTAGCTTAAAAAAGAAAACAAATACGAGAATAGTTTTCTGAATATCTCATGAAACAGTGAAAAACACGCTGTGTGTGTAACATGTGTAACCCTCTGAGAAAAAACCACGAAGAATAACAATACAAGTTTGGTTAGTCACTCTATAAAAAACATCGCATGTCCAACATCTTTTTAGCTACATGCCATGTTTGGGGTGATCAAAAAATTGAAACAAGAAGTGAATGAAAAAATTACTTCTCTTGGCCTTTGTAGAGTTATGATCACTTGTCATATCCAAATTTTCAAAAAAACAATCGTGAACGCTACCAGACACAATCTAGGGAGCTAATATATCACTAACTTACAAATGTAAAGCGAACCTTTCATTTAACTCTTTTGGGATGGGTTGATTGATTTAAAAAATTTCTTGACATCATTAGTGATAAATGTTTGAATCTTCAGCCTTTTGGCTCCATTGATGTGGCTACTCATGCATAGAGATATAGCCAGCAAGCCAGCCAGCCAGCCGGACAGACAGACGGACACACTTGAATATAAGAAAAAGTCGTTGACAGTATTGGTTGACGGTTTGTTTTATATTCAGTGCCGAATAGTTGACCTTTACTTTTTCTACGGAACAATCAACATTGATGGACTGATCACCCACTCCAGCGACGGTTTGACTGAATTGAAAACAACGTCATACTGTGATCGCCCCCTCCTCTAATCGAGATCCTGCTTGGCAGTATGTGGCCATCCTCAAGTGGCACCGGAGTCTGTCCGACTGGCAGATAAACCTTTTCTTTCAATAGATGACATTAAGTAAAAAGGACGAAAGAAAGGGTTTCGATAAATATCATTTGCCATGGACTTTTTGAAGTGGATAAAAAATTGGCTATGGGCCTTTTGCACTGACCCATCAGCTCATGTTGAAAAGCGGTGGCCAATTAAGCCTCTATATAAATGTTTGACCTTGACTACGGTGCACTGAAAAGCTGTATTTCTTTGTATGTATCGATGCATGTATATATACGGCGGTCTTTCTGGAGTCATGAGTTCAAGAATCAATATGTTTCATCGTGTGTTCGTGCTGACGGAGAATTGGTGTTGAGGTAGGCTTAAACCTACGTACTCTTCCCATGAACTTATGTACGATGTTATATTTATGCGAGTAAGCATTTCCAGATTACGCTGTGAATTTTCCTCAATTTTTTTTCTGTTTCTGGATAATAAGTGTAACTTCCTGATAGATTAGGTCTGAAAAGAGTTAAAATGCATCAATCGTTCCCGGCAAACTTTGCTTTTGCAATCACGGGAGTGATTAGTGAAAATTTACTTATTTTCAATTGGAGATCAGACGACTTCGGACAGTCTTTTCTATCGCATTAAGTGAGGAGAATGAAAAACAATTACTATATGAATATCACTTTCCTGGTCACTAGCCAAGTTCTATACGTTTTTACACAAGAGCAATTAGAAAATAAGTCACAACCCAGGAACAAAAATCACTTTACATGGTTTTACGCATGAAAGAGTTCATTTTGTGTATATTTTGTCTCCCCCCCAATGCATACACACTTTCTCAGCTCATTACTCTCTCTTGTCCCAAGTATATTAATCGTTGTTTTACATGTAAATTTGATTGTAAAAGTAACTTTGTGTATAACATTACTGAATCCAGTATAAGGAAAAAGGTATAACAGATTTAAGAGAATACCTGAAAGTAGGTCATTCGTAAGTTGAAATGGCGTAAATTGAAGAGGTAAACTTCCAGTACGGTGATTTTAATGATAGGTTGGCGGCTCTCTTTCCGACTGAGTCAAGCAGATAACTCGTAAATATCTATGGTGCAAATACTCGATATATTAAATCTTTCTAGATAGATAATTACATTTATGATAGATAATTTTTTTACGATTTCTGATTTATTGTATATACAATACAAAAGTTGCAGTAACCTTCTTCAGGCGAAATCGAAGAATCAACTGATTGTGACCCTGCAGAGGCAAGACTTGTCCAGTTACTTCCAAAAGCCCAGCTGATGTTTTCCTTTAAAAAAAGGGGTTAAATCAGTGATATGATTTTTTTTAATTAACTGTCCAGGTGATAGTTAGGATCTTGGGTGGTTAATATGATCTCAGCTGGGTAGGCTAGACGATGTTCTACATTGGCTGCAACTCCCCAGTCTGTATGACCGTCAAACAGCTTGTAGGTTTAGTCAACAAACAAACAAATCATATATGATGTGTTATTCGTCCTGGCATTAGTTTCTTTCATTCGATTTATTTATCTCGGTCTTAAAGTCACACCTTCGACATCGGCTCCTGGTTTTATTGTGATCCGGGTAAGGCCCAAGGTCGTTACTGACGTCTGTCATGTTGATGTTTTTATTCTCTCTTCACCTTTAGGGCATAGATGAGGTTTATTCAATTTGTTTTTGACGAGGTAAGTACGGTATGGTGTCGGAGTCCCTTAGGAATGTACATTGAGCTCACAACATTCATTAATATACGTTGTAGTCTTTACCGAACATCCTGAGTCCTCCTCAATGTTATCTTAAATCATGGAGTACAAGTAGTTTCGTTGCAGGATTAAACGGACTATCCAAAGTTCATTAAGTTGTCCATCGAGTGCTTTCTACCATTACTGGTCATTTTCAAGATTGGATTTCTGTCAATCATAGTAGTATCAGCAGTGAAAGCTTATAATATTAATGGGGTTATAATTTACAAATAAAAAAAGCCATTGTAGTGAATCCAATATAGGTTGTTCTTTTATTACGGTTTGAAAGAAAAATTGCTGTCTAAATACACATTGTATATATACATATATACACATATATATACACACACATATATATATATATATATATATATATATATATATGTGTGTGTGTGTGTGTGTGTGTGATGATACATATTGATGCCTTTTCGTAAATTGAGCTAAATATCATTCCTAATTGAATGTTTATGTATTGCTAGTATTCTTCCAAAATCCCTGTATAACTGTTAGAACACCATACTGTTTTTTACTTTGTCCCAAATACCGAGAAAGGCTCGAACATTGCAATAAAGCAAACAAAAATAAGGAAGCCTATCTGATTGAATCAATGTACAGTAGCCCCCCTCCATTCGTGAATAGTATTGATCCTTATCAATACTATGTTTTAGCACTATACATACATGCCTATAATAAAGTCCAGTTTATAAACTGGGCACCATAGGAGGCTAACAACAATAGTGACTAATGAAATAGAACAATTAGCACAATGCTATAATGAACCTGTCAAGAATATGTGCATTATATATGTATAGATCAGCATTTATGTGCTTAAAGCGCTTTACTGTGATTCAAGATTCTTAATTTTGATTTTTTTTAAGTCTCAACGCGAGTTCAGTAATTTTAAAGTGTCATCAGGCATGGAGAGCTTCTATGACGTATTCTCCATGTATGATAATCAGAAAGTCGATTATCCAATGTGATCAATGTGCAAATAAACAGAAAAGAAATTTGCATATACACCTTTTACGTTTGGATTCGGTAATAGAAGTTATGCAATGAATAGAAAATGTGTTTTTACGATATCATTTTCTTTCTTTCGTTTAGTCCAAAACGCTCACTTTTCCATTTAAAATGGGGGCATCTTAGAAGTTTTCTTTGACATATTATATTTGGATGGACAGCATCCCTACTCTCGACTTTTGGGATTATTATTGAGTAAAACATATGAAGTGCTTATTTCCTGGGTTGACTGTGTGACTGAAAATACAGAAAGTGAAACCTTGTACAAGTATAAAAGTAACAACATACCTCCATTTGAATCCAAACGAAAATCATATGCATTTTTGGCGTGTGTGCATGTGTACGTTTATGTGTATATATGTGTGCGTGAGAGAGAGATAAAGATAGACATAAATAGAGAGAGAGAGATCGCGTGCGTGTGTTTGCGTTTGTTCGTGTCCATGTATGTACTACAACCCACATGTTTGTGAATGCTCTTCAAGTCTCCGGTAAGGAGGGGAAGATGGCGTGACCACACCCTGACAACCGATTTATTTACCCTCATAGCGAGCGGAAAATTAGAGAGCGCATTTCGGAAGCCTCTTCCAACATTAAAAATGGGAACGCTGTCACAATTTGTAGACTTTTAGTTTTGATTGGTCAGGCAAGAATATTACAATGAGCGCACAGGGTTTTTGCCTAGCGCTTGGATTCATTCCTCGTTTCAGATCATTTGTAAGTGCGTAAGAAAAGGGAGAAAACCTGCGAGTAGCTTCTGGGTGGGTAATTCACATCTGATAATAAAACACGCTCTGGTTACTGCGCACGCATTTGCGTGTGCGCGCCACTGAAAAGTGCTGTTGTGATCAGGGTTGACATTTTTGCCATTTTACGTCCAAATTTGAAAATCTACCTTCTTTGGAAAGCATTTGACCACGAACTTTTTGGTTTGGCCGAACTTATTTCCCTTTCTTTTTCAATAGAGAAACACTGAAACGAACTGGAATGAATCGAAATATAGAATTGATTGAGGTAAGTTGACTTGCAGTATTTTTGATAAAAACTCATTCTTGGCGTGCACAGCAGTATTGCAATGTTCTATGAACAGTTTTTTTTTATGTATTTGGCAACTTTTTGCAATTTTTTGGCCATTAACGTCTCATCTGGAAACTGCAGTTTAGGTTCACGCACGCACACACAATCTGTCACTGTATCTTTTGAAATCAAATGCTTGCAGACAATCTGTACTCTTTATAAAAGACACGCCACGAAAAGAAAACAAAGATATAAAAGCAAGTATATGTAAAAACTTGTCTCTGATTTCGTTATCAGGATTAAAAGTACATGCCGAAATCACAACATTGATTTTCGTCCATGGTGAGTATCGCTACGCATGCCCACTGTTGGTTTCAGCGATTTTGAAATCTGTTCAAAAAGTGAGAATCTGAGGGATGTTCGAAGTTTTGAGCTCAACAATCTTAATGTATTGCCCTAGATTGTAAATATTTCGAGAAATACAAATATTCACACTTTGTGAAAACAATATATATCTATATTATATACACACATTTTGTTTATGACAATGATATATCCTCCTTTTACTTTATTCAACTCCTCAGATAGACAATGTAGATACGACTTTAATCTAGCGATAGAGCACTCTGGTGGATGGGGAATATGTGCGTGAGTAAATATATCGCTTAAATTCCATCTTACTGACCGTCTAGCTCTGCGTGGGGCAGAGACGAAATGCCAGCCACTGGGTCTTGAGCGAAGGTTTCGATCCTACCTTGTGGTACTGGATAGTCTTCAGTCAAATTGAAGAGATGTCATACGACGAAATTGGATGACACGATTATCATATATACATAATGTGTAATAATTGTACAGACATTTTATTAGGAAAGATAATTCGTCTGGCACCTGTGTTACCTGAGTGGCAATTCGTCGAATAATCAACCACGTAGATGAATAAAGAAATGAGTATCATGTGGGTCTCCTGGATGGAGTATTGACATGACTCAGCTCTACGTACACTCTTGGTAAGTAGGGGTCCGAAACAGTCCACTCAAATTGCTTATATCTCCTCTCTGAATATTTACATAAACACACATATATATATATATATATATATATATATATATATATATATATATATATATATATATATATATATATATATATACAGACAGCTGTTTCGTCGTATTACAACTCTTCAGTGTGGCTATAGAGTATCCATTATCCCATCCAATACCACGAAGTAGGATCAAAACCTTAGCTTCAGATCTGGAGACTGGCATCCTCTCTCCTGGACAGTCAGTGAGGTTGAATTTAAGCAATATATTTATATATTCCTCATCCGCCGGAATACTCCATTTCATGTTGGCAGAGGCAAACAGACACATACACACACTTATAATATATATATATATATATATATATATATATATATATATATATATATATATATATGTATGTGTGTGTGTGTGTGTGTGCGTGTGTGTGTGTGTGTGTGTGTGTGTCCGTCGACATTATTTATATTATTTTGTCGACAGTTTGTATATCATCAGATTGGATAGTTTGGGTCCGACAGAATGTGATAATTGTGAAGATAAGAGAACATTAGGACTGAGCTAACAACACTCTTGGAGTGCAGAAGTCCAATTATAATGAAATGTTTCCACCTTAATCGCATTCAGTCGGACATAAAACTGTCCTGTCTAGTAATATGTATGCAAACAAAATGTTGTATTGAAACAATCAGATGATAATTTGGGATCACTGTCAAGAGGTTCATGGTCTGACTAAAAACTCTTGGATCATCTCTCGTATATAAAAATATGACTGGAGAGTCACTCTTGATTTCAATACACTTTTCGTATTGCTTGCTTTGCTGCTCAATGACGTATAAATAATACTGTTCTGTGCTGCTCAGCAAAGCTCCGTTCTGTAACCGACTGCCCGTCAAAGGGTGGTCAAAATTTGGAAACTGATAGGAATTTCAGCGATGAAGATCCTCTGAATAGGCTGGATGTGATAGGGATCATAGTCAAAGGGATCATAGTCAGGTTCAAAACGTTTGGAACATCCCTTGTTGGTATCTTGCTACAAGGGTGAACTTTTCTGATTTTTAGTGATTCAAATAATAATCAGTTTTTCATTTGTTTTTATGAAATACGACTCAGGACATTTTAATTTTTTTTTTTTTCGGACAGCACAAAGAAGAAATGAAATTCAAAAACAATTGTCTTTATCATTCAGAGACATATTCAGTCTATTGAAATCATTATTTTACATATATATATATATATATATATATATATATATATATATATATATATATATATATATATATATATAATGTGTACTTTAGAGAGTGAGACAGACTCGGGAGTGAAGTTTTTGGTGGTAAGGTTTATTAATCCTTATATGTCAATAGTCCATACATGTTTCGGGATTTCTCCCATCATCAGTGGTGCGTGTTGTGTGAGTGTGGATTAAAATGTACCATGTGGAACCAGAGTCCACTGCCAGGGACTATGCATTGTGGGTAAGTTTTGTTGTCAGGGCTACTAGAGGCCTCATGCTGAATGTAAGAATGACCAGGAGGTATTGGGATTTTGGTAAAGCAGCAGCAGTTGGTCTTGGGGAGGGCAGAGTGTGTCAAGGTAGGGGGTAGTGTTGTGGAGGTGGATTTTTTGGTATGATTGGGATAGTGTAGGAGGAGGGGTGGTGGGGTCGAGGAGCTACATAGGTATCAACCTTAAAAGTTACTGAAAATGTTTTGGCTATGAGTTGAACAGGGGTTATAACAGGCTAAGGTGAAGTTTTTCCTATGGGTCTAGGTGACTTTGAAGCTTCCATTATTGAATGTTTCTAAGATGTGGGTGTGAGGATATTAATGGTAGGAGTTGTGTGTATTAGTGTTCTGTGTGGTGAGTATATATATATGAAACGATTGGTGATAAATGGATCGAACGGTTCAACTCATTCCTGGGGTCGCAAGCCAAACCAACAGACACCCCTGGTGTTGAAACACGGCAGCTGTAAATAATAATAATAATAATAATAATAATAATAATAATAATAATAAATCAAATGTCCGTCCGTCTGTCCGTACGTGACAACTTACAGTAAAAATCACTCTATGCAACCGCATGAAAAATCTCCCCCAACCCAGATGTTTTCAGGGGGCGCTGATCGATTCACAGTAGAAAACCTATATGGAAACAGACATGAACTTTATACCTTTGGTACAAATATTTCGACTGGCGGGTGATTTTTTTCTTTTTTTTTTTTTCTGCTGCCTTGGTCGAAGAGTGAGTAGTTGATTGGAATGCATCACCCGAGCGTGAGTAAGAGGAAGGACATTAGTTAGTTTAGAGAAAATATTCCTCTCTCTCAAAACCTCAACATCCTTTCTCCTGCTGTACCCCTCTCCAAGAATTCTGTCCCTTTCCCCCTCTCTCTACAAGAGTGTAAGAGTTGTGGTTCTTTATTTTTCTTTTACTGTTGATAGCAAATTCTACTTTTACTAAGACTCTTCCTTTAAAAGAAATATGTATTTATATTGAAAGTATTCAAAAATATTAGAAACAGGAATAGTAGATAAGTTGTCTTTGAAGAAGAACATTATTCTGATAATTAGATGAATACATTAGAATGAAATAACTTACATCTCAATATCTATTCTCGATTCTACAAATGACTTATGAAATTGCCAAACGTTCACTTTTTGTAAATGTTAAGAGAGGAATATTTGTATAAAATTTCTTCACATCTAACAATATACGTGAAACATTTTTGATGTATCTTGTAGCCCGAAAGTTTGATTTATTTACTTCTTGAAAATAGTTTTAGAAATAACTGACCTTTCCGATTGTAAGGTTCCACACACTCTTGCACTATTGAACGAATCAGAAATAATTGAATTTAACAATTTAAATTATTCAAGACAATAACAATTAAATTTATTTCAATTTCTATTTATTCTTTTAGACAAGGCTAAATATCCGCCCTACTGGGCGGGGTAATTAATGTCCAGAAAAAGAATTTATAAAATAGAAAGCTAGATTGATGGAAATAAGATAGCATTTAGAGAATTACTGAAAGAAAAACGGAAGTGAAGAAAAAAATCAATTTAAATTATGTTTTTATTCTCATTAACGAGGTCAAACACCCACCCTACATGTCAGAGTAATCTGATGTCCAAAAGATGAATTTATAAAATAGAAAGATCGATAGATGGAACTCAGATAGCATTTAATTTTAAAAAAGCGATAATTACTGAGAGAAAGACAGAAGTAAATACATCAATTTAAATTACTAGACTAAATACCCACCCTTACGGGCGGAAATTGATGTCCGAAAAAAGAATCTAGGAAATAGAAAGATAGATTGATGGAAATCAGATAGCATTTAATTTTTTTTAGGCGAATTACTGAAAGAAAAACGGAAGTGAGTACATCAATCTAAATTACACTGCTATTATCATTAATGATATTTTTCTACTATTTACTTTAATCTTAATTGTTGTTACGTCTTATCACAACTAATCTCGGCTGGGTTCTCCTCAGCAGTGAGTGATTAAATTAACAACACAAATTAGAATTAAGAATATTTCAGGTGAGAATTGAACTCACTACACTCTTTGCCTGAAGATGTCTCGCTTAACAATAGACTGTTCTTACCACTGAACTAATGGAATCCAGTAGCAACTGTTTGTCCAAAATAACCCATTAACTGACCCCCTACACCGACCTTTCCTGCGTCGTATGAGTTATTAAATGGTAGTTCGGTTCTATCCCATTTTATTTTATTATGAAAAATGTACAGTGTTTCTTTTTCGCTTAAATCCAGTTTAATCCTGTTAATAAACATGGAAAGTGAGTTTAGATTAGAGGATTGTGAGATCGATTTCCACCTGAAACTTATTCTTTATTCCATACCACTCTGAGTTTATATGCGATAAAAAAATTAAAATTAAAGTAAATAGTAGAAAAACATAATCATAATAGTAATATAATTCAAGTTGGAGTATTTACTTGCTTTGTTTTTTTGGTTTTTCAGTAATTCTTTTTTTTTTCTTTAAATCATGCAATCTGACTTCCATCAATCTATCTTTCTATTATATAATTATATTTTTTGGACATCAATCTACTCTGCCAGGTTTGGATGATTTTTTTGTTTTTGCTTTTGTTTTTTGTTTTTGTTTTTTTCAGCCTGATAATATTAATAAATTTACAAAATACTCGCCCGAAAAGGTGAAATAAATCTCATGGATTCATATCTGGTAGTTTTTGTGGTAGGCGAGTACGGACAGACGGACAGATCTTTGGTGAATTATAATAAGCTAATTCATTCTCAGTTTGTGAGAAGTATGCAACGTGCGCATGAGAAAATCATGCTCAACCTTCCTCGGAGAGATAACAAGACAGCAAAGTATATAAGGAAGAAAACAGGAGACATCATAGAAACTATTTAAAAAAAACTCGAATGGCAATGGGTAGGCCATGTTGCAAGAATGAAAGACAGCCGATGGACATCACGTCTCACAACATGGAACCCCAGATCTCACATAAGAAACCGAGGCCGACAGAACACTAGATGAAGAGATGAACTAGACAGATTCAGGAAATATTGGATCTGCGACGCCCATGATAGAGAATTATGGCGAATCCTGGGGAAGGTCCATGTCCAACAACGGACGTTAAAAGACTGCTGCTGATGATAAATTCATTCTGTTTGGATTGTTAACTTTGAACCAACGTATTGAGCGATTTTTTGTTTTTGTTTTTTGTAACGTCATTATAACATCTCGTTATATCCTTCACCAGCACTTTTTTTTCAATTTGATGTGCGGGGGTTTTTATTTCAAACTAACGAGACATGATACTGACGCATGCTGAAAAAAAAATAACACAAAAAATCAAAAATTTGAATCGTTGGCGTCTGCTTACTTTATTTGCATGAGAACAAATGGAAAGACATCAAAACGATTCGCTAATATGTGGCGCATTTAAACTAATCAATAAATCAAAATATCGCCACATGGAATGAATTTAAGGATTGGGGGAGATTGGAGAATTCTTTTAGTTAAACGATATTGGAAGGACAAATGAATCACGAAAGGAACTAGTTAAGAGTAAGATAGTCAACTGGAGACCAAAAATTCCCTCCCATTCCCCTAACGACCCTTGTGCCGGAATTTTTGTACTAAAACTGAAAAAAAAAATTTTTAATTTAAAAAATTCCTTTTCTGGTGTAAGCGGTTAAACTTGATTAGGATTTTAATGATAGGGAAAAAAGTTCCCTTCTGTTTAGAGATCCAGAGATTTTCTAGATGAAGAAGGAGGAGAAGAAGAAAAATCATCATCATCATCATCATCATCATCATCATCATCATCATCATCATCATCATCATCATCATCAATATCATCATCATCATCATCAGCATCATCAATATCATCATCGCAAATGAAACAAAAAAAAATATCCGTGGTAGTAGCAACGGAAGGAGATGGAAGAAGAATGCTTTACCCCGAGGTCTTGGCCAAGCTACATATTAATCCAACATGATACGTTTGATGAAAAATCATATTTAACATTGAAAGTTGTTGTAGTAATAACAGGAGGGGGGAGAAAGAAAGGGAGAAAAATGATACAGCTGAAAAAATTGATTTTTGACTTATTGGGGGGCTGACCGACCAAAAAGTGTTTTATAAAGATACGTAGCCGCATCTAAAAAGTGACCTGTCAGATAGTTGATGTCGCTGATCCAGTAGACCACCGTGTGAAATTGAAAGAACCAATGACTTAAATTGTATTGAATTTCAAAACAGTCTGACCGAACTGATTATCGTAGACCCGAGGGGTGGAGGTATCGCTTAACTCAGTGTGTTTGCCATCATGACTCCAGCACGAATCAAAGTAATTTGCTAAAGAAATAATCACTTCACCAGACAAGCTTGGAAACTGGTCGCTTTGTGTTGGTTAAATCCAATAGGAAAGAGATGACGTGATTCTGCTTTCTATTTTGGAGAAACTTGATTCCAGATTAGACGATTGGACAGATGGCCACTGAATTATTTCGGCACATTAAATTACTTACTCAACAAATTGTGGACAGGGGCCCTACCTAATGATTTTTGTTAAGGGACGGGAGTGGGCCTATGATTTGCTGCCAATGTTTGCGTGTCGACAGAACCAATCAGTTGCAAGAAAATGTGTGTGCAGGCCCATACTCTTCCGACAAAGCGGGCGTGCAGACTGAACAAGAGAAGAAATCAGTTTTGCAAGTATGGTTTATGATTTATAACTGAATTTTTTAGAAAAAAATGGCTGGAATCGGCTAAGATTTCCTACAGGCAACGACCGTTGCCATCAAAGACGGGTAAGTGTTCTATCCTCTTTTATGTATTTGTGATTGCTCCAGCGTTTCTGACCGTACTGTTTTGTCCACAGACTTGAATATAGGCATCAGTACAACACTCGGCCACTTCTGAAACTATTCCTTTTTAACTTTTATCATATATATATATGTATATATCTATCTATCTATCTCTCTCTCTCTCTCTCTCTCTCTCTCTCTCTATATATATATATATATATATATATATATATATATATATATATATATATGTGTGTGTGTGTGTGTGTGTATCTATCTATCTATCTATGTATCTATCTATCTATCTATCTATTTATATATATATATATATATATATATATATATATATATATATATATATATATATATATATATATATATATATATATATATATATCAGTGTGTGCGTGTGTGTGTGTGTGTGTAAAAGCTTTTTTTACCTTTTGGGGGCTTTATTTTGAGTTTATCATTAACATCTATATTCTCCTGGACCTTGATGTTTGTGGATGGTTTTTTTTTTGTTTTTTTTTTACTTCATTTTATATGTTTTCCTGTCGGAAAATCAAAAATAGGGCATGTAAAATATGAATATATATATTTTTTGTTCAATTATTGACTATGGTAGTAGATTTGGCTTTGATATATTCAAGCCCTTATATTCATATATTGTCACTTCGAGCATCGAGAGGTTAATGAGTGTTATTAAATGGAATAACTATGTTAGACTCCAGAAAAAGAATATTTTAAGAATTGATCTTTTACTGGTTTATTTGGCTATTGTGTGTTTTCATCGGTTAAATTCCAAGAAAAAAAAATCAACCACGTTTGATATAGGTAACCTGGAAAAAACCTTGTCGACAGAGAGGGCAATAGAAGATACAGGATCTCCGCCCCCACCCCCTATTTGGTATGCCCCCGATTCAGGACACAATGTGGTTATGATAACGAATCCACTGCTATCAATGAGGATTTATGTGTGTGCGTATACGTGTGTGTGTGGCTGGAATTAACTTTGTTGGGTTTTTCCCACCGCAACAACTATTAACAATTCTCACCTAATTCAGGAGAATAAACTAAGTTACCTTGTCTTTTTTGCTGAGAACCTTAACAAATATCGTACGACAAACATGTTGAGGACAAATATACAACGACCAAAATTGAAAACGCAGATGTTTGAAAAATACAATTCAAAGGTATATCATTCACATATATAAAATGTGTATCATAAAAGATTGGAATGAAGGTCGATCAACGAATAAGTTATTTATCTCACCTTTCGTTGGACAGTGATCATTGAAGAAGTATGATATTTTTAAAAAAAATAAGCAAGTGTGTCAAAATCCAATGGCTCAATTTAACACAAACCAACACTGATAGCCCATTGGGTGATTTTGAAAAAAAATGTTTTCTTTAAGATGTAATGAGTGAATGTTGAAAATTTCAGCTTGCTGACTCCTCTTGTGCAATCCTGTACGCGTTATACATACATAGCCAGCCAACCAGCTTGGATCCCAAGAGGCGTTATTTGAAAGTTTTGGTTGGTTGTTTCAACCAGAACCCTTATCTGCCTGAATTATGACGACTGCATGTTCAAGGTAAATTTTGAATCGTGATCCTCTGCCCCACGACCAATTATCCTAGGTGGTCTGTGATCTGTTGAAAGAAAAGATATGATTTTGTTTTTGCCCTTTTCAGAAAGCAGACCCAAAGAAATGAATCGTCTTTCTCAGACACTTAATTGCTTTTCCAAATTCTTTTCAACTTAATGCATGAATAATTGCTATAGCAGGTCTAATTACACACTCAGTAGGAACTGTCTCGTAACAAACGTCTTTTAGTAATATGCCGTGTTGGGAATGATCAATTGAAAATTGTTGAAAAGAGATACATCAGTTGTCCTTTGTTGGGCAGTGATCACTTAAAAAGTCCGTATTTTTTTTAAAAAATCAAGTATGAATAATACCGTGTACAAAATAATAGGTCAATTTGGCATGAACTAATATTGTAAATGAACCCCACATAAAAAAAATCTATTTTGGAGGGAAAATCCTAAAGAAACGTTCACGTTTTATAATGAGGAGTGAATTTTTAAATTTTCAGCTCTCTAGCTTGGCTGGTGTTACCTCTACGCACAAACGTGCACACACACACACACACATATATATTTATATAATAAACAAACTGATAGATAGATAGACAGAAATGAACAGATGGACAGATATGAAGAAAATAATCGATAGATAGATAGATAGATAGATATGAACGAATTGATAGATAGATAAAAAGATAGCCGACCACACAGAGAGAGCCATTCAGAAACTCAAGAAACCTCAATTGACAGTTTTAGTGTCAGTGTTTCTACAAATGTGAAAGAGGCGGAATAGAATTCGCCACGAGAGAGTAATAATGAACTGAAGAGTTAATCCTACCTTGCCAAACTGGGCGATTTTATTAATCATATTACGTCATGATGCTCCGTAACTAATGAGTTGCTAGGCGTTTACGTCATCAATAAAATCTCTTTCTGCAAAGCTTTAATTCAGCTTAAGGAAGTGCAATTGGTGTTGTAGTAAAAGTGCAGACAAAGTTCAAATACCGGTCGGGGCTGTTCGTGTTCACTCTGCACAAATGCCATAGAGAAAGGCATGAATCCATCTCTCCTCCTTCCAGCTATAAGTTGGGCAGATTGGATTCTGTAGTGTTGAGAAACCAACCAGTTCATGAGAAGGTCAACTCTGATTCCAAATTAGGGAGTCGAGTCCACCTGAGGTGGTTTGACACCAAATTTGACGTCATTCCGACAGTTCCTGCTGTCCAAGTGATCCCGGACATATCCTCCTCTGTTCTCTTCTGGAATGCATGAGTGAGGTTGAGTGGAGAATCCTGCCGACCAGGTATGTCAAGATCTCTACACGCCTCACCCAGGTATGCATTCTGGAAGGGGTATCCCATTGTCTGCAGAGACAGAATGAATTACATTAATTTCTCCATCCAGCCGATTCATACAAATGAATTTGAAAAATGGTACACATGCACACATGTAGATGGAAGATGAATATGGTCAAAAATAAATTCTATCTATGTCATAACTAACGTTTTCTTCTTGGAAACATCATAATAAAATTTAAAAAAACATCAAAAAATATATAGGCTGGAGAATGTAATTATTTTTAATAAACCCGACATCAGAATAAGGCCAAAAAGACAAAAAAAAAGCCTACCGCCAAAAGAAATTTTGTGGGGAAGGCTCTGTTTATTATGTAATCTGGACTCTTACTATCTATTCAATAATGTAAGTTCATGTAAGGGTAGCTGAATACATACACTCTGATAACCCCGCAACAGTACCACCTTACGCAAAACCCAAACTAAATAGTTACAATGAAATAATAGCCAAAAAATATAGAATGGCCTTCTCAAAGATGAAATATTTGCGTATTTGTCGACTGTGCAGGTGGCCTTTGTTCGAACGAATGTAAAAGCATGTTATAAAAATGCAGATTTTCAAGAGAAAATTGCCAGTCATTCTCATTTGAAAGATGTTTTTCATTTAGTCTTGTGTAGTACCAAACTAAAACTAGTGATTTAAAAAAACTAATATGAAAAGCATAATTCCGAAATGGACTATGTATGTATGTATATACTTCTGTCTGCTTTCTTGTAAGTACACTTTCGTTCATATATATATATATATATATATATACACATACATATATATATATATATACATATATATATATATACATATATATATATATGTATGTATGCATATGTATATATGTATATGTTATATATATATATATATATATATATATATATATATATATATACATACATATATACGTAGATGCATGCACATAGATATGCTTGCACACGCACATATATGTGCATATGTGTGTATGTGCATGCGTGCGTTCATGTGTGTGTGTGTGAGAGAGGTACAAGTAAGTTATTTGACATGAATATTGAGTAGGCATCTCAGTTGAAAACCGTCAAAATTCAGTTTTGTAAAAAATAAAGAAAAATCAATCCATCGGAGAATTGATATGGTCATAATAAATTCTATCACTGACGTTTTCCACGGAAAAAAATATTTGAAAAACAGCGAAAAACATCTAGAAATATCTTGATTCCGAAGTGTCCAAATATCATCAAGAAACTATACTTGTCAAAATGACCCCCTTAGGTCAAAAAAGCTTTTCGTCCCAATTATTAAAAAAATGATCTTTAGGAATTTTAAGTTAATGGTACCAATTTTTTAGCGTTGACAAAACAGTACGCCCCAACACCCGAACACACAAACACATAAACAAACGCACAAAAATGCACAAATGTTGAAAAAGAATTGAACCGTTTGCCAACCTTGATGGCTACGGTTGAACGTTTGAATGTGTAGGACATTAATTTTTGTTATAAATGAGAAGCTTGTTTCTAATGAGATCCTTTTAATGAATGATTTGTTCCTTTGAATATCACAGGTTTCACTCAGTAATAAGAGAACAACCAAGCTCTTTATAAACATGAGGTTAGTGTGGAAGCAAAACGAGGCTTCATTGAGGGCTGGTTATTGTCTTGGAACGAAGAATTAGGTCGGTGCTTTGCTTACCGTTCAGTCTTTCACAATCTCCTTTTAAAATCTCTTCCCTGTTATTTTGCTGAGTAGGGAAGGGTTTGGCAATTTGTGCGTTGGAAGGGACCGGGTTGAGTCGGTGTGGATGAAGGTTTCCCTCTTCGGGTTTTCTTTTTTTTTTTTCTTTTTTTTTTTTTCATTCATTATTGAAAACCGATGAGAAACGCCTGGAAAAAGCGAAAAACCAGGCAAGATAACTTCTGCTTATTTCTTAAAATGATGGAGCGATAACCGTCACGGGAAGAACGCAGAATATGCACTTTACACCTTTCTTTCTTCCCCCTCTCTCTGTCTCTGTCTCTGTCTGTCAGTCTCTCTCACTCTCTCTCTCTCTCTCTCTCTCTCTCTCTCTCTCTCTCTCTCTCTCCCTATTTTTCTCGCACGTGCAGTAGTCCCTTGTCTCTTTCCTACTTGCTGTTTCTCACTCACGAATACGCATTGCAACATATCTGGGGATGCTCAGTGATGTATTTATTTTTCTAAGCCAAGCCACGCTTAAGATCTTAATCGTCAGAATACTGCGACAAACCAAATATTTTCTATATTTGAATTGAAAGAGAACGAAATACCATGTTTTCAATTTGTAAATTATTATTACAAATTGATTGTAATATATATTCAGCAACGTTGCTTGATAGGAAAAAAAAGGATCATGGCTAATATCATCATAGGATTTGTCTCTCATATTCTATTACAGGAGTCAAGAAACCACAGCTCACAGGCCTAACCCTTGTTCATCCACCCAGCAGTATCATTCTATCAGACTCATCGACTTCATTGAAGCTGCATTCAAAATTGTGTTCCTATCTTTGATTTGCGATCAATACAATTCAGTACCGAAAAAATGAAGCAGAAGTCTTAACTTTGCTGTAGCTACAAATGAATCAATCAGTCAAATCTGAATTTTCACACTATGTATTTTCGTTGATCTATGAATATATTCAGCTAAATTAGAACCATAATTTGACAATATCTTGAGCAAAAATAATTCTATGGTTTTCATTGAAACTATATGTAAATACATACCTCTATACTGATAAACATTTAGGTATTAAATGAAAAATAAATGTTTTCATTGCCTAGTATGATTATTGGTCTATTCTTTTATTCGCCTTTACCCGAAAGACATAAACGCATTTTCGTCCAGGTCAGCCTTGGAAAAAGTTTCAAGATCCCTAGTCCATAAAGTGATGTGACTGAATAGAGCCAATCATGTCATCAACACATTGAGTGGGGCACTACATCCCACATTGTTGAAGGTGGTTGGAAGATGTGAAATAATCTAAAACTGCCCGTTGTTTGACCTGTCCATTCATCTCTGCTCTACGTCCAAACAATGGAACGCCAATTTGTGGGATGTGCACGCCAACTACTCGAACCCACTTGACAGAAGACTTCTAGTCGTTGGGGACAATCTGTATTAGGAAACCTTCAACACAAACTGTCAACCTCAAAATAGTCAACGGTAACATCGGGTTTTTACAGGTTTCAAGAGACTGTACCTGGCTCACCGGATGGATTGGTATCTATATATGTACTGCATATACAGGCCAGTAGGTGGACGGCTCCTCATAATGTCTCTTTTGTTCTTAAATTCCCCTCCTCAAATCTGGTTCTAGTGGGGGGTCTAATTATCATAAAATTTCAAGCTAAATCAGCTCCTCCGTTTGTGGCCAGCAGTGTTCACGCTTTTCTTTTGAAAAATTTGGACATTTTACTGACTACCGCCCAACAAAAGGCGAAAGAAGGTGATTTATTCATTGGTCAATAGCTTTTTCAAATCTTTTAATTGATTATCCCTAATCCAGCATATTGCTGAAAAAAACGTTGGTTACGTGACGGTTTCTATTGAGTGACTAATCAGACTCGTTTCTACATCAGGTCATGACCATCAAACATGTTATATTGCATCATTATCATACACGAATTTACAATCATATGACTCTGCAGCGTTTCAACGATTGGCTCTCCGTCTTGTTTACCTGATGCGTTAAAAAGAGAGTTTTTTCCCTTGGAAGAATAAGAAAGAATGCAATCATTGCACTTGGAGATTCGTATCTTGGAATTCTTCAGGAGATGGTATCCGTGGTTGAGATACAGATCAGTGATAACTTCTTTTTCAACTTGCTTTCTGGCAATGTTACAGCAATCCAAGAACATCTTAATCTTCAACGAAATACTCCCAGCTGTTGTCTCACAAAATTGTAATGAGTGACACATTTTTAAAGTCATTATATATATATTTTTTTTCACTCTGACACCTTAATTGAATCAGATGTCGATGCGCTCCTTGATGCAAATATTGGAACAGGTCTGGTTAGTCTCTTGATAAAAACCGTCAGGTGACCAACAAGAGACTAAGAAAACCAACTCATGGGAAGAGGCAACGGTGAAGGCCAATTAAAACCCATGTTGATGTATTAGAGGTTGACGCTGCCATTGATACGAGTGAAGATCCAGCAACATCCATGATGATCAAGGATAACTGGTGCAAGAGACAGCAGGCTCACCTTTGGGTGACGAAATGAAAAACGAATGAACGTTTTGGGATAGATCATTGGAAGAAAACTTGGGAAAAGGGTGATTCAATGAATGAAATACTTCTTTAGCATTTTTGCTGGGTAGTGAAAAAGTCTTATTTCTTTTTAAAGCGTGAATGCTGCCTGGCAAATACAATCATGGAATCATTTTAGCACATAATTACATTATAAATTATAATCCATCCTAAAATCTTATTTAAGGGGATCTTAAAAATCTTTGGACAAAATGAGTATTTTCTATCGTTACCAGAGGTCGGTGTTTAAACAAAGGGCAAAATCTGGGACTTTGGATTCTGATTTTTTTATTTAAGATCTCCTTTTTCCACTTGACTCAAAACAATCTTCCTACCACAATACAACGGCCCAAGTTGATTGAGTACCGTATTAAGCCAAGCTCAGTGAATAACAATATATATGGAGGTTTCTACATTGCTATTACCAAAAAAACTCTTCACTGTATTGAATCAGTGTGGCCCTACAAATGGCCTATCTGACCAACCAACAAATTGAGCAACAGATTGATCTCCCTTTGCTCGGCTGTCTGAGTGTCTCCAGGTGCTTCTGGTCACAGACCTAATGGATCTAGAGGGCTAAAAATGTAAAAATTTTCTTCTCATAATGTTAAGAAAAGACTTTTTTTTTTCTAAATCCCAACCTTAAAACAGTTTTTAATTTGGATTCCAATTTGCAGAGTAAGTTTCTGCTGAATCGATCCCTCAGTTTGCGTCCAGCAGTGTTCACACTTGTTATTAGAAAATGCTGATTTCTTTAATGAATACTACCAACAAAAGGTGAGAAAAATTAACTAATTCCTTGATCATCCTTTCTTCCAATATCTCAATTGGTTACCCCCAACATGGCATGTTTGTTGACATGACAGTTTCTATTGATTGACTAAGCAGAGCAGTTCATTATGTAGGTGTATTGCATATTCAAGAAGAAGAAGAAGATGTGGTACAAATACAAATCATGGAACTTGACCAAAAGATTGATCTTCTAATTGAGAACTAATTGAGAACTATACAACCGGCACAGGAGAGAATCGTGACCAACATCACGGGGAGAGACCATGAAACAGCATAATATATTACTAGAAAAATAGGAATAAGACATATAGAATATATTAAAAAACTCAAATGGCAATGGGCTGATTATGGAGCAAAAATGTCAAATAACTGCTGGAAGATCATGTGCAAAACTTTGAGCGACAAAAAGTATACTGGCAGGACGAACTGGACCAGTCGTTTACTCTGCAAAGACTACGGCGTACGTCAGGGGGGGCACTTTATCCAACAACGGAGGCCAGGAGACTGCTGCTGCTTATGATGACGGTGGAGTCGAGGAGAGATGAAAATACGACTGGAAAGTTTACTATTAATTCCGTATTAAAGAGACGACATAAGGAATCAACATTATTTCTGGAATGAAGAGGCAACATGACATTTTGACATTATTTCCGAAATGAAGTGGCAATATATCAATTTAACATTATTCCCGTAATGAAGAGGCGACAGCAAGATTTAACATTATTTTCCTAATAAAGAGGCGATAGCACAATTAAGCATTATTTCCGTAATGAAGAGGCGATTGAAAATTTAACATTATTCCCGTAATGAAGAAGCTATTGCTCAATTCTACCTTATTTCCGTATTGAAGAGGCGACTGCAAGATTCAAAATTATTCCCTTAATGAAGGTTCAACAGCACAATTTAACATAATTTCCTTAATGAAGAGGCGACAGCACAATTTAGCATTATTTCCTTGATGAAGAAGCAATGGCACAATTAAGCATTATTTCTGTAATAAAGAGGTGACTGCAAGATTCGACAATATTTTCCTCATAAAAAAGCAACAGAAAGATTCAACATTATTTCCATAATGAAGGGGCGACAGCGCAATAGAACATTATTTCCATAATGAACACGCGACTGCAAAATTCAACATTATTCCTGTAATGAAGAGGCAACAGCACAATTTGGGATTATCCCATAATGATGAGGCGACAGTAGGATTTAGCATGATGCATACTAGCATTCTGATTGGTCTGGAACTAATTAATAATGAAGGAATTCGAAATGGAGAAATTGTCACAAAGCAGAGGATCTGTTAGCTACTTTGTGAAACAAACTTTCTTTGTTTGCTTCTTCGTTTCATTGTGGAATCATTTTGTGTAAAAAATGGGTTGAGATTTCGTTAAGCAGTGTGAGTTCTCCATAAAAATGTATTACTTGGTTTTGTAAATATTTTTCTTCATTTAAGAAGAAAGATGGAGAGAGAGTAGCTGGGTAGTTTAGTTAATGGAATAATTGACTGAGAGTAAACAATTTTCGGTCAATTAAAAAGGGGACAACTAAAAATACGAAAATTATATGAAGTGCCATTGGCTAAGAAGATTCACAAGAGCAGAGATTACGATTGATAAATCGTCATTCAGATGGTCAACAAGGTCGAACGAGTACGTGGGGCAGGTATCTTAGAGATTATTGATGGCTAGTGTTGTCAATCTGCAGGCTGTTTTGAACCAAATTGAAGATGGGAAACGCCTCGAAGCCGTTTTGGACTCAATATAGGAATTATAAAAGAACTAAACTCACTCGATGGAGCTTTTTTGGATTAAAAAAAAACATTCAAAGTTATGAGATCAACGATAATAAATAAGGGTGCCGATTCGGTCCCCACCTTGAAACATGACTGAACTGCAGTTTAGTTTTCTCAAGGACTGGAGTTTCAGTGTCTCTTGACCATCGATTGAAATTACCCATTCTCCCACTGAGCCTCCCAACTGACGACTAACCAACACAATTTCCGACACTGATTTTAAGTGCAGTGCAGATACTCAACGTCTACCTTGTAAAATGATAGTTTCATTCTAATTGTCAAACTCCAGTCCAAATAGGAGACTGGGGTTTATTTTGTTTTTCTACTGTAACAACGAGGACAACAAGAACAAGAACAATCCTCGCCTATTTCAAGGGAGTAACTGTTTATCCGTCCCATCAAGTTGAATCAATCCGATAGATAAAAAGTTGTAGTAATGATCTTCAGCCAGAATAGAAATAGAGACAGTTTTACTCTGCAGCAGCCTGGCTTGTTTAAAAGGTTTTCCTTCATCAAAACCAATTCCATTTTTATTCTAAGTATTTCTTTTATGTTCGGGAGTTTAATTTATCTATCTGCAGATTATCTGATATGACAAATGCTCACAAATACATCTAAAAAATTAGAATTACAAATCATACAAGGAAACGTTTTCAGGGAATTATTCTGAGTCAGAAAAATTGGGGGATTCTACCGATCTTTAGAATTCTTCTTCCATCTTGGTTAGCACACCCGATCACAATTACGGAATTAGTCTATCACGACAGTCATCCAACATGCTGCTAAGCTTTCATGCACTGGCCCAAACATGGACTCGAACACTTGCAGACACAGACACATGTTTTTGATGATTGTTTTATCATGTCAGATGATGGCCGTCCTATGGTATCACTTGATCATCTTACTTCATTCTACTGCGCTGAAAAGATGCTGACCAAAACATACATGAGAGAAAAAAATTCAGACAGCTCAAAAGAATCTGAATGTGAAATGGTAGCGTTGTGCACTTACATATGTCTCTTCAGTCCAGATCTCGTCTAACACACCGTGCTACATACAGCACATTCACGTACACGCATGTACAAGGTAGGTAATGTGCAAAACCCACATATAACCTGGAACGGGAGAATCAGAGATAAAGATTTAAGTACTCATTTATTTATACCTATTGACACCTGGAGATATTTCAATCACAGGTTCTCAGCTTGCAGGATCGAATGAAACAAAATCAGATTAGATTACTATGTAGCTCACATAACTTTGATTATTAACCTTCTCGGTGATACTTTGTGTCAATTTAAAATATGTCAAATACCCCGCCCTGTTATTGGTTGTATTGATTCCATCAAATAAATCGAATTAAGCGTTGTTTCGATTGGGATCAATAATCAGGGGCATAAATAGAGATTTGCTGACTCCAGCGGGTAGGTTTCCAGGAGCTGCGACATTCAATGATGATGGTTCTTAACCTGGGTGCTGCAGACTCCTGAAGTGTCGTTTCAAAAGCTTTGATTCCATGGGTTTGTTGGGTAATCAGAACTTTCAAAAACGCATCAAGATATTTTGAGGGTCTGAGCTGAGGATCTGGCTCCTTTGGGGGGAGATATCCTTATACATTTTGTGAGATTTGTTCTTGGACGATGTTACTGGGAATGCAGTAGGTGAACTACTTTTCTAAAGCTTTTTTTGGGGACACCCACTCACCCAGCTCTACACACCTATCAATAATTTTGTTTATTCGAAAAATCTATTGATTCATTTAAGAAAAAAGGGACGGCAAATAAAGGGTGTTGTTCAAAAATGTGATCAGCATCATTGAATAATAAATGTTTAATTAAATTAAAAATCGAATTCTGGATTCATGTGTGTATGAATATATATATATATATATATATATATATATTATATATATATATGCGTGTGTGTGTGTGTCTATAATGTTTCAATAAGATGAAAAGCTTGAATTGAAAATTTAATTTTTTATTTGATTAAACACTGTTCATTCGCGTTTGGGAACCAAACTCTTCATATATCAATAGTCGATACGACTTGAAAGCTAGATCCGTAGATGTTTAAAAAAAGAGAAGAGGAAGGAGAGAGAGAGATGCAATAGCCAATAGAACGTTCTACACATACTGATAAATATATTGTCATTTTTATACGAATGAACAAATCTACGTAGATATAGGCAGATTGTTTGACTGATTGATTTATTGAAAGACAGACAGACACACACACAGAGGGTGTTAGATTGCAAGTTCCGTACATATCTACAGATATACATATACCAGGGGCCAACAACTTTGCTGCCTCTGCAGGCCGGATCGCGTATCAATGAGTCAACGACGGACAGGATAAATGCGATAAGAATGCTTGAAATATGGGAATTATCCATTTGAATACATCTGGTCATATTTTGCCTCAAATCAATGTATAACGCTTTCTAGAAAATCATTTATGCTCAACTACGGATGCCGATTAGTAATCAAAGAACTCAATTTAGTCAATTCATTTCAGTAAATGCATCTTTTGAATCTAGTAAAAAGGCACAGAATTTTCAAAACATTAACCCAATTTTCCGATATTTTCTTGTAGGCCAGTGAAAATCTATTCCGTTGTTTTGGTTACCTAACCCCATACGGACATACTAAGTTATGTAGACATTGAGATAGACATCGGTTACAATTTCATCTTCATTATTATTTATTGATATGAATTATCGATTATTTTTTAATCAGTTCTTCCAGCAGGTTATTTTCATAAGTATTGTGTATGTTTGTAAACCAAATCTTGGTGCTGCAATGTTGAAACAACTGATTTCTCATTCTTCCTTCAATCAAAAAAATCAAGCATAGTAAATTGAACTCTATACACCAGATGCAAGTGTTGAATCCTTGCGAGAAACAGCTCTGAAAATTATTAACTTTTACCCCGATTATCAACATAGGATTTTATTGAATGTATCTCTTTATCAATAACTCACGCTGAGCAAATGGTTCAAGAGCAATGGTTTTAAAACTTTAGAAACTCAAGGGCCCCTTCTATAAATGAAATATTCTGATGGACCCGATTTTCAACATTTACTTTTTAGACTAATTATTGAAATATAATATAAAGCAATTTAAACCATTAAAATCATATTCAAAATAGAGTACATTTATTCGAATTCTAACGTTTGGTGTGAGGTCTGTAAAATCGTAAAGATTAAGGTTTTTGACATTTGAACGTTTGTTCCCTATCATGTCTACAAAACATTTTTGTTCGTTTTTCGAAATCCCCAACCCGCCCAAATAGGTTTGATTGCAGGTTCAATTGACGAAGAAAATTCGTGCTAAACTGATAACCGTTTTGTACCGGAAAATTCCAATTTTTTTAGTGATCACTTCCCCATAAAAAGTCAAGAGAACTCATTCATTGATCACCCCATTTTCAATTTTCTTGAAAACCATTACATCCAACACATCATGGTGTTAAAAGTTGTTAGTCACGTGACTGTTCCTATTGAGTGGCGACCCCAGACTGGTTTTTCACTTATTTTATTTCTGGGTAATGAGTTTATTTTCTGATTCATTGAGTTTAAAAGGCACAGAGGACGTCAATTATTCCCTTTAAAATTTGCTTTTGTGACCGGGACAGTGGTAATTTGACATCTGCCAATTTCCAATTTGACAGCGGACGAATGTGCACATTTCTAATCACATGAAGTAAGAAAAACAATCACATATGAATATTCCAATCCTAGCTTCAAAAGCAAAATTTGAAGGAAATGATAGCCATTTTCATACTTTTTACACATAAGCAATCATTAAAAAAAAACATTCACTACCCAAAGAACTATAATTGGCTTGCACGGTGTTATCAGAGTATTTGCATGATAATTATCCTGTTCGTTCGTTCTACATCTAAATGCTAAAATAGATGATTGCTGCTTTGTTCCTTCAAACGAAACGACCGTGCATTGTGAATTAAACTCTTATACGCCAAATGTCACTTTTGAACCCTAGCGAAGACCAGCCGTGAAAATGAATAATCACTTCACTAACTCTCAACCCAATAAACTATCTATGTATGTGCATATACTGTGTCATTTTTTTTGGTGGGGGGGTACGATTTAGTATACAGCCGATGACAAAATCCCGCTTTCCATCTTTGGGATTCTTGCAAGATGTGGTCGGGACTAGAACTTTATTCTTACACATTTCTATGACCAACTACTCGGTAGGATGCAAGTTCATCAAATGGATAAATCAATTCAAATCACAATGCTTAGATTGTGCTCAGTCTGCAGTTTATTGCAGAGGGAAATCTGTCCAAATAAAGAGTTTTCCACACTCTTCACTCATACCTGGAGTCGTATCCGGTAGTTCCTGCTAACAATTACACTATTTGACTGAAAATTCATTCTGCTTACAAGATGTAGATATCTGTTGAGACTAAAAGTAGAAGCATGATAATACGAGCGAGTACAAAGTAAAACATTATATTCATTATACCTCTTTTTTTTTTTAGGAGTTGTCCTAAATCTGGGTGAGCGTGTCACTTTTCAGTTTTGTATATAGATTCAGCTTGAGCGAATGCAAGATGTTACAAAAGTTATTGGTTTAGAAATCAAATTCAGCCATCAGAGTTTAAAATCCAATCAAGACTATCTTAGGTCAATTACGCATCCCAACACTTTTGCGATCTAGCCCATTGCTCCCTTATCTTGATTATTGTCTTGTCATTGGTATGTCATGATGACAGACAGAAAAATAAGCAGATGACTAAGAAACTCTATCAGAAAAACAAACACGAAAGAGTTGCTAATTGTGTTCCCGGTTCATTTTCTAAATCATCAGAGAGAATTATTAGTAAACTGTAAAAAAAACAAAAACATGTAGGACATTGACTATATTTTCTTCTCTGCTGCAACATCTATACTTTCAGGAATCATTTTATTACAAAATCGGCTAAAACATCGTACACATCTTAGATGTATGCGAATCGTGTGTGTGAGTGTGTGCATGCGTGTGTGTGTGTATGTATGTGTGTGTTTTAAGTTCCTATAATACACATACGATTTGTTCACGGTGTGTAGGAATACTTTAGTTAAGGGGATTGAAGGCTCGAAATTGTACACGGTTTTTCCCAAATCATGCTGTTCCAATCATATTTGGACCCGTGCATGCGCTCGAAATGGTTTTCTTCTGTCAGATACAACTGCAGATGGAACCTCAAATCACACTTCTGCACATTCTGTTAGCGTAGCCGATAGGCCAGCAACAAAAGTGTGTACTCAGCAGATCGGCTTTTGAATTATTTATAAACTTTATCACACCGCCTTCGTTCTTTGCTTTGATCAGCTGTTCCAATCAATAAATTTCACGTCTTTTTTTACGTTATCGTTCGTATTTCTGGCTTAATTAGATAAAACAGAAGTTTCGCCCCTTTTAGGCTCATCAAAGTCGACATTTTTTCCCTTAAGTCGAGAGCGACAACGTACACAATTACAGACACATGTGCCTTTTTGCACACACTGACACGTGTATACTCATGAGTGACAAGATACACACGTGTGCAGATACGTACAAAAAAATACATACTACAAAATCAAACGGAGTTGTACTTGTGAACATGCAAAATATATACCCTCATCCTGAAAGACGCAAAGTGCATGCACCTGTTTAATATTTGTGCACGCACATTGCTTAATAGTTTTTCAAAAGTCTATTAAGACACGTCTGGTTAGTCTCTAAAAAGAAATCAGCATGTGACCAACGTCTATTGAAAGCATACCGTTTTGGGATGATCAATTAAAAAAGACAGAGAAAAGGATGATCAATCAATTAGTAATGATATCAATAAGTGATCAATTTAGCATGAACTTACATTGCAAACTGGAATCCCTCTAAAAAATATTCGTGGGATGGGGCATTGGAATAGATGTTGTTGACATTAGATGTAAATGTATAAATCATTAGCCCTCTGGCTCCATTGATGCAAGCTGTATCCATGATATATACATACATAGCGAGCAAGCCAACCAGACTGACTTAAATAAAGGAGAAACCTCTGCTGACAGTTTTGGTTGATAGTTTTTCAATTGTTATATACTAGTTTGCCCAAATATATGGATACACACTGCAGTTTATATACGTGGACGATAGAGATTGGAGAAAAACGTTCTGTTGACCACCAGCTGTGGAACAACTGTCGCCATTAAAGATTCTTATAATACGTGCATGTACTTATTTGCTTATGAGTTGGTTTATTCGTTCCAACATTCCTGGCTGTAGCAGTTTGTCGACAGACTTGGAAAATTGCAACAGTATTCCACTAGACTGCAACTGGAAAAGAATTTCCGGGAAAAAGCTTTTGGAGCCTTTTTAGGGACTTTTGGGGGGCTTTATTATGACCAGTTCATAATCAACGTCTAAATTCTCCAGGATATTGTTTTAAATTATTTCTTTTATATATATATATATATATATATATATATATATATATATATATATATATATATATATATATATATATATATATATATATATTACTTTTCATATTTTAACTAATTTTTATTCTTTAAATTCAACAATTTTTATAATATTATCCAAACATAGAATTCTATCTCTGTGTCTTCGTAGATGAGTTACGTCCTTTTATGTGACTGAGTACAAAAGTACAAGGCTATTCATCTTATTTGTGAACTTATCAATGATCTATTATTGATATACTGGTCAGCGCATTTTTTGTAACTAGTGATGTGTGAACATATTCATATCTCTGACCTGATAACGACTTTCGTTCAAAAGTAGGTTACATGAATAATATACTGCATCTTGTGTATTATTATTGGCAAAGGAAATAATTACAGACGTTTCGAGAGCCATCGGAGTAGTGGCCATAAATTAGGGTTATTCATAAAAATAATGTCATTTCTTATTAATTACAGCGATATTCACTTGTATGTCATTTTCATTTTGTCCTTCAGTTACGCATCAAGTAAGAGAACTTTGTGTCCGTCGTGATTGCTATCAGATAGAAAGGCACGTTTGAGGAAAATGTCTTCACTGAGAACACTATATATATATATATATATATATATATATATATATATATATATATATATATATGTATGTTTGTGTGTGTGTGTGTGTGTGTGTGTGTGTTTGTGTACGTATGGAAAAGACCATTTTGGAAGCCGAAGATTTTTTTTATTTGATATAACACATATCGTTAAACGTGCTAACTTCTTCCTAAATCAGCAAAGTAGGAGTTTTTATGTATATCTATATCTATATCTATATATATATATATATATATATATATATAATCTTCATCAGTCATTAAAAGTCCAATACCAGACGATAGCTTTATCTATCTCCCTCCTAAAAGATCTTTTCTTCCCCCCTCCCTTCCATCCATCTGTTCTTTTCCTACTCTGCTTATTGTCATATGGGCATTAATCGATTAGCCGTTTGCCCCATCAGCTATCTTTCCTTCTTGCCAAGTTTCAAGCCCATTGCAATTTCTGTCTCTACATAACTCGTATGCTATCCTCCACCCAGATGTCCTATTTGGTTTAAATTAATCTTTTTTTGTTCATAGTTTCTGCAAGGCACAGTTTCACATAATTTCTGATGATCTAAGTTATGAATTATTGTGTCCAGCGGTTTTTTGACATTTTTGCAACATGAAACATGACCAACAGAGTTAATGGTATCTATGATACATTCGATACTTTTTTTGTTTTCTTTTGAAATGTGCTGTCTTGTAATTTCTCTATATAAGGTTGGGCATCTATTTATTCAAAATGCAACACAAAGTCAGGGCTTTTGGGGGGGATAGGAGCAAGTGTCAAAAATAGTTCCAGCCGACGCGACTTTGGTTGCTAAGCAACTGTGATTGCTAATGCAACCGCAATCACGAAAGTGTCAGGACGAGCCTGACCGGTCCCTTGAAGTGCAATGGGACAGTGCTGCCCCGGGGTAACTGATCCCCCGCAACTGGTATGATTAATAGATGGGAGAGCCAAAGGATGAGTAAGTGGAGAAGGATTCATAACCTGAAATAACTTACTCATTTTTGTTAGATTAACCGAGACCCACTGAGCCAAAGAAACTTCAAATCCGATGAATATACGAGGTGAATGTCAAATTCACACAATGGCCAGTTATTGAATAATCACAATGAATGCATAAACACACACTTAGATACGCAGATTTTTCCGATTGGTTTGAGATAATGTTTGATATTTCAGTGGTAATCACCCAACTTAGATAACGTTTTTCCAAAAGTAATAAAAAAATATTGATGTGGGTTTTTTTTGTCTTTGAAAATTTGAAAACTAAAAGTGTTGCAGATAGTCAGAGGTCCTCATTTTAAACGACAATCATTTGTTTTCTCACCTCCGTTCAAATTGCTCGAAATGAGTTCCTTTGATCGAATTACAAAGAAAATCTCACAGTTTTAAGTACACGTCGGAATTGATTTATTAATAATTCAGTACAAATTGTAATTGAATTAATTACATCATTATAAATTGTTAAGACACGACAATTAGCAAGTACTAATAAGATACTGGCTATTTTACAGTTCTTTGACTCATTAGATTTCTGAATAAAAGCATTCTTTATCAATTCTAAAGTCGAGACACTGATTAGTTCTTAATGATGTTGAAATGCACTTTTTAACTTATTTGGTTCAACAATGATGCAAAACTAATGATGTTTTCTGTAAGTTCTGTCGTCAAAATCAAGCGAAAGATCAGCACTATGTTGGAAAGCTTTCGGTAGGACAAGCTCAACCTTCGAAACCCCATTAATCCTAATGAGAAGGGTATACAACCAATGCATTCTTCCGATAGAGTTGAAGCATGAAACCTAATCAAAAGATTGGCCCACAAATTATGCGAGGAGCACGGAAGAGAATCATGCTCAACATCACATGCAGAGATCACAAAACAGCACAGTATATTAGTGAAAATTCAGGAGTCAGAGATATCATAGGAATTGATACAAATCTCAAATGGCAATGGGCTGGTTCCGTTGCAAGGATATTGGAATACCGCTGGACATCACAACTCACAAGGTATATCTGAAAGGTCATGCAAAACTGATGCCGAAAAAACATGAGATGGCCTGACGAAGTAGACGAATTTAGAAAGTATTGGCTCTGCAACACCTGATTTTAGATGAAAGATCTCATTTTAAATCTTAGATAATTACTTCTTGTACACACACCAACTACGGAGATTTATCTATGCGAGGTACGGATATAGTGTTTTTACTTGAAACTGTATCGGATTTGCATGCGATTATTTATAGTTTTGGCTTAGTCAAAGCAAGAGTATAAACAATAAGGGATGCAAATGTTGATAGTTTCACCAGATGTAATAAAAATGTTTATATTTCCCTTGAAGAAAACAAGATTACATTCTTTTCACCTGATTTTGTTTAAAAAGAAGTTTTTCTCCCCCAAGTAGAAATTGCGCTGTTCCTCCAGATTAACACGATTCTCGTTCCCACGTTATTCGGTATTTCCCTAATCGTAGTAAAGCAGTGTCCTTGCGATGGCGACGGCATCAGCTCTCCCTGCCCGAGAGAGAGGGGGGGAGATCTGATGACTCTTGGAGACGGTCTTTATCCAATGACAGACACTAGAAGGCTGGTAACGATAATGCACAAAAATCTTGTTGCAATGATGGATTTCCTCTGTAAGAGACCCCATGAACACTTTTCCTCAGCGCGCTGGTTGCAAAGACGTATGTGCTTAGGAGGATTTCTGAAAAAAAGTCACTAGAAGTATACCATAATGCGACAGACCATGCGAAGGAGTCTTGGCCAAAATAGTTCCCTTTAAGCTGTGTAATTGTTGCATGCATACACTATTTGCAACAAGTGCACAAAGAAAAATATTGTACATACAAAAGAATTCAAATTCAGTCATCCATTAAGCCTGTATATGTTAGGTTATAGCGAAGGTTTCGAGGATTTCTTTTCGTTATATAGATTCATAGCAAAGGTCAAGAGCATTGAAGCTATCAAAACAAAGCCATCGTCGTATCAGAGGTCACACAATAAGGTTATATCAGGGTTATATGACTAAAAAGCAGTGGATTTCATTCGTATGTGGAAGGAATCGACAGACAACTGATGTTCCAGGACATACCAGATAAAAATCTTCCCAATACTTGTGCGGACTGCAATAAGTTCTTTCCGATTAGCTGACCAACTGACTACCAGAAGAAGTTGTTACAACAAAGGCAATAAATACATGTAAAAGCCGTTTGGATAAGATTTGGGAGAATCAGGATATTTGGTGTAACATCTTTGATTATCTTCAAGTATTTAAGCATCATCATACAACTATCGAACCATTTTTCCTCGGTTATCTATGGCTTGTCGGCTAGATTGTATATATTATCCTTAAAAAAAGATACAGGTTTTGATTCGATCTCTGACATAAGGTATCGATCAATAAACGTGTTGAAATGCTAACCAGACATGGCGTGAAAAAAAACAAAATGATAGCCTGTAGGTCCTAAGTCTGGAGAATTTTCTAACAGATTGTCTACATAGCAGAAGCCGCATATGCTACAGGCCCCACGATTTGAAGGGCCAGAGCTAAATGCTTCTGGCTATCAATTCCGATTCAATGTTTTTTGTTGTTGTTGTTGTTTTTTTGCAGAAATAGCTCAATTATGAATGAACTGGTACAAGGACTAGAATGTCTGACATTACAACCTACAACTTGGGGCCCAATTAATTATGCAACAAAAGTAGCCTGTGATAGGACCCTTCGGAAAAAAATCTCCAAGTAAAGTTCGGGGATCGTCTAGAAACAGTGATCCGTTGTCTCGTTCCTGCGGCTTTGTTCCTTAAATTAAACACGAAGAGTAAACATGTCAAATGTGCATTTTATACTTGACTATGATTTAAAAAATGCTATTAGTATATTAAACCTTCGAACCTCCCAGAAATTGTGTCAATAGTGAGAAAAAGTTTTAGAGGGGAAGTGCAATTTACAATGTAGCAATGATACAGGAATCTTACTTTACGTTTGTCGAAGGAAATCTTCTCTCTCAGCGATAATTCTAGTTTGGTAGTAATTAGTAGATTTCTTTGATGAATCTCACCCTGACCAAACACTTAAACATGTTTCGTTAAACCCAAATATAACAATGAAACGCCGATACTTTCTGAATCCGGTGACTAGATCTGACGTGCAAACTATTAACACTGTAAGAACATGAATTTGAGAAAAATTAATGTGTGTGTGGTGTATAAAAAATGCAGATTTGACGCAGACCAAGGCAGATCCGCTGGGAAGTGTGTGCAAATCCAACAGAATGGTGTGCGCACGAACGCCCCCTCTGGTTATGGATGTGTGCAGGCCGTAGGGGTTGCACAAGAACGCACACTTTTCCCTTTTTTTGATTTTATCGAATCTCCAATTTTTCGTGCGATATTGAAACGGTGACATGTCAAACTACTGATGATCCCGATAAGAAAGATCCAAGTACAGCACCAAAATATCTAATTCTATATAAAACGAGAAAAAAAAACACAGAAAACATGACATAACTTGCATTAACAGATATTGGGGAATGATTGAGTGGATGTTCTTTTTATATATATTTCGCGTTTAAAGATTTCTAGAATTAATATACGTACACACACACACAGACACTCACATATTTATATATGCGTATGTATGTGTGCATGCATGTATATGGGGGATTCTGTTAGGGTGTGGGAGTGCATGCATGCATCAAAGTTTACTTGATCTTTCATTAAGTCGAATAGTGGGAACCTAAGGATAAGAAGATTGCATTTTATTGCCAGTCTTTCGAGAAGAGAGGAAGTATTTGCTTGCTTTATATTCCTCATACACCATGTATAATCCGCCATCACACATAATCTGCACCCCCTTCCCTGGATTGGGCTCCGTGTATATAATTATGTATGCAAATATATTTCCATATATAATACGCACTTGGATTTTTTGCGCAAAATCTAGAGGCAAATACTTACTTTATGCCATGAAATACTGTATACGTACTGCTTTGAAAATGTATTACTTTTTTAGTTTTTGTTCAAAGCCCAGTTTATTTTTTCTAAGCACAGTTTAATCCTGAATGTCCAGTCACAGTCCCTTCAATGAATCTGGGTCTTCCAGATTGTTCCTTGTCATTCACTGAATCAGTTTCTTGAATTATTTTTAGCCAATTATTTATCGACTTTGTTTTAGGGGTATCTTTTCCAGAATTAGTTGGGACCTTTTTTTCTCATCTGTTAATGACTCCAATTCTGCCAGCCTCTGCATGCAATTAAACTTTCTTTCGACTGTAACCATTTTCCCCCATCAAACAATCGAAGTAATTAACGCCACATCAATGTAATCATTGCATAAAAATATTCATGATATTGTATTTTTATAAAACATTATCCATTTATTGCATTGTTTTTAATTGTGACGCGAGTCAAAAGTTTTAAGAGGGGGAAAATTTCATGGTGGAACAAGATTGAATTGTTTGGTAGGAATCAAGTGGTCTGAAAGAAGAGTGGTTAATTGAGCAGCGTTTGTAACAAAGGATAATAGATGAAGGATAATGAGAGGATTGAAAATGGATTTTGTTTACATCACTGTACATCATATTCCTTTTTTTTCAAATCATGCTTGAGTTGAAAAAAAATAATATACAAGAATAAATGAAAGAAAAAACAGTCTGAACACTGTTCATAACTGATACACATTTTCATATAGATAACCTTTCCTTTTGCCAACAAAATAAATTGCATTTCGTACGATATTTCCCTTTTATATCTGTTGCAACAATAATTCAATTTCGTTTGGTGGTTTTAACTAGGTTTAACTTGAAAATCATTTTGAAATACATATTTATCATTATTATCACAATATTCTTATTGCAGAATCAAACGTTGACAAATGCCGTTAAACGCTGTCAAAACTTGTACACACAACGCCGCAGAATCTATCTTTTTTCTTGTTAGATTTGTACTTCTGAAGTTACCAACGTTCAAACGTGCACAGGGACTAGAGGACCGCCCAGTTATCTGAACACATGTGGACTGAGTGTAGAAACAGAGACAAGTTGGGCAAATCATGGAAGATCTTGAAACGGAGTCTACTGAATATAAAAGAAAGTTTTCGATTAGTTCCTGCGGAGAAGAGACACCATTTAGTACGAAGGAAAGACTGAAATGTAGAAACTGAGACGAAGATTCCGACATTGAGATAACCATCCAAAGGAAACGGAGTTTGTCGGAGAGAGAGAGAAAAGAGAACGGAAAAGAAAAAGCAAAAAAAATATGGGAGTCGTTGATGGTGGTGGCGTTGGGACTCGATCGGTGGAGACAGGGGGGTGCGTGCTCAGGAGAAGCTTTGAAACGCACCCCCAGTCGATAGCATTGAATTGCTCGGTTTAATGCGGCAAGGTTGTTTCTCCAGGAAATTTCTTTGCGACTGATGCTGAAAGTATATTAAGGCACTTATTTCAAACGATACTCGTAGATCTGAACGGTGGAGATCAGAGTCGAGCCACACAGCGGCCTGTCTGTAACCCGAGGGTCTCAGCGTATCAATATCGCGATTACCGTTTGTAGTAGGCAGTGGCTGGGGGAAAGAAGTCGTTGAGAGATAGAGATAGAGGGGGGAGAGAGAGAGGATAAAGTAAAAGAATATTGAGAGAAAAGGGGAGAGAGAGAGATAAAGTGAGAAAGATGGGGGAGAGCAGCTGCATAATTTTGACGTGATCAAATATAAGTAAAATCTATTTTTGTCCTGTTTCATAACTCATCTGCATTGCTGTTGTGGTTCGTGATGATGCATTTGTTGCTCTTTTTCTTCTCCTCGTCACTATCATCATCATCATCATCATCATCATCATCATCATCATCATCATTATTAGTATTGTTACCATTATTATTATCTATTTGCATGTTCTCCTCAGGTTCCTGATTGTCGTTGCTATGGATCGAGAAATAGCAAATCTACTCAGAACTCCAACACGTTCCCCAATATTTTAAGCTAACCCCACCACTGTCATAATTTGGTCAGTATCAATCCTTCTCCAAACATTGATCTAATCATATGTCACCTCTATGGTAATTAGGACTGTTCCTGGAGCTCCAAAAACTATGGATAATATTGGAGTAGTCTCTTATGTTTCTTTACCCCGTGGTTAGTCGGAACAGATTTTCTTTCTCTTCCTTACAAATAATTACAACGTGGAACGTTTTGGGGTTTTTTCACCTTTTTTTTTTTATTCCTGAATAATAAGTGTTACTTTCTGATTAATAATGTCACACAAGCCAAGAAAATATCAATTATTTCCTTCAAACTTTGCTTTTGCGATCAGAACAGTGATCATTTTCAATCACATAAAGTAGGGAAACAATTGCATTTTAATATCACTATCCTGGTGTCAAAACAAGTGTTCGAAAAAATAATGGCTACTTTTTCATACATTTTACACTTGATCAATGGGGAAATAAATCTCACTACCCACGAATCGCGTTGTACGGTGTATTTTCATTTATCACAATTGTCATTTTGTATACATTGTTAACGATGACAAGGTCGAGTTGCCTGGCGTTGATCGAGTCATCTGTTGGGATGTCGATATCTCAAGGTTTTTATGTTTTTATTCTCCAAGTCAGATTCTGGTCTGTTCATTTTTTGTCGGTCTACATGGTTAAATACTAGACGTTTTCACAGTTCCAAGTGAATCACCTTTCTCACCCAGTCAAGTTTGATTCTGTACTTCTCTTGAACCAACCAGCTGCCTACGCTATTTACATGAATAGCAGTCCCATCTCTATCTCAGCACCGTCTACATATAGTATTTTGCAAACTGTCTATATAAAAACAGCTGTTGTCTTTTAAATGATTCTGAACCGCTGTCAATGAGAATTCAGTTTCATTCGTCTGATGTTCTCTTTGAGACTGCATTCATGTCATCTCATTTACAATTTGTTTTTTGTGTGTGTTGAAATGTCTACTCAGTTGCTTTTCTTCAATTTTGCTTCATGTTTTAAGGTGTTCTGGTCCTCATCTTGTCCTTACGTCAGTTCTCCTGCAGCTTTTGGTTATTTTAAGTAATTCATACAAGCTCATTCATTAAAAAAAATCATATTAATACCAAGGGAAATAACTCATAACCAAAATGAGCCTTTTTTTACCAGTGAGTGATTTTTTTAAGCATCTTTTTCTTTCTTTACAATTCACAGGTTGATGTGTGAGGTAGCGGTATGGGTAAAGGCACGGACCATTGAACAGGCGAACCAATTTCAAACTCTGAGTTGGAAAATCCTTTGGAAAGGCACGAATCCATCTCTCTCGAATGGCAGTTGAGCATGTGCAGCATCTTCCATGGCGATTCCGCTATTCCATTATAAAGGAGACAGATATTTGCAATGACGATGAATAACACTCTTAAGTAGACCTAGCAAAACGTATGGAGAGCGGGGACAATTTAGCATTGAGACAATTTTCAATCGTACAATGATAATTTCGATAATTAAAAAAATGCAAAGAATAGACGTCATTCCCCGGATGTGAGTTTCTATGCATTGTCATCGATCTCCTTGTTCTCGACTCTTTTGTCCAGTTTAAGAAACGGCCGAATATTAGAAAGCTGCAACTAAAAATGTCGCCGAGACTGTCAACATAAGATTCCTCAGTTTTAAAATGGGTCTGGAATGTCGTCTATCTATCTATTATGCGTTCGGCCACGCAGCTTTATTTATTCTGATTTGATTTCCACTTCTTTAAACCGGGATTCAAATTCATACGAGCTGTTTTACAATTGACCCTGCTGAACTAAAACTAAGTCATTACATTATAAGATAATGATTGATACTTACAATAACAAACAAATGGATTACGAATATTTACAATTTAAAAGAGTATATGAATAAGTTGTGAATATAAATATCTCAATATGCTACAATGGCATCTCTCAGGTGTTATTTTTAAGTATTCTTTCAAAAGATAGAAGTGAGGTCATCTTTTCAAGTCCAGGCTGTAGGCTATTCCACTATCAAGCTCCTCTGTGTGTCAAATATTTTTGGCCATTCTTTGGTTCTTGAGAAAGGAAATTTCAGCAAAATGTCCGCATCCGTAGACCGTTCAAGGACTTACACATAATAAATGATATTTCCTGGTATATCAAATCTCTGGATGAGTTACAGTGAGCGCTGGCCCTCCGATCAGATATCCTTGCAAACCTTTGCCATATAGTATAGCATCGACGGTAACCGATATGTTAGGGGAAATATCTCAAGCCTGAATGAACTGATCCAAATCGGTTATTTGCATTTGCCATGGGCAAATCCTCTCTCCACATAGATTCTAAAATTCTTGTCCCAGGTCTGAATGACTTCAACTATTCTTAAAACAACGAATGCAAATAACTTACCACTTAATCTGATTATCCAGAAGAGCAAGGAGAATTTCCATGAGCGGATTTTTCCTCTGCGCCATTCTTAAAATCTAAGCTGCAAAGAACATAAAATAGGAAGGTTTTACTCCTGCGACATGGTTAGATATTGGCGGAATACATCAGTTTTGCAGCAGTTATAAATAATGAAATGTAAAAATTCGAGTTGCAGATACCTTAATTCAGAGGTAGCCATGACAGTTATAGGATAAGGAAAAAAAATGATACATCATGGATGAGAGGAATTAAGAACTGGGCAGAAAAAACAGTCTTCGCATTTTCAGTCTTCACCGGCCTCTCTCTCTCTCTCTCTCTCTCTCTCTCTCTCTCTCTCTCTCTCTCTCTCTCTCTATCTATCTATCTATCTATCTATCCATATATCCGTCTATCAATCCATATATCTATATCTATATCTATATCCATCTATATATATATATATATACATATATATATATATATATATATATATATATATATATATATATATATATATATATCACACTCTCTTTATCCATCACTTCCGTTCGTTCTCCACGTATCATGGCTTAGCTCCGAAAAAAAAAAGAATTTAATGCAGGATCACCAATGACTGGCGGAATCTACACGTATGAGATAAGTGTTTTTTCCACACCAGCTGCAGGAGGAGGTTTGTTAACCGTAAGGAACTCCAATTTTACGGGATGGTGTATTTAACCATGTAAAATCCTCGACCGTAAATACTCTGCAGTTCACCACCTCCGCTCGATCGAGCTTCAATCTAGAATGAAAAATCAACTACCTTGTGCATGAAATTATGATTACAAATATGTATACCAATAATGTTTTAATAGATAATACGCATCAGGATATTCAGCTCAGAAAATACAGATTTTACTTGACAAAATACAGTGTGTGCGTGCATGCATGTGTGTGTGTGCGTATATATCATTATTTATTTATTTTAACATTAACAATCTTTTGAATGATCCCAATTAGTTGACGAAGTTGAAATTTCTTGTTTACTTATAAACGAGTCAAAGAATAAAAAGCCTCTCCATACAAGTCATTGAAAAATGCACATCGATCTGCTGGATAGGGATAATCATTATCTGCAGTAAGGTCAATATAATAAGCGTTTTTTCATTCCCATAAAAACTGCTGCCAAAACAATATGGCCGACTTTTTTTTTTTAACTGAAGCGCGCTGTAGTCACGTTATTGTCTCAGGTGGCTGTCCACAGTAACTCAAATTTATCATGAACAAACCTTTTTTTTCTTTCTTTTTTCTTTTCTAGTAATTAGTTGAATGAGAGGCCCTAGCAAATAACCGATGTTGGGCACGTTCCAGACATTGATCTGATTGGTCTGTTTTATCGATTGAGTCTTTGCTGGCCTTGTGATGTCAAGCAAACAACACGTTGGGGTGAGAAGATGAAACGAACTTTAAAAAAACGGACACCTCTGGCTTGTAATTATCTGAATAATGTGGAATAGAATCTACAAAAGATCACCACGCTTTACCTGCTCCGATGCTGTCATTTTATATAGAACAGAATCTATCAACATAGGATCTCTATACGATATCAGAACGTTCCTGGTTGAATGAGACTTGCAAGAGGTCACAAGGTACAGGTCAGTTGTTTACGGGTCATGAGATGGACTGGGCCTCACACCTGCATTTACCTGGCTCTGTGGATTATTGTTCACCTAGTTTCTTTTGTTTTCAAAGATTCAGGTTAGTAACTCAATTTCAGGTTCAATATGGAGACGTGCAATTTGGAATATCTGCAGGCCTCTTTCAACAAAACATACGACGGGACGTCAGCAAATTTCAAATCATTCGCAAAAAATGGCCAAAAAAGCATTTTCAAGTGCTACAAAGCAAACAGATTTTTCTTTAAATGATTAATCTTCATGATCTCCATTTGTCAGATGATATACACAATATTAAGGAAAGAGACAATATCTGTGGCTAAGACGAAAATTTCGTATTGATGCCAGAAATTGTTATTTGTGCCTCGGGTTTCGGAAACTGATTTTCAAAACTGATAAACACTTTTTCTCTGGGAAGATTGGTGACGCATAATCATCCTAACCAATTTACTTCTATCTACCCTTGTAATATACAAGACTGAAAATTGTAAGTCTCTATAGAATAAAGATACCGTGGAATCATGGTTGGTCTTACTGGCCGCTACGATTCCTAAGTTGATCCTCAAATGGTCGACCCACAATTGTGGCTTTGTATTCTACGCTAAATTAAGTAAAAAAATCACTGTCCGTTCTTAGGGTAGATGTTCAGGAAAGACCAGTCTTTGTAGTGTATGAAGCAGCCAGCCATTGTTGCCAAGTAAGATTAATTTCCTTCCATCCAGCATTTCGCTTACTTATCAGTGTTGCTAATTTGGATATTTTATATCTTCATCTTGATAACGATCTATATTTCTATATATTATTTATTTTTATCGAATTTCTCGAGAACTGCTGATCCAAATAACTTCAAAGTTAACTCAATACTGACTTGGGTGATGACTAATATATCTGGTGAATGCCAAATTCGTTCAATGGTCAGTTTTAGAATTTAATCACGATATGTGCATACCCACAACCCGGATATTTCTCCAAACAGTAATTAGATACTATGATGCTTTGGTGTTGAGTAAGGCGGTGACTCAGCAAGTCAAACAAAAAACATTAATACTGTAACAAATATGATTATAGAAAAGCGCCCTGCATTTATGACCTTGTGTCAGACAAAATTAGGCTTAGTAATATCAATGAAACGAACTCCCGAACAGATGCATTTAGCACTACCCTTGATATGAGTAAGTTGTGTTTTCATGCAAATCGATGACTAATGTTATAATAACATTGGTGAAACTGAACCAATTTTATTTTTTTTATACTTTTTTTTGCCATCTTATAGTGACATCTACCGTGGAAATTTCTTTGGAAAACGCTACATACAATATTTTAGGGAATTTTACTTCAAATTTTATATAAAGCAACGCGTGCTAAAACTGTAAAAGTGAATTCCTCCGAATTCTCCATGTACAATTGATTTGACTCTGCAAATATGTTTTTCTAAATAAAAAAAACACAATGAGTCTCCAATTTGTAAACAAGAGTTTTAAGGTCAAAAAGATTTCGAAAGTCAGACACAAATGATTTTTATTCAAAAATGAATTATTTATTGTAAATATATTTCCATGGTGCATTTATTTGGTGTGTTCATTTGGAAATCGATGGTTCGAATCCACCCGGAGATTATTTTTTTTTAGATATTTGTAGACATAGATGAGGACGTGGTGAGACCAGTAAGAAAAACGCCTACCTGCACACTGTGTTGATATAATAGTAAAAGCTTGAACAACACTGAACAAATAAAAAAGATGACATTAAATAGATAAGAAAGATTAATGCAGTGGCAAAATCTTATTTCGCAACGTAAAGTTACATGTGGGTTTATGCCGTTAAAAATAGCTATTTAGTACCACAGCATAAATGTTTTTTATCTGTTCTATGTTAAAACATCCTTGTTACATATTCACAGGTTTTTACAATTATATTAACACATTGTACGGGTACGCATTTTTCTTACTGGTACTAAAATGTGTCGTGGAAATATTGTTTTTATTTACCTATTTATTTATTTATTTATTTATTAACCATTACGATGGGTGTAATCTAAAATCCACTTATGGCTTCGGCTTCTGGCCCTCATATTGAACAAGATTGCTGACTTAAGAACCGAATGGGTGAGATGTCTGGTCACTAACCGGAGAAATCGTGCTGATTACCATTTTCTCTATTCCGTTTCTATCATTTTTTTTGTTTGTTTTTGTTTTGTTTTGTTTTGTTTTCGCTTTTTTTTTGTTATTTATCTTTGAATAGAAGTCTCTTTCTCAGTAGACACTGAACAACTAATACACCCATTTGCTTAGAAGTATTAGGCACCAATCCAAATGGGCTGTACAAAATGGGTGACCTTTAGAAAATATCAGATTCTAACTATAAAAAGAAAAAAATGGAAAATATAATTTAAAATATTAGAGAATTTTCTCATAATATCATCGATCAAAATTATTTGTTGTTGCACCGTTTCAACTCCAGACTTGATGATGATTTCACTCGCAGATATTTATTATTCCGTTTAAGCACCATGCGAGAAGTGCAACAACAAGATTGGTTAGCATAATCTCGAAGACGTGCACTTGACGTTTGGAAAGTAGTTTTAAACATTCATTCCCATAATGCTTAGATGCATCTATCATTGCACTAGAGTATTGATGATTTTGCCGGAAACATGAAAACGAAGAAAAACCCTGTCTTTTCTTCTGTAACAAATTCATATTTCAGTAGATAGTCATTGTCGTCGTCGTCGTCGTAGTCAAAATGATCAATCAACTACAATATCTGAATGTGCATCGCTGTCCAATCAATAAGATTAAAGCATTGTGTGCACCTGGGAGCATACTGCATTTATATTTTCCAATTGCTTTTTATCGAGATTGGTGAGCACAAACTGCAATGGTCGTATCGTAGCTGTATCGAACGATCGATATCCGAATGCACAAATCGATATGATAGAGATAACCTTCACTTGGTTAGTAATCGTACGGAAAGGTATGCATAGGCTTGCTTAAGCCTGGCTAGCATAACCATAACAGTAAACTAGAACAATGTTATGATTCATATATATATATATATATATATCTCAAAGTATATATATATACGTATGTAAGGTAAGACAATGGATTTGCTACACAAACATGTTATGTTTTCGCCTTTTGGGAGCTTCTTCAGGCGATGAAGAAGCTCTAAAAAAGCAGAAACATAAATATGTTTATGTATTGAATCCACCATTTCACCATATATATATATATATATATATATATATATATGTGTGTGTGTGTGTGTGTGTGTGTGTGTGTGTTTGTGTTGTGGATGTGAAGTGATCCAACGAAATGTTGATGAAAGTTACTACTGGAAGGTGAAAGGATAAACATAATATCAAAATTTTTTGTTATCACGTGGGCACGTTTCGATACATTTCGGCATGTACCAACCATCTTTTTCGGAAAAGAACTTGTAGTAGTTTAGCGATAATTTTGCTGTTTACATGTTGAAAGAAATGGGGATATTTCTGTTTGGTTGTTTAGTAGGAGTGGGCGGAGAAAACCTCACCTTCTGCTCGTATGTAAAAATTTTTGAAAATTGAAAAGGAAATACCTGCTCTCTCTTCACCTTCCAATCGTTTCTTTCATCAACATGATATATATATATATATATATATATATATATGTGTGTGTGTGTGTGTGTGTGTGTGTGTGTGTGTGTGTGTGTGAATTACCTCTACCCAAGAGATTGTAAGGTTATAGGTAATTGGTCGAATCCACCTTTCTGTCTGTCTGTCTGTCTGTCGTCACAACGGACTAAATTAATTTTTGGATAAATGGACGATGAGTATTCAGAAGCGTTGGTTGAAATCTTGGGCTAATCTTTTATTGATTGAAATGTATTTTCCCATTTTTTGTAGATTTGAATGAATTCAATTTTTGGAAATGTTGAAAAGGTTTACGGAAGAAGTGATTCAATTTTGGGGAAGATAAATGCACAATTATTCACCCAACTCATAAGTCTACAGCACACGCCGTAAATCCATTTCTATCAAAACTATATCTTCGAATGTCGTCAATGAATTTCAATGTTATTTATGGGAAGGTTGAGCAATAGGTCACAGAAGAATTAATGACATATGAGATGAATCCATGCACAATTACTCCATCTGACACTTGTGTTGGCAGAGCTATACGACTTCGGGGCCCTTTTTGTTTATCTAATGACTTGTTTTTCTCCTATTTCTTTTGAGTGTCAGTGGCATTCCGTCGTAAGAATTCCATCTTCAAGTAATTCGACCACCGGTCAAGTCAGAGGGAAAATTCACTCGCCCCCAAATTATTTTCTCGACTGAGACACTTGTGCAAAGGAGATTGACTCATACCTAAAATAAAATAATCGTATAAAGTGTTATAAACTATGGCGACTTATTGTTTTACCTCTCCTGTTTCTCAAAATAGAGGTCAACTGGACAAACTTTGCAAAGAAAAAAAGGTTACAAAGGGGGATAGATTAAAATTGCTGTCTTTGAAATTATTTGGCGGGTATCCCTGTCCAGTCTTCTCCTGATAACGATCAAATTGAATATTGAACAAAATGTGATGAGAGAGAGAAAGAGAGAAAGAAAGAGGACTTGACAATTTGAGATGGTTAGTTTAGCACGCGAACAACAACTCCATTATTTTGATAACTATTCGAATCCATTTTAACTCTTCTAAAGATTTTGGTGCACTTTGATACCTCCTCAAACAACACATACTCATTCCTCTATAAACATTACAGCTGACCAGAAAAAGAAGAGGGAGATAAAATGATGAGTATTTCATCAATGAGCTTCACTTAGAACAGGTCTGGTTGGTCACACAATAGAAACCGTGACACAACGAAGGTATTTTGTCTGCATGCAATTTTAAGATGATCAATAAAAAAAATTGAAAGCTGGTTGATCTCTCACATTTGGGCAATGTCACTAAAAAGTCTGAATTTTTAAGAAACCAAAAATATGAAATTAAAGCAAACGTGAATGCAGCCAGATAAAGATGCCAAATTAGCATAAAATTACATTTTGAATCGAATTCCAGACAAAAAAACTTCTTTTAGGGCGTCTGGGAGGGTTGAAAAACAATCGATTTTTCAGACATAACAACATCTAAATGCTTAATTTTTCGGATCTATTGCTCCATTAGTGTGGCCTGTGCGAGATAGAGATATATAGCAAGAAGAAGGGGCAACAGATGGAGCCAAGGTCTGACCGATTGGTACCCGTGGGATAGTAAGCGCAGCAGGAAAAGGCCGGACATAAGAGAGAGATGGAATGTTTGCCGATGAAATATGGCAGAAATTAGCGTAATCACGCTCGTAATGGTAAGAGATGGGAAAGGTCTTCGTCCAGCACTGGACTTATAATGGATGATGATGATGGAAAAGGATTTACGCCGAATGAAGATTACTGATTGTTAAGGGAGACGTTGAGACAGGAATATAAAAAAGGAAAGAAGGGGAAGACAGAGAAGGAAAGTTAGATAAAGCAATAGGAGGATAAAGTAGACATCACAGTCAATAATTGAACAACCGTAGTGTCAAAAGTTGAAATCACGTGAAAAAAGAATTCATTGGAAGATAGATATGATCAAAATGAATTCTGCTTATTACATCACAGGTGTCTTACATTGGAAAAACATCTAGAAGCATCTAGATTCTGGAGAATGTTGATAAACCCATCACAATAAGAAGGTAAAAGAAAAGCCTTTTTTTTTCAAAAATCAATAGAATTTTAAGGGGATGGTCTAATGTGGAACTGTTGCCAATTTTCTTGTCTGTAGATAAAACGGTATGGCTAAGAGTACTGGAAAGCTCAAACTTACAAATGCACGCAGGTACGAAAAAAGATGGAACCTTTCGCCAACTTCGGTGGGTGCGGTTATTCGATGTCTGAGAGTCCGAAAAAGCCCAATGGGACGGATGGAAGGGGGATGGGGGAACAACAACGGTAACAAAAACAAAAGAATGGCTAAAACGGGTGGGAATAATAGTTGAATATTCTTGAGCCGAAAAAAAAGAAGTAAATCAGAAGCAAAAGAAAAATAAAAGAGAAGAAACCAAAAAAAAAAAGGCAATGGAATAAACACAAGTTTACAAATGAAAGATGAAGGGGAAAAAAACAAAATAAAGAAGGAAAACAAAATAATGGAAAAACAGAAAACGTTTTCCCAAACAGACTTCAAAGACAAAATGGTTCTAAAACAACGGTAGAAGAAAGAAGTGAAATCATAGGAGAATAAAGAAATTAAAGAAGGAAAAAAAAACAATGGAAAAGTTCAAAAGGGGAAGGACTGCTTGAAGCAAATTTTGTTTATGGAAAGAAAAAATATTGAAGGACTCATGTGATCAATCATTCCCCGATTCGAAACGAACAAACAATTACTTTTATTTGTATCAAAACGATAAAGAAGCAAAAAGGAGGCGGTTAATAAAGAAGAAAGCAATTGGATAAACAAGGCTGAACTGTTGACTGGATGACTGACTGACCAAAGAAGATTTCTGGGGTTTTGTTGTGTTACTCATGAGTGACCTTGAAGAGAAGATAGCATAAAACACCCCAAAAACAAAATGGCGGACTCAAAAAGGAAGTGAGATCAGATAAGGACTGCGCATGTCAAGAAACACAATGTCATTAATTGTGATTCATTTGCAAAAGCAAACCAAGCACTAAGAATCAGAGTCAACAAAAAAAAGGACTGTGTTCATCATTTATTCTTCCATAAATATTTCTACTGGATGAATACAGAGATACGTATACCATCATCATCATCAGCAGCAGCAGCAGTTGCAGCATCATCATCATTTATATTGCCTGCTGAAAAAGATGTTTCCGATGTTCCATGACGACCACAATTGAGCTGACTTCAGCCATTCATATGCGTGTGTGTGTGTGTCCTAAACCTACACAGCACCATCTATTAGTATGTTTTTAAAAAAATAGCCCCTAGCCAATATTTGTCAGCTCCTCGTTCACAAAAGCATTTAATATAATACTAACTCAAAGGAAATACTTGAAATAATGGGAACTCTTCTGATTGAAGCTAGTGATATTGGGATAAATATTTTTAAAAGCATGTAGCGTCCTCTTTGAATACAGCTATCATGTTTTCTAGATAATGACCGACGATAGTTGAACAATTTGGAACACTTAACTTCAAAATGTTTCTTTGAAAAATCTCGATGATATTAATAAAAGGTTTGAACGCAAACTTGAATTTTTTTAAATATCTAATAGATCAACTTTTTTTATTACCAACACACACACACACACCCACACACACACACACACACACACACACATATATATATATGTATAATTATTATGTATATATATGTCCATGAGAAATGCGTGCTAAAATCATGCTTGCGACCCCTACTCCATGGCAACAAATTTCATGTATAATCTCAAAGTATCTATGACTGTGCGTCGTGCAAGTCATTTACAATCTGATTTTTACTATCTTAACAAAACGTCATATAACAGTGTATTATAATTTTTAGGTTCTCATATCTTGTAATTTAGTGATATTTTTATCTGTTTTTGAAATTACATTCTTTATTATGGAAGTCGCCAGCATTTTTACCAAAGCCTTGATCCGGGGGCATTAAAAAACAGGACAGGTTTCTTGCTAGGGTACCCCTTGTCATATTCATCAATATATCCATGAATATAACAATATATATATATATATATATATATATATATATATATATATATATATATATATATATATATATATATATATAAATAGATAGATAGATAGATAGATAGATAGATATACCTTTACAAGGGGAAGGTTCGGGAAATTCGAATACGCAAACTGAATTAAGTGCGGACTTGCTTACTGACGTTTGCGAGCAAGTAGGAGGCCTACTTCAAAGGCATCGGTAGAAGAGCCAGGTTATAAGTTGATATTTTTCATGATCAAATTCCATGTATGTTTTGTTAGCTCCTTGTATATATACATGTGTTTGGTTGAGCACTTGAAATTCAATATTAACTTCCTCTATCATCATAGAAAAGCATCTGCTCTTCCTGCACGAACACAATCTATAAATGTTCCTAAACATATTATAAAAAAATATCACAAAATCAGTCGTGGGGAAATTATTCCAGCCGACATAGAAACAACGCACTGAATTCGAAATCTCACCGTTCCTTCGCATTAGAATGTCTCATTGAATAGAATATGTGCACAACAAGCCTACTGAGAGAAAGAGCAATTTGTTGATATAGAAAGTCAGGTAATGTGGTCCAAGAGAATGAAGTGCAGTCCCTTTGATACAGTGAGAAATATGGCTTTTGTTTTTGCAGCTCTAATGACTGTGATTCTAAAGTTAACCAACAGTAACGCTAGCGTCAAAACAATGTTTAACTGCATCCGCCAGCAGTATATTGCAGATTTTTCTTTTAGACATCTTTAGTCTATTTTTAGATCATTCAAGGTTCCTCAAATATGTTACACCTTCAAAGCTCCCTTTCAGTTGTGGGGTCCGCAAATCACTCTTTTAACGAGGTGCAACGGGAATGTATCATATGCGAAAATAAAGTATTACTATAAGCTCTGTTAAGGAAACCACACAGTTTTTTTTTAATGGCATCACTTATATTGTAGATCACTACTAACATAATTAGTGAACATAAAAAATAGAATGAATGTATGAAAAAAAAGCAGAAAAAAGAGTTTTCATACGGTAAATAAGAAGGATAGACTCTGTTCAAGAACTACAGCACTGTTAATACAATTTATTTATCTGAAAAATTGATCTTTTGAAGGTTATACATGTATTTATGAAGTGTACGCATTAAACATATACATTTTGAAGTCTGCTTTCTTTTTCTCTTTCTCCTTTGTACCCACCATATTTTTTCTCATCTCATGATTTTCTTTTTTAAAAAGGAATAATATAGAGAAGAGTAAAGTATAAAAGCAAAAATACTCCCCTTTCTTTCCCCTCTCTCCCTTTTGTATCTTTCTTTCTTTACAAACGCTTTCTCTCTCCTATCACCCCTCCCATCTTATTAAGATAACAACTTACTGTCATCGTTACGAACGCAGTTTATTTCTTTTTAACTATTCTCTCTCTCTCTCTCCTTCTCTCCCCCTCTCCCCCTCTCTCTCTGTCTGTCTGTCTGTCTGTCTGTCTGTCTCTCTCTCTCTCTCTCTCTCTCTCTCTGGATCACTTGATACCTCACAAATGCTCTCAACCTATTCAAATCTGGTCTTGACATGAAATTTCATCCATTCTTCGAACTACCAATTTACATTGCAATTAGAAATAGTGTAAAAATTCATTTATTGTCCTCAATGTCCATATAAAATTCTGAGGTCATGGTCATTATATATCTTCACCTAATCAAGTAATTCCCCCTTCTATTACATTTGAAGGAAAAATCCAGGGCGTGTATAGGAAAAAAATTGTAACATATACGAATCTGATTAGTCGCTCAATAGAAACCATCACATGACCAACGACTTTTGGGCAGTATACCGTGTTGGGAGTGATCAATAAAAATGATTGGAAGAAGGGATGATCAATGAATAAGTTGACTCTCACTTTTTGGTGGATCACAAAAAAGTTCAAACAAAGAAATGACCAATTTTGCATGAATTCCCATTATAAATTGAACCCCCTGTCTAGAACCTTTTCAGAAGGAGATTTTTTTAAATACAATGATTTACTTAACATTCTGCAGAGTAAATGTTGAAAATATCAGCCTTCTATCTCCATTTGTGCTATAGTTACCCATTCCCAGCCAGTCCACCAACTTGGAAATGGGAAAAGGGCTGATCATCAATAAGTTGCCTGTTTCTGAACTTGTCTAGTTTGTCCACACCATCTTGCTGTTTTGCCGGTCACAGTTTCACGTATGATCTCTTGGGATCCATGTTGTGAGTCGTGATATTCCTGACCGGCCAATTACCATTTGTGTTTTCTGAGCGGACCTAATCCTCAAAAGGAAATTTGTGGATCGGCTTAGTACTATTTAATTGAGGTTTTTGGAGATAAGCACCTCTCTATCGGCACTTTCCTCTTTCCTTTCTTACCCCATTTTTAATAAACCCTGACATTATTTCTCTTGTCATCTTCCTCCATCCTAACTTATCTCCACTTGTTCCTCTTTCTCTCCCTCTATGCGAGTTGGATGCCCCCTGCCTTCACTACGCCTAATACTCATTGTTCTCCTTCAATCCGGTAACCTTACGATCACGCCATTACCAGATTTTTTTTCTAATCCGACAACCTTACGATCTATCCATTGCTGGAAGTTTAAATCCGACAACCTTGGGACCTGGCCATTGCTGGAGTTTCCAAATCTGACAACCTTGGAACCTTGCCATTGCTTGAGCTTTTAAATCCGACAATCTTGGGACCAGGACGTTGTCGGATCTTTTCTATCTAGCGATCTCAGTACCTGGCCATTGCCGAACCTTAGAAAATACCAGAAAACAAAAATTATTTCTTCAGATTATGACATAAACTTAAGCACTTCATCGATTATTAACGCTTTTTCTAACGATGTGGAAAGTCGAATGGTACATTAGAAGCCATCAATCAAAACAGTTACCGAAGACTATCAACGTACGTTTTCTCCGTTTTCACGTTGGTCTGGCTGACTGCCTATGTATGTATGGATGTACGTGAGCTGACTGACTTCTGTCTGCTGTGTTTTTTTTGGAGGGGGGATCTTGCAGGTCAGCAGCTGGTCTAAAGAACAACCTTAGAGCACATGGGCGTTGTGGAATGAAGCAAAGTGATCAGGTAAAGTCATGGGACACTTATCATCTGACTTGAAGCGATCATCATGAATGTATCACGCCTAGAGGCCACATCGATGATATTTTCAACAATTAATTCTTACTCACTATGTATTATTTTTGTTTTTCAGCGATTCTCTCTGAGAATAGGTTCTCAGAAGGGAGGTGAAATTTACATTGTAAATTTGTGTTGAATCAATCATCATCCCAAAATTGTGATTGATCACCCGAAAAAAAACGTCGGTCGCCAGCCAATTTCTATTGAATGTCTAACTAGACTTGATTTAGTATAATTTATATGATATGAATTAAATTGTAAAAAAATGAACATTAATAGTGTTTGCTTATGCTTTTTGATTGGTTTCACTAAAAATGATTTGATAGACTGAGTGAAAATTAATAAATACGTGTCTGGATTTATGTTGAGATAAAAGAGCTCAGTGATTCGATTTCAAACTGCTGTAAAATTTCTTCTCATTCGATTTAACGAGTCGGTTCATTAACTTCAAAATTAGGAAACAAACTGAATATTCGTAGGTCACAAATTCAAAATGTGCCGGACTTAAGGAGTTGCTGGACCACAGAGCACCGGATTAGACAGTTACAATCAATCTTATTCCTCCTTAGGTTTTATTTCTATTCGATTCATCTGTCTCAGCCATATACACTTATTCTCTGTCTCTCTGTCTCTCTCCCTCTCTCTCTCTCTCTCTCTCTCTATATATATATATATATATATATATATATATATATATATATATATATATATATATATATATATATATCCTTTCTTTCTCTTTGCCTAAACAGGCTTTGTACGACCAATATTATTCCGCTCCAAGTAAATAGTATATTTGATTTTTGCAAAAGACGAAAAAAATAAAATGGAATAAATGCAAATTCACAAAAAGAAGCCGGGGGAATTATGCTCGGCTTAATGTTAACTCTGCTGGGATTTTTAAATACTATACTTATTTCTGAAGGCATAGGTACATACTTCCATGTCAATGTGCACAAATAAGCTGGAAACTGAAGAAAAAAAAGGTCTGGTAAGTCAATCAATAGAAACCGTTATGCGTTCGTTGTCTTTTGGCAGCATGTCGTGTTGGGGGATATACAAATCTTCAATCAACAGGATCGAAATTTTGAAAAAATATCCCAATATTGGTAGGATTAAAAGTTCTAGATATTTGGACCATCGTCAGTCATTACCAAGAAAATGTAATCAATGTTTACATGATGCATATATATACATACATAGTCTGTCAGCCAGACTTGTTTAAAAACTAAAAAAACTTATACCGACAGTTTTGGTTGGCAGTGTCTAATACCAAGTAAATAGGAAGAAGTTTCTTATGTCTCCGTGGAGATAGAGTTAGAATGGTTATTTATTTGTATTGGGGATCCATCTTTTGAATTAAGTCTAAAGAATGGGCTTATTGTAGAAATAAATATCTATGTGCATTATGCTTTTCCAAAATATCTCTATTGATTCTTACTTCTACCTGTGTCTGTATACCAATAAAATATGGGAGAGGATAGGGTGTGACGGCACAGCTAAGACTTGAAAAAAAAACACACAAGAAATGACTTTTTAATAACAAACAGGCCCTGCTGCTGCAGGGTCAGGCTCCACTCTTACCTGTAATTCGACTGAAGATGACTGCTAAAACTTTAATACTTGTAAATTTGGCTCAGACGGTAAGAGAGTCCCTTACCGATCATGATTTCAAACCACGATAAAGGGAATCTTAATTTTAGATAACATTTGGTTAAGAGTTACGTCACTGCCAAACAGAGAAGGATTTACTCTTCTAAATTAAGTGAGGATTGTTCTTGTTCTTTTTATCAAAGTTGGAAAACAAAGTCAACTCCTGCCTCCCAATTCGACAGGAGTTTGGCCAAAATCGCTTACATTATATAAATTTAAAACATGATGTTTAAAAGATTTTCTAAAGAATGCACTCCTAAGCAATATATACTTCAATAAACAACAAAATTTTGATCTTCCTAATTTTTCGATGTTTCTTCACCTCCTCTACAGACCTAATTGACTGTAAGTTATTTTACCGCTGGGGAGCTATGGCAGTCACCACTGATAGGATAACAGAACGAACACGCGTATGAAATATGGACTCGCCTGAATTACACGTGTGGCCCTGACTGGGTTGGTCCGGACAGTATATTTACTACCACTTTTTTCTATTTGCTATCCATAATCTGTTACTGGAACACAACTCAAGAACACTCAAGAGAATTCGAGTTCCCATTTGAATATAACCTATTGGCGACGAGGAATCTACGATACGGCCGATAGACACATACATAAAAACATAATGAGTTACGAATATAATGAGACATGAATACAATAAGATAAGATTTACGAGAATGAAATGTGCTCAGAACGAAATAGATGCAAACGGAATGAGACAGATCTGAACAAAATACGATACATCTAATAGTATGAGATGGATATATTCATATTTATGATCGATTGACTGAGAGAGAGACAGAGAGAAAGAGAGTGATAGGGGCCGAAGGAGTGAAATAGTGTCTGTGGCAAAGGGAGAGAGAGGGGGGTTATCCTGATATCAATCAAGAGGCCCCTGAGAGGTCACTAATAACATTCATTTAATAAGTTTGATATGAGAAAACTTACAAAATCTGTGCAGCTTTTGAAGTGATTATTTGCACTTGATACTGAATAGAAGTAAGCACCTATTGTCCTCTGAAGATTATTTTTGATTTTCATTTTTAGAAAAGAAACTAAAGAAACTTTTATATATACAGGTCTGGTTAGTCACACAAAAGAAACTGTCACGCAACTAATGTATTTTAGCAGCATGCCGAGTTAAGGGCAGACAAATATTTTTTTAAAGGTGATCAATGCATAGATTATTTCGAGTTTCCAAAAACAGCGTGAACTATGACGGACACAGACTGTGGGACCGATTTAGCATGTACTTACGTTGAAAATTTAATCCTTTTTGGGGGCGGGGGGGACAATTGTTGACATGCTGTGCATTAAATGTTGACATTATTAACCCTCAAGCTCAATTTGTGAGGCCTATACGCGAGACACGAATCTAGCCAGTCACCCAGCTAGGCAGACTAAAAGACTCACTTGAAAACTGAAGAAAGCCAGTTTTGTAGATAGATAGGGTAGACGTTTCGAATATATATATATATATATATATATATATATATATATATATATATATATATATATATATATATATATATATATATATATATATATAAATATGATCTATTTAATACGTTTTATTTTTTTCTTAAAATATTCAAGTGGAGGAGTTTACTGTTTTAAATGGTGCGTAGAAGATATCTATATTTTATCGGGAAAATTGTTACCTGGAAGTTGAAGAGTCTATTATCACAGTCATTTCCAGCAATTCTCGTTCTCCTCCACCTGGTTTACTTTTCGCTACCCACCTACTCAACCCCTTCAAGTAGATCACTCACTGCCTACTTCTACTCCTTCTATTTCCTCTGTACCCTGTGAGCTATGAATTTTCCTGGTCTTCCTTCCAGATCATATTCCAAAAAATTTCGATTGTTTTTTCTGTTGTTGGATTCAATGATGAAATACCCAGAAAAAGGTGTTATACAGACCAACTTGACGAAATTACTCCAATTTGTTTCTCGTAAACGTATTAGTTTATCTCAAAGTGATATTAATCGAATAAATCGACGAATTCTGGTGAGATTGAGAACCGGAAGCTTTTGAAAGGTGGATGAACTCCATGAGTCAACAGCCTGCTAACTAAGAACGTCCATGAAAAAATGTTTTTTACAAAAACACCGTGGGGTAGGCAACGAGGAACCATTGCATTCTTGTTCCAAGAGAAAGATCGTGAAACTACATGAACAATACCTTCCCTTTAATTTGCCCATTCTCCCTCTCTGCTAAAAAACATAGGGTGTACAATAAAAGCTACTGTGTAATGAAGAAATTATCAGAGCACAACCGTGACCCAACTAACAATATTTGACCAGCCTAACAGATCACACCTACCATCTGGACCAATCGGATGGCGTTTCAACTGACCTGATTTACCTCGATGATTTTCTATCGTTAAGTATGATAAGTTAATACTCAATAGTAATGAATATAGTCACGAATAATTGTATATCAATGACAGTAGTATCTAAATACATTCAGAAAAGAAACTATCAAATTGTGTGAACATCAATCATTTGCGACAAAACACGAAACATAAGCAGAAGATTCACAAAGGTATGCAATCGTTTTATTCAATAATTGAAATAAATAGTCATTTACGTCAAATAAAGTTTGTCAGTAAATTAAACTCAATTAATTAAACAGTATAAAGAATATAGTAGTATTAGGCAGAATAAATTAAAATTAGATTGGAATAAAAAGTATTTCCCGGAATAGTACAGAAAGAGAAAAAATGCATAAGAAACGAAATAATTCCAAGTCTACGTTATTAGAAACTATAGACATTTCAAAGTACAGTGTTGCATTTTTTCTATCGATCTCTATGGTCGCCATCGGAGGTTTACCATAGAGAAATAACAAGCTAATTAGCCACTATCGGAGGGTTTGCTGGAAAGAATAACAGTCCTTATAAACGTTATCGGGGGGTTGGTGTAAAAAAAAATAATGAGCTCAATAGACACCGTTGGGGTGTTGGGATAAGAAACAAAAAAATCTAAGAAGGCGTCTAAATAGGTAGACGCCTTCAGATGGTAGGCGTAGGAAAAAAAGTAATCTCGATAATCGCCATCAGAAGGTTGCTGTAACAATAGAACAACATTGATTGGCGTCATTGAGGAGTTTGCTCAAAAAATTAACAATCTCTATAGACTTGATCGGGGGTGCGTGAGAAAATGATAATTTTGATAGAAGCCATCGGAGAGTTGTTATCTCTTAGCCCAGGAAAACAGTCATCTGAGGGTTGGCGTAAGAGAATAAATATATCGATAGACGCTATCAGAGGGTTGGCGTTAGAAAAAAAAAACTATCCGTATAGATCCCATCGGAAGCTCCGCATAAGAAAAGATTAATCCGATAAAATAGTAGCAAGATATCTTCATTGATAAATTGTATGAAATTATATATATAACTTTAGATCGTTGCATTTGCAGAATATAACCTCCTGGTTTTTTGGCTTGAAATTGTAAAGAAAACTGAGAGATACCAGAATGCACAGAAAAGTAGCTTTGGGGTCAATCTTGAGATTGGTCAGTGTCCCATTGACCGTCTCACAATACTTTTGAAATGCATAAAAACAGGCCAATACCTGAAACAATGAGGAGAAAATCAATGGAAACACATTCCCCACCCAAACAGAGAAAGCCCAAGAGCGCTTTGCTTTTGACTTTTTTCATCGATAAAGAAATAATTGATTACCAAAACCTGGCTGTCTAGTTTCTGACCAAATGTTATAAATTGTTGGTATGTTTTGTTTTCGTTTTTTTGATTTAGGTTTTTTTTTACGGCAAACGAGGCTGGGAAAAATACATCGGCTCGGGGGGAAATTTAGCTAGTTCACCTAAATTTGGTTTCTCTTGTATCAGTTAACACTTTTCCATTAACAAGGATCTGACCATTTAGCTTGAAATTTATCTTATGTTCTCACAGTTTATATGGTTACGTAATCCGTGCATTGGTGTAACAAGGCCAGTAATTTTAGAATTTTTTATCTGCATCGAAAGAATAAGCCCATGCTTAATGCTTTTATGCGTGTGTGTGTTTCCGTTGGTTTTCCCAGGGTGAAGAATTTTGCTCGGAGTGGTCAAGTAGGTGGCCCTTTTCACCCGAAAAATATATCTAAGGTTTCAGACTACACAGCTGCAATGGGGTCGGTAGCACAGAAAGAAAGATGCTAATCTGAGTTTGGCCTGTTCAAGTTACCTGATGGGGGTGACTGAATATGTGTTAATGAAATTTTCACCGGTCTATTTCCTGTGCGTTTTGGATCTAAGAGTAGCACATTGCTACATTATATTTGTGTACATATCAATTTATTTTACCAAATACAACATGGATTATCTTCATAACGTGATATGAAAGCGATTATTTCTTTACATGGCTTGTTTTCTTTGCAGATCTCTGAGAAAATTTCCAGCGACTGGTTTGAATCAAAACGGGCTTTCTGTATCGGAGAATTGCACAGGGACGTGTGCACTGTATTGATGTGACACAGAAAATAATAGGATTAGGATTTTGAAGTTTCAAAGTCAGGATTTTGATATTTCTGGAAAGTCTGGCATTGTCATTTCGTTTTTTCCAACCATTTGAGATTTTTTTTGTGATTTAAATATTCAGTTTCATCAATCGTTGTCTTTCAGAAGAAAAAATTCGGGAAAAAGAACATAATTCGCCAGTCCTCACGATGTATTGCCTGACCATTGTTACTCAAATTACTGCATTCAACGTGACTTTTGGAAAAGGTTCAAAAAAGGCCATCGCAATATCGCTCGCTCGGGATATTCATGCACCTGACGTCATTTTAGGAAGAACTGATCATAGCGAGTTCCATGACGAGTGGTTCTACTTTTTTTCCTCAAAATGCAGCTGGGTCTGGCGAAAAATTCACTCATAAAATATCTTATGTTCTAATTTCTGTTTAATTCTGTGAGCGAGATTAACCAGCTCAGCTAGGAGGTACTCTTGCTTAGACAAAATTTACCTGGATTTCGAATAGGCTAGTTCGATATATATATATATGGGGGGTGGAATATTGGCTGGTATCATAATGGTATTTTGATACTAGAAATATACTATATATTTTTAATGATATCAAGTTTTCTCTTTTTTGGTCCTTAAAAGTCAGTTGTTCGATAAAAGCTCGTAAATTGAAACTGTCGTTCTTATGAATATTGGAATTACTCAACGCTAATTTCATAATTGAAACTATTTCACACATAACGGACACTGGCCATGAGTAAATGCATTTTTCATTATGCTTCTAGCAAAATAATTATTTCAAAAGATATTTGATGAAAAAAAGATAAATCGACTGATTTTTGTCAAATCCCAATAACATTATTTTTGGAGGATTTCAAATTACAACCTTTCATGTTTCTCTTAAGAAACAGGAGTAAAAACAGAGCGAAATGACTTTCTTCAAACCTTTTTATCTGTATTTGGCGGTTTTGTATAGAAAATAGTAAATGCAAATCCAGTCTACGGACTTGTTACTTAAAGCAATATACATGGATCTATCAATCAAGGGGTTTTGGTCTGGGACTAAATTCTTCCAGGAAACAAATCTGCCCTTATATTCAGGAATATTTTATGCTTAGATGTATTGTTCATGGTGGTTTAGTTGATTATTTCATACAAATAGAGAATAGATCCCCAGATTTATTAATCACCCACTTTACGTACAACGATTACAAAGAAGGTCTAAAATCTGCGTCAAGTTTGTGAATATCATTTTCCTTAATACCAATATATCCCGGCATGTGTTAAGGCCATGTATACAAAATCCTCAAGTAAAGTTGGAGTAAGTCTATACAGTCAGATATGAACATAAATAGAGCGTAACTGATTTAGCGTCACAAAGCAACGAACCAAGGTGTTTATAGATATGAATAATTCATTAACCATCAGAGAGTTCAACATATTATTTCAAATTCATAGAAACTTATCCCTTTCAGTACATATATTGTAAACGCAGACTAAAACCTGCTCCAAGTTCACTTAAATGTTCAAATGTATGATGTATTGGTATTTATTTGCTATATGATTTATCATTGGCGCTAGAGATCATCTATGCAAATCATGTGACTCGAATATTCCCAATCAAACGTGACTGTTTGTATATAGTGACGTGTTTGGCTTTAATAAGCAAATGTCTTATTGATAAACCTGGTTGAAAATGTTGCTACCTTTAGCAACAGGAAAAATGAATTTTCTCTTCATACCATTTTATTTAAACATAATTTGAGGTTTTGTATACAAAATATGGAATGTGTATAACCTACAAATTTGGTACTTAAAGCAATAGATATGGATGTATTATTCAAAGTCATTCAGTCACTAAATACTAAAAGAAGTTTCTTTATATTCAGGGATGTATCGCACTAAGATTCACTCATTAAAGCGATCACTCCATAACCATAGAAACCCAATCTACTACTCTATTGACTGTTCACTTCATGTACGAATATTCTTTTTTTAAAGGTGTCTAAAAATCTTAAATGGCAAATGGTAGTGGGCTAGCCATGTTGCAAGAATGGCGGACAACCGATGGAAATCACGAATCACGACATGGATCCCCCGAGATCACATGCGCAACCGAGGCTGACAGAATATTAGATGGAGAGACAAGTTAGTCGAGTTTAGGGAGTGCTGGCTCCACGACATCCATGATAGAGAAGTGTGGCAAATCCTGGGGAAGGTCTATGTCCAACGACGGACGTTAAAAGACTGATGATGATGATGATGATGATGATGATGATGATGATGATGATGATGATGATGAAAATTTCTTCCAAGTACGCAAATTTCTTTCCTATAACCATCGTATTCAGACATAAATTTGGGTTATGTAAGCTAATCTGAACGTTCTAGCTGGTCTACAGAAAAATGAAGATAAATTCAGCGTGACCGATTAAAGTCTGTCAATGGGACCTTTGCTAATTTCGAGATTGACACTAGAGCTACGTTCCTGCACATTTTGGTGTTTTTCAGTTCTTTCAGGTCAAAGAACAGATGGATGTAGTTTGCAAATGAGATTTCATCTACAAAAAAATATCTACATACCCTGAAAAAAGCTTACGTTTCAGACCTTGAACTTTTTTTTAATTTCCTTTGGACGATTTTGGAGCCATCAATGAGACTTTGACCAATCAAACATTGACCCTAAAGTTATCTTTCTGTCCATTTTGGTGTCCTGAAGGCACTCACCTACTGATTTTTAGTCCAAATAACATGAGGGAAGGTGTCTTGCAAATTATCTAAATGTATCTAGATTTCTGTCATCTAACTTGGAAAATATTTACAAAAAATGGAAATCTATTCTTCTCCCAACTACGTAAAAGCTAAGAAAAAGATTTGCACTTTGATTTTTTTCCGACGACTAATGCATCCTCCCGATAGTCAGCTATCGAGTTGAAACGTGGAACATAAACAAATGATTGACCCCCATACTCAGAGCCACGAGACATGCACTGGAAAGATTCATACTCAATATCATATGGATAAATCGCAAGACAGCATCTTGGAGAAAAAACAGGAGTCAGATAGATCATAGAATCCATTTGAAAACTATAATGGCAATGAGCTGGCAATGGCATTAACATGTCAGACAACTGCTTGACATGACTCGATACGTAGATCCCCAGAAACTCATTATGTAGACCCCCAGAGATCACACTGTGGCTGACAACAAAAAGATAAGATGGTGTGACGAACTAGACAAGTTCAGAAAATATAGTCTCCATAACGTCCATGCCATAAGAGATGCTCATCGAATTTCGGTGAAGGTCTATGTCTGAGGTCCAACGCTTAAAGGCTGCTGCCGATGATTATGATCAGATTCATCATCACAGAATTCTCTTTGTGAAGACATTTAAACGGAAGAGCATTCCCCTATCAATCCCGGGAAAATCATGGTATCACACCATATAAATATTTGAGTAATACCTTCCCTTCAATTCTTATGCTCTTCTTATGTCCACAGAATTCCCTTAATGAAGAGACCCACAATGGAGACTGAGTTTAAATCTTCGGCTAACGGGCAGTGAGTACAAACGCTCATTAAGCACTAAGTGCTCAATTAGTTAATGGAAGGTCCGATATCATTGCATTATGTATAAATCAAAGGAAACTATTGAAATCGATCTTATGTGTGTGTGTGCATTTGAAAGTGCGTTCGCATTTTATCCGTCTTCATTAAGTCGATTGCTTCGACGTACTAGTACTGACGAAAGTTAGGCTTGGACTATCGTACCGGTTGGCTTAGAGTATGAACCACTACGTGCTGGAGATTGAATTTACCTTTATCTCAATCTATGCCAGTAAGTAAATCTTCTAGTTTAGCTCTATGGTCAGATACAACAATTGGTGTATGAGGTACGTAGTTCAATAAACAGGATTTATTTACTTCTGTGCATAGCATGAGGTTTTGAATTTTTCGATGGTAACATACTTCATTCAACCTAGGAAATAACACGTGGTTTCAACAGCCCTTCACCAGAATACCCGCTAAGTGGTTTGCTAGTTGTGTCTTTCCAGCGATTGTTATTCGAGCCCAAATAAAAACTAGAACTCCCAATGATAGTTTTCTAAGCTGGCAGAAATACTTCCCCTACATGGAAGTTGGTACAACATAATCTTTCTACCTCCATTTATTTTTCGTACACACACAAGCACCAATGGAATTTTGTGCTAAGTAGTTTCCACATTTTGTGGCCGACAGATTTCAGGTTTGTTCTTAGGAAATTTTGACATTTTAATGATATAACAAAGGGCAAGTTAAGCGATCATCCCCAACACGGCATTCTGCCAAAGATATTCGTAACCTGGTGGTTTCTATTGAGTGACTAAACAGATGTATTGTTGTTATTGAACAAAATTACATTATCTATCGATTTTTTTTTTGCCGAATACATTTTTGTGGTTATTGTTATCACGAAGTTATACTTGGCCATTTTTTAGGCTTCATCAGGAGAATGCTGCGTTCGATGATTGAGCTTTGGGCTACTAGATCCACAATTCACAAGATGAAGATTGGAGAAATGAGTTGCTGAAACCTTACATTAAAAGCAACATCACGTATGATACTAATCAGATAAAATTAAATCATGTCAGCTTTGTACCTGGAAAATCAGCGATATTCAAGATAAATGCAGCCACGTACACAGTTGAGTGTAAGAATATAATAGCCCCCATTCAAAAATAATTGTTAAGCAATCGTTTGTCTGATCAACACTGAATGAGGAAACCGTTTTTTCATTTCAATTATTAGCTTTCACAGCATTGCCCAGGACGAGCAAAACTTCAAAATGATAGCATATTGGGAAAATGTACTTGATTTCTCCCTACCCTACACAAAAAATTGGAAAAATCATTATCCACACTGAGACCTAAATATATAATGGCAATTTGCACTGCTTCCTCACTGTGGTAAAAGGATGGCTTTACTAAGATTCTGATTAAGAATATCAGCCAAAATCTATTGAGTAAGTAAATAGTACAATAATAATAATAATAATAATAATAATAATAATAATAATAATAATAATAATATTTCAAGGGTAAAAAAAAGATGTTAGAATAATCACGGTCACATTCATCATAAATGACCCTATTTGACAATTGAGAAATGTGTCTCTGCGCTTCACGCCTCCACCACCTTCCAACTTACTTTTTATCATTGAGAACAGAGGAGAGTTAGGGGTAAAAACCAATATATACTCGTATTACTTTCCAGTGGTGTTGCCTTGACCTGTTTCATCGACAAATGGCGATATATGACCAAAAAAACATAAAACTTGTTTTCAATTGGAATCGATTTTTATGGAAGAAATATGTGTGTCATTTGTAAAGAGGACGAATGAGGAAAATCCTCGTATAAACTTTTTTTTCTGACATTGAGAACCGAAGATTTACTGGAGGATGATATCTGTTGACCTTGAATGACATCGGGGAAAGTCAATTTTTTCCTATTCACCATACCAAATATCAGGTCAACCAGCCGTGTAGTTTTAGCAGTGAAAAGGCATGAACAAAAGGCTTGACTATTAATATAGAAGTGAGAATAGATAAGAGAAAATCTGCTTTCAATTTTTTTTAATCTCATGCATTGTAGTGATTTTAAAATGACACGATAATCATATAGGAGCCCGTTAGTTGAGATGTAAGACTGAATTCTTTTTTTTTTTTTTTTTTTTTCATAACCTATCGGCTGCTTCATTCTCCAGTCTTCCTTGCAGGTTTGGATAATGTATCATCACGATACCTAGTCGTTTGATGCAGTGAATCATGAACTTTTTCAAACAACCTCTTCTTTTTAGATCATGTATACTCCGCTGGATCGAAGCTGTTGCAACCTGCATGTCTTTTTGTCATGTTTTATCAAATATTGGAAATATCGATGTCTCCTATCCATAAAGCTGTACGTCTGAAAAGCTGATTTTACTATACATCTGATTCAAGTTCAACGAAAAATTCTTTTGTTTCTAAATAAACTTATGCTGATTTACTGATTGAATCATTTTTTTTCTTCAAATACAAAACAAGTTTTTCTGTAAAATCATTTTTTTCTATTTCAGACATACGACTTGATTAATAAGATGTAAGGATTTCTTTCCTTTGCACGTTGTTTTCTTGTCATCCTTGTCTTCTTGGGCCCACCTTTCAATTCTGACACTCAGCGCCCCCTTGAGTCTTCTAACACTCTAACGGGTGATAGAACCCACTTTTGAAAATACTTGTCCAGTGTTAAGGATCCAAGTCAGGAATGACAAGAAATCGGATGGTAACAATCTAAAAGAAAGGAATTATTATTCCAATTGAAATATTAACGATGAAAGACCTTTCCCTGGATAATGTCAGGAGAACTAGAATTTAGTTATCAGAAATACCTTTTATATAGTATCGCCTATAAATGAGTACAACTTTACCCCTTTTTTTCAATAGAAACTCAAATTTTAAACCAAATATACCCAGTATTTTGTAGAGTTTGGTCATAGTACCTGATAATATCCGTTTTATTGTGTAATCATCCACTCAAAATGAAGGAAACCTGCCACGTTTGATGTAGATGGATATTAACTCTCTCTATAAAAAGGTGGTCGGGTGTACTCATTTATGATCGGAACAGTAAGAGGAGAGTTTTTTGCATTCATCAATCAAGCAAACACCCAAGTTGAACCGATATTCGGACTATCGATGAGTGGCTTTTACGGTTCAAGGCCAGACCTTTCTAGAACACGTTTCGAGCGCCCAGGAGCAATCACTTACGACATTAACTTGCTAACCATGGCTCCATGAGGTGACACCCAAAGAATCTGATAACACTGTGTAAAGTTATTTTTTATTACGTTTTGTTTTAGGGTAATAAGTGTTATTTTCTGATTGGATTATCTAAAAGGTATGATAAAAAGATTGATTGTTTCCTTTAAACTGCTTTTGCAACAAGGACAGTGATAATTTAAAATGTACTTATTTTCAATTGAAAAATGGGCAAATTTGCACATCTTAATGACATGAAATAAGAAAAACAATTACACATGAATGTCACAACCTGCTAACAAACGCTATGTTTGCGGGGAATAATTGCCATTTTCTTTACTTTTTTTACACATGAGCAATTAGAAAATAACACTCACTGTCCACAAGCAAAATAGCGTTGCATGTTGTTATATATTCAATTTGATGAAGCAAGGGTTCCAGTTAACGTTGATAATTACTGGAATGAGTCTCCACATCTCTAACATTCCAGGTTGCTTTCATCACGTCGGATTTGCCGCCGAGGTAACAGATATCTTACTATCGTGTTTTGACTTTTTTTTTTTCGTATGTAACAACAATGACGGGTGACAATGACCAGACCAGAAACCAGTGACGCCATACAAATCCCATTTTCAAGGACTACAAATAAAGGACTTGAAAGGGGACACGTAGTTTTGGAATGACATTGTATCAAGAAATAGATTCTGTATCGTTTACCATATTGTACATCTTTTTTGTTCTGTTAAAATTGAGTGAGTGTGTGTGGGAGAAATTCATGGGGGCAGGATAAAAGATATGTATCATATTGGGTTAGCCACATACCCCATGCAGTCGCTAACTTTGCGCATGACATTTTAGTGTTGTTTTCAACATCAAATGAGCAAATGTGTGAAACTCGACTAATTGCAATAGGGGTAGCCATTTTATAGCCATTCACGATTAGGATAAGCATTTTATAGCCTTTTAATTGCCAACTGAAAATTGGCCTGTGTCAAACCAAAGATTATCTACTCCTATTTTATATCAATCACGTCAAGAAGACATTGAGTGTCGCCGTGTCAGATTGTTTGCAATCTAATCAGATTGTGTCTCCTTATCTAAGGAAGACACGACGATTCTGGTGGTAGACTGAATTCAAAAACAAAAATGATAGCACATTTTAAGCAAGCCCAAGCTGGCATTATCTGTCCCATGTTAGTGGCTCCTTTCTTCAGCTGCCAAACTTTGTAGGATCCTGGATTCTGTGTTTATTCAAGGGTGAGTCAATAATTGTCTGCACGTTTGTTATATTCTCCTTTAGGTGACTGTACTGCGTTCAGGGCACGCATGTGGGATTGCAGTGTGTCCGTCGTCGCTACAGTGAAAATTCGTCGTTGAAGAGTCAGTTACCTTTTGGCTAACGTAGAGTAAACACAACCTCTCTGGTCTCAGTTTACGTAAGGGAAGAATAGCAAGCATCGATCCGTTGTGTTTGGGGGGGGGGGCTGAAAGTGTACCAGGGGCTGAAATTCATCGAAAGCTTTTGCATGACATAGCACGAACACGTAAAATTGCCCAAAATTTTCAAACACTTCGGGAACTCAATGTGTATGTTCTGCAGTGTTGTTCTTTCAAACTATTATACAAGATAGCGCTGATGAGATGTGACTCATATCGTATATACATATATTCATTTATATACATAATTATAAGTTACCTTATATCATATATAAACTCGTATTTGAAATGATCAGACGTTATCACACGAAGAATGTACTATTTGGCTTAGACGACATAAATAGAATAAACAAATTGAGAAAATAGGGCCACTGCAGGAATCAAACCTGCGGCCCCTAGGGTAGCGACTTCAACGTATCGTTATTCTTCCCATTGAGCTAAACAACCACCGATAATGCAAAGGCCCCAAAACTGCTGTAAATGCCTAGGTGGTGTTTATGGGTATTTCATACTTGTTCACGCATTCACTCTCAGTGGAAGGAATCGTGGCCAGATAGATTACGGGACAGAGATTAGAAACTCATACCTTTCCCAAGGGATATATATGAACCAAAGCAGCCTCAAACAAGATGCATGCATCGGTTATCCCCTTTTAGCCTCACCACTTATCTTCTATTCATTCATTTTGTGATTTCTTCGCACTGGAAAGAATCAATCTTGCCTAAAATACTACTCAAACTACATTGGAATCATAACACTGTGTTATGCGATCTTTGTTTCTGGGTAGTGTGAGTGTTATTTTCTGATTGCTTATGTGTAAAAAGAGTAGAAAATGGCTATTATTCCTTCCAAACTTTGCTTTTGTAGCCAGGATAGTTATATTAATCTGCCTCGGTTTTTTTTACTTTATGTGAAAAGAAATGTGCAAATTTGCTTGCTGTCCAACTAAAAATAGGTATATCTCACCTTATTACTGTCCTGGTCACAAAAACAAGGTTTAAACAGAATAATTTACATTTTCTATACGCTTAACACACAAACAATCAGTGAATAACACTCACTACCAAGGAACAAATAATCACGTTGAAACGGTGTAATTTATTGTTACAGCAGGGTAACCAGAAAAGATGTCTGAGATCGAGGAAAGCAGAAAGTGAATGACACACTTGGAAACGTGTATGCAATTGCAGGAAAAAGAAGCTAAAAAATGTTTCATCAATATATGTTTCATCAAAGTATGTTCCCCGGTTGCCACTTCGAAGTTATCTTTGATCGTATTTTATCAAACAACTGTATTACTTGTTTATTTCCCCCAGAAGAGCATTGGAAAGAACGGAACAGCATTGGAAGGAACGGAACACTCAGGTCCATATAAATTAAGCATTGTTGTTCTTCGATTGTCATCCGTAAATGACAGATTACGTATCATCTGGAAGCTTCGCAGTGTATTTTTAACTTGGCGATAAGCACCAACGCTACGCACATCTCTAAATCTGACATGGAAGATGGAATCCTTTGATTTCAAAAAGATGTCCTCTTTCTCGTATTTGTTTTGTTTGTGATAAATATCTATACTACTCTCAAGATCAACGAGAGCCATGAATCATCATATTTACCGGGGATCACATTAAATGAGATCGAGAAGGGTAATTGATCCGATACAAGAGAGTGCGTTCAAGTAGTTTGAGAATATAGAAATGAAATAGAACAAGTATGTATAAATACATGAGTAACTTTGATAAATGTGAAGATCTATACTCAAAATTCAATGGCCATAAAATACGTTCCCTGCGTGGTTGCAAACACACAAACACACACATACATACACACACATATATGGGTATTAGTGTGAGTGTGTATGTGTGAGAGTGTGATTGAATAAAAAATGTAATGTATTCCCAAAACGAATTTGTTTCGTACTTTTTAATGCACTTCCCTATTGAGAAGTTCTGAAGTACATTACGATTGAGAAACAAATTCGTTTTGGGAAAGCATCACATATTTCAATTTATCCAATCATATAGCTGAATCCTATTAATATTGAGCTTGATATTTTAAAAACATTAACAAATTTTCCTTGATATATATATATATATATATATATATATATATATATATATATATATATATATATGTATATATATATATATATATATATATATATATATATATATATATATATATATATATGTAATGAAATAATCGATTCGCTACACAAACACGTTCATGTTTCTGTCCTGCTTAGACTTCGTCAGGCGAATGATTCGATTTATATGGATCCCTATTTAAGACGTTATTGAAGGTTTGATTATATAAATATAATAATGATTATATATATATATATATATATATATATATATATATATATATATATATATATATATATATATATATATATATTGCAAAATCTATGTAATTTCATTCTGAATATTTATGCTGTTTTGAGAATAATGTTGTCTTTATACAAACATTCGTGTGTACATGTATTCCTATGTACGCGTCTCTGTGTCTTCCTGTGTACGCATGTCAGTGTGTCTCTCTGTATGTACATGCATGTGTGTGAGATAACTCTACAATCCGGATAATAACATCTCTAAAACCTTTGTATTTCCATTTCCAATCTTGTTAGGGGCCAGCGCATCCCCCCACTGAACTTGAACGCAAGGTCCAGGAATTTTGTGATGACTGTGGTTTCACCGACATTCCTCGGTTCAACATAGTTCAATTAAAAATCGCTGCGTGCAGTATTCTACCTATGAAAATAAAGGGAAACCATAAGCATCAATGGTTTTTGAAATATTTCACACATCACGAGGAATGGTGTCAGCTTTCAGATTCAGATCATCTTGAAGAATCTCAACTTTGGTCAGCAACAATCACAAGTTCATGAGTATATGAAGATATATAGGATCATTTTCCGTTCAAAAGTAAAAGTCCCCCCCCCCGGGCTTGTATTTCTTGGTTACTTACGATCAAGTACCTTGTACTAATAACCAAAACTAAAGCATTAAGTTCAATATATGACAGTTTGACATATCTATGTTATTTTGCAAATCTTTTCGTTGGCATCCATTGGAATGTCTCGCTGTCTCTGTCCCTTACCCTGATATCCCTCCCTCTCTCTCTCTCTCTCTCTCTCTCTCTCTCTCTCTCTCTCTCTCTCTCTCTCTGTATATATATAGTGTAGTAGATATACATAAAAACATATAAAAAGACAATATATGGATCTTTGCTGTAATTGGGACACTAACCTCATTGTAGATTTTATATATGTATATATAGAGAGAGAGAGAAAGAGAGAGAGCGAGAGACTTAGAGAGCGAGACTGATAGATGGATATAACTCTTTTGGCAGCCTGATGTAAAACGTAATGTCGGTGGCTTATCCCTGACCTTCAAAATGATGATCGATAAGGACACTGGTCAGTGCGGGTGTGACCTTGCCTCGTTGATGCAGGATCGAGATTGGTTCAGAGTGTTTCACGGTGTCACCAACTGACGTCCGATGACGATTGATTGATTTATTGATATAACCCGTGTTGATCTCCCTGACACATTCCACATCCTCTCAGGACAACACAATCAGAACAGATCCACACACTGCACACTAAGACCAAACAAGATCATGCTACACAACCAGCAATCGACTGGCGAACGAGAGCAATGAACGAGTGCATCGAGCAGAAGGACCAAAGGTCAACGGTGTAATGTATGGATACCTGGGTGACCATTCTGTGGTACGGACTCAGCCAAGCATCTGTCACATCGTATAATATGAGATTCTTTCAAGAGTGGCCTTGAGAATGATATTGGTCACTAAAAGTTCTAATCATCCTTTCCGGCACTTGGATTATTTCGTACACAACACAGCTGAGTTTTCAAACAAATTCCTTGAAAGGTATCACAATACGCAGACCGTCATGAATAACCAAATTCTTTGTAGTACACACTTGATTGTATATATATATATATATATATATATATATATATATATATATATATATATATATATATATATATATATACGATGTGTACAAAAGTTTCCATCGAAACCCTGCTTTCGATGGCGAATTCAGTCATTATTTTTTTTTTGATTTTTATACCACCGAAAAGTGTATTCTTGGAACATGTGTGTATATACATATGACTTGGATAGATAGATAGATAGATAGATAGATACATACATACATACATACGTACATACATACTTCACCCGAAATAAATGTAGTATCGACTTTTGCCCACTTCGAGAGCTGTCCCCTATGTCAACCAGTTTGCAAACTTACAAATATTACTTCAAAGGAGACGACAATGATAACCTCAGGTTAGGATGGGTAGGTTCTTTTTTTTCTTGGTCAAATTTTCCGAACCTTTCGCTAACTTTTTTTCTCAAAAGTGTTTCCTAATGCAACCAACTATCGCTGTGTTTGACACCGTTCTGCATTTATTATATCCACTCCAGTTTCTATGGACTCATGCTGTTTTACAGCTGCTGTATGAGCAATTAATTTACTTATACTTTTTATCGTCAATATCATTACAGCTAATCATATCCGCTTTGATTGTATAATGTTCCACCAGAAATAATGAAGAAGAAAAATTAACTTTTTATTAAGAAAGACTGGTAGGGATGTTCACATTAATGGGCGATACTGTATTTCAAAGTTCTGCTTTTCCATCCGGGCTCTCCCTATTTGCTCTTTTACAGTAAAGCAATGTGTTCTGAATGCTTGAGTGCCTTTTCATTCTGGTTATTTACCATGCTTTCTTTAGTCTTGTACAACGCTGAATGGGGGATAGGAAGACTAGGTGGGGCACATCTTTCAAATAGGAAAGGTCGACTTACCTTGAAAACTAGCATGAATAATTCTATCCTGTTGCCTGAGTAAATATTCAACTCTCCTATCCACTGATTTGATACTTTCATTCTGGATGCATATGTAGATATTTGCTAAACTTAGCTTTGACTGGCACGGGGGAAAAATGGAGTACACTGTCTGTGTGTTGTTTGTCATCTAAATGGGAAAGAGTTGCCTACTGTGAATGACCTGGTTTTGCCTGGATTCTAACAACGACCTCCAGGCATTTTTGCGGACTTCTCTGAAGTAATTGGAGAATTTTTGTGTTATTAGTACGACCAACGACTGGGGGAAAATATCAGGTAAAAATTTATTTGTGTACACCTTATAAGACCGGAGATATTTTTCAAAATAGATTGCGTAAATGTCTTGACAATGTAAACAAAACGTTTACAATATTTTGAATTACAAAAATATTTTTTTAAATGATGAGTTGGTAAGTTTCTGGTCAGAATTCTCCCGTATGTGAAAACCAAGTTTATGTAAATATAAACTCTGTTTACCTTTTTGTAGAAGAAGCCTGGAGTTGTTTTCTAAAATTAATCAAATATGGAATTTAAAAAACTGGAAAATAAGGTGAGAATATCGCTTTTATTGCCACATTTTTTTTATTTCATCAAGTTAGAATTTATAGTTATTATCCGCGAAAAGAATAAAAATTTAGAATTTTTTAAAAATCGATTATTTTTTAGAATTCTTGTTTTATTCTTCTACTTAGAGGCCACCACAGAAATTTTGTGATAATAATGTAACGGAGGCGAGGCATCGATTTAAAAAAAATAATTACTGGAAGTATTTATTTTTAAATAGTTTTTGTCGTTCTTGAATCGGTTGAGTATTTTCTACGGAAGACCATAATTGTATAAAAGAGCCGTATTTGTATCAACACAAAAAGAATACTCTTTTCGATCGTATAAAAATTCAAGACAACTCTGAAAATGTTGGCCTTCGTGATAACTATTCCAGTGTGAATTCATCGAAAAAAATGAAGCCTTCAAAAAAAGAAAGATACTGAAAACTGAAAAAAAATCATACTGAAATCGAAAAATGATAACAGATAGCTAAAAATGTCTGATATGGTTACAAGTACTGTCTTCCAAACTTGTCACCTGTCATCACTCTTGCTGCTCTCTTTGACAAATTTATCTCGTGCCTCATTGACAGATCGTTGATAGTTTGATCAAAGGTTACCTCACCAATGCAAAGAAGGTATTTGCTGTTGTTTATTTACAAAAAAGTTGTGAATTCCTGCACAATGCTTTTCAGTAATAATGAAAGTAGCTATTTCTAACTTTTTTGAAATCATGACCATAATTCTTTCTTTTTAGTAATTTTTCAGTAACAAAACTTGAATTTTAATTTTTCTACTAAATTATCTGGAATGGCACAGAAATGTTTATTTTGCGATTAAAAAACACAATATTAACTTTGAAAGCTCAATTCTACGTTGAGAATTAACTTCTCAGTTTGTTAGACGAATATTTGGACTTCATTCTCTTTGGCAAAAATAAAACTCGAGAACAAAATTCTCCAAATCTTAATTGCTTTTTTAAAATGTGGTGTCAACATGCCGTTGAAGTGACTATTAGATTTGAATTGTGGCCATGTTTTATTTTGCATTTGGGTTGGGTTAGAGGTAGGCTTACGGTTTTCCTTCTTAGAAAAATGTTGTTTTATTACAAAAAAATAAATAAATAAATAGTGTTGTCGTGGTCGTTCTTGTTGTTGTAGCAATAATAATAATAATTGTAATGATAATAATAATAACTATTATTATTATCATTATTATCATTTATTTATTTATTTATTTATTTATTCATTCTAATATCCAATTATCTATACATTTCATTTATTTATTTATTTATTTATTTATTTGGTTCTGTTGAAAATATGACAATGGACTTATTATTCACACCTCCAGTTGATTAAAAAATGTCTAGTAAGCTGTGTGCTTTCTAGCTGCCTAACCTGGAAATGCAGGTTTGTCGGGTAAAGAGTTTAAGACTTTGTTTGATTGAGTCTGTTTTGACATCAGTTATGTTCTTGATATACGATGGTTAACTATTAAAAAATTTCAGGACTTCGTATGGCAAGGACCCTTTCTCTCAGACTAGTTACTTTGGAAGTTCTTTATTCTTTTTAGAGGGAGTACAACACGATTTCTACCTCACCTATCACTGTTTGGTTTTGAATGGATTTGGTGTAAGATTTGGAGCAATATCTGCCAGGATTTTCCAGATATAGATTATGGAGTACCTTTTATGGAATAAAGGTTCTGGTACTTAAGCCTCTTGAGATTATTAAATCAAGATGTTTTACTTCTGTAATATATGAAGTGAAAATTTTCTGTATCCTCCCGAGTTTATTAATTTGTGCGTTGTTTTGAGAACACATGAACTAGGAACATTAGTTTTGCCTCGGTAAAATCAATTCTTTATATAGTGTGAGCATGGGAATTGCAGGTCTAGTTGTGAAAATTCTGAGAATTCATCCTATGAGATTTCTGCAGTTTTTAGCTTTTCGTAACAATATGTTCGTTGAATGTTATCTCATAGCTCAGTATCATACCTTCGTCTTTGGCATGATCTTTAACAAGTCTCTGCCATCAGGCATTTTATAGACGATGTGTTACGCAACTTGAGGATTTTGGATATACTGCAGAAGCACAAATGTATCTTGAATCAATGACATGTTATCATTTTTGGCCCGTTTGTAAATTGTATCTACATTGTTTAGCAGTTTGATACTACCTTTCACACTTGTTGTGGACTGAAAAAGTTTGGTATCATCCGCAAAAATACTCACTGTAGAATCAGTTTTCATTAATATCTATCGCCGCCAGTTTTGGTCGAAATACTAATCCTTGGGGTACCCGCCAGTGATTGGCTTGGTTGAGGAGAGAACACTTTCACTTCAACGGATCCATTTATCAACTTCCCCATTTTTTCCAAGTCCCATTAACTTTCTGAGAAGTTGATGATGATTCACAGCATCAAATGCTTTCATCGTCATCAGTTTTTTAACTTCCGTTGTTGAACATGGATTTCTCCCAGGATTCGCCACAATACTGAATTTCAAATGGACAATAAAAGTATTTCTGGATATCCCTAGAATGAACGTGTGATTCACATCAATACTTCGTTAAAAAAAACTCTTTTCGTCTCTCGGCTGTATAACCCGGAACTGCAGGTTGATTGGGTTAAGTGTTTGAGATCTTGTCAAGTTTTTGTTTGAATGAGTCTGTTTCGACACCAGTTATATTTTTGATATGCAGCGGTAAAATATTCCTTATAATATATTTCTTCCTAACCTGTATGTGAACTAAAAGGAAGTGGAATTCACGCCAATAATAACCTATGACAAATTGAATGTAGGGATTCATTTTAGCATTGTAGATACATTGTAAATAGAAACCTATTCTATTAACCACTCAAATATTCCTTTTCTCAAAATGGCGAATTTCCTGAAGGTTTTGATAGTTTAATAGATGGAATGCACATGAAATTCAAAGAAAAATTTTCTCAATTGAATTTTGTTGATTGTATTTATTTATTTTTTTAAAAGTGAATTATTGTTTCTCTTGAGTGCTAATTGACCTAATCTGAATTTTCTATTGCAAAATTTGACCTAAAAAAGTGTGTACGTGAATTGAGACCTGCTAAATTCGATTATGCCTTTTTGGGGGTTGGGCAAAAACATAACCCGGGTAAACTTAATCAGGCCAGCGTGCAACCAAAAGCATGTCCTTCTACCCCATCTTAGAGCTTTAAATTTCTTCTTTTTTTTTTTTTTTTTTTTTGGAAAACTGAAAATTCATTCGATCACTTTTGACATATCACGTCAAGGTAGACTATCTGATTAGAATTGTCATCGTGTTTCGTTTTAGCGTCAGGGTTTAGATTAGGTTAAAAGGTAGAGTTTGGGTCTTTGGCAAAGAAAACACTCTTTTGTCGGGTCACAGGTTAGATTCTTTAAAAAAAAAAATAATGCTAAACTGGTATAAGCACCTAGGGAAAAAGTAATTCAGTTTCATAGTCACTTTGAGTAATGGGATGTAAGGGTCCATTTCACTGTTATAGCTCCATTGTAAATAGAAACCTCCTCTCATACACCTTTTAATATTTCCTTAGAAAAATGTAACATACCCTGAATGTCTGAAGGTCTAATAAATTGGAAGCACATGACATTAAAAATAAACATATGAATAGAAAAAAAAGTAATACTCTCCATCAGACTTTCAAACGCAGTCTGCCGATGGCATTTATTTTGTTTCTGAATACTTGTGTGTTTTTTCTCTCACTGATTTCTTTGGGGATGTAATTATTTTTTCCTAATGTAAGCGCGAAAGAAGACCCCATAGAAATCAACTAATTTTTTTGTAGGAAACTCCGACCTAAAGACGAGTACGGTAGGTAATTTGACACCTGCAGATTTCGAGCATATCTTTGTTTCTGTTCTGCCATACGTAGTTTCCGACGTCCTAGATCACAAACATATATATTTGTACTGTAGTACTTTGTAATATTGGGATTTAGCTTAGTCTGGCAAAAATTGACAAGTGTGAGACGTGTTACGTTTCATCCTTTGTTTTTGCTTTTCAAAGATTGTTGTTCGATGTTCCTCTGTCTGTGTGATTGGTTTTCCGAGAAGTCAATCGAGAGTTGCACGAGTGACATCGGATAATCTTGAGATTTCATCTTCCCCAAAAGTATTTGAGGCAATGATTGAGCAACCGATGGATATCACAACTCACAACATGGATCCCCAGATTTCACAAGCGAAACAGAGGCTGACTAAATACAAGATGGAGAGATGAACTGAACGAATTCAGAAAATACTGGCTCCACGGTGCCCATGATAAAGAGATATGGCGGATCCTGGGTAGGGTCTATGTCCAACAACAGATGTTAAAAGAATGATGATGATGATGATGATGATGATGAAAGTAGGGATGAAAACTGAACGATTAATTTCCTCTCTAATTGTTTTTTCACGTGTCCGAATAGTATCTTGAAACACGAAAACGGCCATCAGGGTCTGCATCATGCTTCACTCCCTGCTTCTGTCCCAAGAGTATGACTGCACGCTACGAAGCTCATGCACTCAACCCAAATTAACTAACGGAAATTAAACCCTTTATCCCAAGACCTTATGATCAGTATGGTTCGAAATGGCTACCAATGAGAATTGAACCCACTCAAATGTTAATGACGTTTGAGCTGACAAACCATTGTTCAACGATATTCGCTACATGTTGATATTCACTATGCCTAACTTGGTCTTGCAATAGCAACTAATACAAACTAATCAACCGTTGCATTAAAGCAGACACCTTTCTGTGTGTACATGTATATGTGAGGCGAGGAAAGATAAGCTGTTTTCCCTGCTTCTATTTCTGGATATTCCACTCTGTTTATCTTTACAGCATTTCGTTCTATTTTCATTTTGTTTCTCTCTTGAATAATATCACTCGACACACCATTCTCCAACCTGATCTTCGTGTTCTTGTTTAGATTTTATTTTTATTTCACCATTAGCACCCGGACAAATCTCTCCAGGCGTAGAGCTAGAAAATAGGAAGCACAGGGGGGTTGTTTCTTGAACTCTCTCTTTCGAATAGTTAATGCAGTGGTTCCCGTACTGGGGACTGCAGATCTCTGAGGGTCACTAAAGGTATTACTGGAGGTCTGTGGGTAGACTTTCCCGAAGCCAAATGGTGGATATGAAACAGGAACTATTAATGGCAGGGACGTAGGGAGATATTAGGCGGGCGGGGGCTTATTTTGAGGGTCCCCTCCATCTTTTAGTGAGACTTGTCATTGCATAATGTTTAAAGAAATGCTAGATCACTATTCATGAAGATTTGGGGGGCCCAAGGGGCTATTTTAAAATTGCATTTCACCCATTCCTCAAATACGCCCCTGTACCCCTCTTTATTTTATTTATGTATTGTACTCTTTCTTTCTCGCCTTCCAGGATGATACTGGGAGAATCAACCTCGGAGCCTTCTGTTTATTGCCGAGGGTAAATTGAAAGAAAATTTACAATGTATGTTCAAGCAAAATCTTTTTGACGGACCACGCCCCACAAAAGGTGAGAAAATAACGTATCCACTGATTGTCTCCTTTTCAATCTTTTAGATTGATGACCCCCAACACAGTATGCTGCCAAAAGACATTGGTCACATGATATTTTGTATTGAGTAACTAACCAGACCAGTCTCATTTATTGTATTAATTTCACTCTGTTTCACCTTCCGGGAAAACCCTGGGAGCCTCTCTCCTCTTCCTCACAGACACTCAATTCTCTTTGATCTCAAACATTAAATCCAATTTCCTATCTTTTATTAATATGCTCGCATTACCGAATTATGTATAAAAGGATGATTTTATAGCTCTTTCAAAGACGTTGTAGTCATTCAGTATCATAAGAATGTGTTCGATCGTGTGTTAAATATCGTTTGAAAATTGACGGCCTTTTTGACAGGGCGGTTTTAATTTCTATTGCTGATGTGTAAACCTTTCATTCGTGTGTGCCCTCATACGTGGATGACTTTATGTGTATAAAGTCCCAGGGGCAATTGTATGATTCGGGGTGTGTCTAAGCGTGTGCCTCGAATAAACACACACGCATGCGTACACACACACGCGTGCATATATAGATATATATATGTATATATATTTACATATATATATGTATGTATATATATATATATGTGTGTGTGTTTGTGTGCGTGTGTACAGGTATGTGTGTGACTCAAATAGGCATACATGCATGCATACACACATGCACGTGCTCATATATGCATATATATATAAGAATGTATATATATATGTGTGTGTGCGCAAGTACAAATATGCATGTGCCACAAATAAACACACATGCATGCATACACACACACGTGTGTGCATATATATATATATATATATATATATATATAGATAGATAGATAGATAGATAGATAGATAGATAGATAGATATATGTGTGTGTGTGTGTATGTGTACTTGTGTACAGGTATGCGTCACTAGACGTTTGGATTGCGTTCCGGTTAGTAGGACGTTATTCGATTTGGGCGGTCGACAAACATCTTACCGTAAACAGTACAAACCTATGTTATACTATACCTTAGCTACACTAATTCTAAATAATTTGTTTTTGCTACTTCTTTTTTTCAATCTTTTATATTCCTAAACTTTTTGGTCAATAGCTTCATAAAACAAAACAAGGAAAAACTTTGGAATATATTACTTTTGATAACTTTTGAAATAGGCTTTCGAAGTAACGCGATCAACTCTAAGCTGAGGCGTAAAACACTAAATTACTTCCGACTTACTATTGGTAAGAAAGGAGAGTTTACATGCAAACAATGATAAGAAATGAATACATACGCTAATAGCATACATGTTTAATAATTATTTCAAATATCAAATAAATCGCACTGTAGATATATGCAGTGTCATTATACACCCGATTGCATAATCACCCAGTTTAAGTTTTAAAATCGTCTGCGTCTGATTTGTCATTTACGTCCCGTTTGCCTATTGAGGTTTTTAAACTCTCTTGAAACCTCACATGACTTGGGGTATATATGCAATAGGACGTTAAGGACGGATATTTATATATATAGAGAGAGAGGAATAGGAGTGAGAAGGTGTGTGTGTTTGGGCTGACACTGGGGAAAATTGAGAGTTCCTCTTGACTGCCTCAAAAATTAGAATTCAGAATTATTGCAATCTATCTAGTTTCTAAACATTGCTTACTTGGTACCTGTGGGATAAGAAAAACTACGACATCAATCAAGCAGATACAAACACACACACACACACACACACACACACACACATATATATATATATATATATATATATATATGGTTGAACCAAGAAGCACGTGTTGGGTAAGTTCTCTCTTAAATTCTTTGTATTCATGTATATATACATTTATTGATGTATATAATATTGCAGAATTCACCTATTTTCACATACACACGTGCGTGCGCACATTGCAGCTTTCTCATTTTTTGACATCAATAAATTGGCTGTATATATACATATATATATATATATATATAAATATATATATACATATATATATATATATAGAGAGAGAGAGAGAGAGAGAGAGAGAGAGTTCATGATGAATTTCCAGTTCGTAAGAATACAAAAAGAAAGAAGTAGGAAACAGATTGTATCTGTGGTTGATGATATTTAACCCCATTGCTCAATATTGAAGTAGTAAAAGATACAAAATACGTGGAAAATGAATTAAAGATTAACATGAAAATAAAGAAGAGAAAATTAGAATCGAGAAAACATTGCATATTTCTTTGTATTTTAGAGAAAAAAGAGGGAAGTCTGGGGGATCGTCCTCATACATACAAAGTGATTATTGGTTAGAATCATTAATTTAAAGAATGGATTAAACCTGACTGGATAACAGAAGATAAGTTATTCAAATGTAAATGGGCTTTTTATTTTCATAATTACAGGAGCAAAACATATTGCCAGCTACCAATGGGTATTTTAGGCACGAAATACTTATATTCACAGGGTATATATCTTTTTAGTTCTTATATATATATGTGTGTGTGTGTATGTGTGTGTGTGTGTGTGTGTGTGTGTGTGTGTGTGTGTGTGTGTAAAAAGGAAAGCCAAACTTTTTCCTGATGTTCTTCAAGTATAGTGGTTTTTGATTAGCCTCAATCGCTTTCGTACATGTCTTCAGAGGACTGACGTGATTCTGTTCCTGTTAGACAAAAAGCTGATGTAATTCTGTTTCTTGTCATCCTTTTCCCACTGTCCAGTTGAGGGGGTTAAACTCAGGTCATTGATGTATCAATCTTGATCTGGATTCAAATTCCTCGAAGACGATAACATTCTACTTGTGGGTGAGTTCTTTGGGAAGAAGGGGGTCGTTGCTGGAACTCCCTTTAAAGAGAGAGGTAATGGGGTTGAGGTATCAATGTGTTTGAATATACGTGTTCACAGTGTGGTGATATAAAGTGATAATGTGAATGCGTTTGAGAGAGAGGTGAAGAATTATTAAAAACCGATATACCAGAAAAACAATAACTAGAAAGTTTGGCTTTCCTTTTTTACACTTTTCATAAATTTATTCAACCCTTATAGTGGAATATGTCTGTCTATATGAATATTATATATGTATATATATATATATATATATATATATATATATATATATATATATATATATATATATATATATATATATATATATATATATATATATACATATATATATATATATATATATATATATATATATACGTTACCCATTTGAGAAGTAAAAGCATTCAAGGTGTGACCACTATCAATGCCATCATCAAGGGAAATAATCGTACATGGAACAATTCAGTTCTTCCTTAGCCGGTTGTCCATCCTTCCACCGAATATCATTGAAAACTTTTGGGGATATCTTTTGAACTGACATTTAATTAAGGCGATATTACTTGATTTTGACATAAAACTATTAAAATGCACCTCATCACTGTGCTCAAAGGGCAAAGTATACAATCAATGAATAATCAATTGATATATATATATATATATATATATATATATATATATCAACCTCTGGATCTGAAGCTAAAGTTTCGATCTTGCCTCGTGGTACTGGATGGGATAATGGACAGTCTATAGCCACACTGAAGTGTTGTAATACAACGAAACAGCTGTCTATGGATGACACAATATTTAACACTTCCTTATTCAGGGTTGCACTCTCTTCAAGTGAGGAAACTTGTTCATTGTGAGCTTATGCAATGCTTTTCCAATATGGAATGGAGCACTGGTGGATGAGGAATATATACAAAATTATATCGCTTAAATCCAACTTCACCGGCCGTCCAGTTCCGTGGAGTAGAGAGAGGATAGCAGCTTCCGGGACTGAAGCTAAGGTTTTGATCCTACTTCGTGGTACTGGATGGGATAACGGATAATCTATAGCCACACTGAAGAGTTGTAATACAACGGAACAGCAGTTTGCGGATGACACCATAATATATATAAATATGTATATGTAAATGTATATAAAGTTTTGAGTATCTACTAATATTTTTGTTCTTCTGACAAGCAGATATATGTTGGTGTTAGCTGTATGTTGTGAGTAAATGATGGAAATGGGGGGAAGGGGGAGGAGGAGAAAGAAATGATCTTTCAATGTTTTGTTTTTTTAAATATGGAGCACCAAGTATTTCCTGCACTCACGCAAAAACAAACTCTCTCTCTCTCTCTCTCTCTATATATATATATATATATATATATATATATATATATATATATATATATATATATACAGATCAGTGATTCAATGGTCAAGTAGTAGTGGGTTAATTGCGTAAAGTGTTCGATACATTTAAGATTAATTCAAGTTAAAGCAAAGCTTGAAATATAATGAAACAGTGGTTTAGGGTAGAAACATGAGCGTGTATGTGTAGCAAATACATTATTCCATAAGATATATATATATATATATATATATATATATATATATATATATATACCCAATGATAAGAAAGAGAAAAAAAATAAGAAAAACATGAATAGAATAATCATCTGGTATACTCCTCCATTTAACTTGCAAGTAAGGACAAACTTGGACAGAATTTTCATTCGACTAATTGGAAAACATTTCTCGCTAAATAAAATATTTAATAGAAATACATTAAAAATTAGTTTTAGTTGTACAGAAAATTTCAATAGGATCATCACTAAGCACAATAATAGAATTATTAGAAATAATAGAAATAAAGAAAACTCTTACACCCAAAAATCTGACTGCAACTGCTCAAACAAGAAAAACTGTCCCCTGCAAAACAAACGCCTTAGACCCAACATAGTATACCAGGCAGAGATATCAGCTCAGGAAAAACCCTCAGATATAAAATATTACATCGGCATATCGAACACACCTTTTAAGCTTAGATTAGCCAACCACATATCATCGTTCACAAACGAAAGTTACAAAAACGGCACATCCTTATTCGCCCACTACTGGAAACTACACAAAATGAACTTCATGCCAACAGTTAAGTGGAAAATCCTTAGACAATCCAATACATGCCAAGATTCAAAAAATTCATGCAATCTCTGCCTTGATGAAAAATTTGAAATTCTAAATTTTACAAGAATTACAAAAAAAACCCCAAAGAGCGCCTACTAAATAGAAAAAAGGAGATCATAATACAGTGCAGGCACCACTCTAAATTTCTTTTAATCAACATGAAACAACACCTCATAAATTAAAGTAGACAATTCGTCCCCATATCCATCATCCCAAAAACTTCCCATCACCATCTTTTACCTTCAAACATACCCAAACATATTATGAATTAAACATTAAGATTAGTACTATCCACTAGAGCTACAAAAAGCACCAACAGGGGCAATAAAACCCAATGCTAAGATACCTTGGTCAAAATAGAAATTACTCCCAGACCACTACTAAGCATCCTTGTAGGAATGACCCCTTCTTGGAGTTCAAACCCCTTTGACAAAATGGATATCCCCACACCACTAACTACCACACTCACAGCATTCTCACCGAATTCCCAATAAATAGACCAAAAATAACATAGACAATTATTCGCCTTAGAAGGCCGAAAGAGGGAGATGAAACATGAGCTAGTTTGTGTAGCGAATCCACAACCTACTATTTATTTCCAGCTCTACTCTAAAACAACTCAACTCCATGAATAAAATGTTGTATGCATCGAGCACTCTATGAAATAAATCCAATACGTTTCAGAAGTGGCTTTATATCATTGATATATTATTATATTATGTTATACTGCTAGTCTGATTTGTACCACATATACTATATATATATATATATATATATATATATATATATATATATATATATATATATATATATATATGGGGGTGAGGAGACCAGGAATTGACCGTAAAAACAAATCACCAACACTCTTTTTTCCCTCTCCGCTGTGGTAGTCACTCTGGTTATTGCTCACTGGCCCACAAAGAGTGCTGTTCATAAATGTTAGAGACAAAAGTATATACTACGTTTGGATCTTCTACACTATTTAAATCATTTGAATTGCACAGTACATTTTAGTATCGAACAGTTCTCCCCTGTTCTTCCCCTGGAAGACTCAGTCATTTGGTTGAGCTGTCGAATATCTATTTGCAGTGTTCTACGGCACTCTTTTCCCATTCACCACAGACTGCATCCTACAGCTGGTGAGTGTTCCCAATTTTTTTCCAACCAACTTCACCTTAATATGCACCGATATGGTGTTAAGATCTCTAAGGTGTTGAGATTGTAGGAAGTGTTTGACTCATTTTTTTGGCCCAAGGGTGTAGTTCGAACCGAGATGCACTCTTTTTTATTCTTATTCCATCGCAAACGGCTTCATGATCAATTGCGGATGGTGAAAGAGGAAAAAAAGTTCCATTTATTCGGCAGTGACAAGTCTAGCACAAAAAAATCTTTCTGAAAAAACATCTCAATATTTTACACCATCACCTTTCCAGAGTTGGCTCGGTGTGTAATAATATATTGAGTGGTATTCGAAAACTACAATCTATCTGATATAGAACATTGTGCTGTCCCTGAAGAGAGACTCACTATGGGCGTGCCAAACAAAGTATGTTCAATTAAAAAACAAAACAAAAGAAAAACAACGACAAACAGTTCTAGTTAGCCATTTGATAGAAACTGTCACGTGACCAACCTGTTTTGGCTGCATACCATGTTTTGTTGATCAATGAAAAGATGGGGAAAAACGATGATCGATGTATCAGTTTCTTCTTTTGTTGGATCACTGAAAAGTCCAGATAAGAAAAGAATGTGTGAACACTGCCAGGCACAAACTAAGGGACGAATTTGGCATAAACTCACATTGTTAATTGAACCCTAAAATGATGTATCTTTTTCGAGGTGAATTCGAATAAGAACATTCATGAGTAAATGTTTATTTTTCAGTTCTGTGACTCCATTGATAAGGTTTGAAAGCGTGACACCTTAGTTAGATAGACCCGTACCTCGCATATATGAATCATCGTAGTCCATTTAAGTACAATCACTCACTTCCCTACACACACACAAAAACGCACGTACGCTTACACATGCACGCACGTAAATAGTTGCACGCATACACACACACCTTAAAAGACTGATGATGATACACACACGTTGATTTTTGGTTTTCTTCAATTTTTATGCAACACATAATGTACTGCTTTTTCTGTTGTTACAGTTAGGAGGAAAGATAGGTACGGAAAAGTGGTTTGCAAAAGTCCTCGCTCATGAGTTCCTTTCTCCGCCAATCATTTCAAAGATAACAGGCGAATATACAGAGCACATGGTTTGGAATTTATACCTTTTCCAAAGGCATTAGTTCAAAGTGAACGCAATTAGTATCAGTTGAAATTTGAACCTTTTTTCCGTATAGATAAATGTTAGGCTTCTTTGCACTTTAAAAAACTGATTCTCAAAGTAAGCATGCTATTCTTTGGTAACTGGCGCCTTGCAGTATTCCCACCCTACTCCTTTGTATTCTGCCTGGTATCAGACTAGAGTATCCATCTTTTTTCGAAGCTTGCTTCTCTCATTGAATAGGGCACATAGAGTTGGGGTTTGTAACAAAACTCTTTTGATTTTAAAGTCATTTGCGATCGAACAACATTTAAATCAGTTTGAATCCATTTCTAACAAAGTAAACAAGATTCCTTCTTCAAAAGCTCCTCCAAACTATTGAACTCTTCCTTGTTTCTTCGGCCTTCTTTAGAAGGACGAATCGGCCGAAACGTTATGCCAACGAAATAAATTAAAAGTTCAGTTGTTCGAAAAACCCTTTGGATAATAAGAACCCTCAAAATTATAGACCAGATTTAAACTGTTCTGTCACTTATTTTAGACTATATAATTTCCATGGGAGCCATTTTTCCCGTTATGCACATCCGTACTTGGTCATATGGGGACAGGGATGCTCACCCATGAAAGATTCATTTATAATCTACAGTAGCAAACAACAGTTCACAATAAACAGTTATGGATGAGACACAGTAAACAAAAAAGTAAATTCGCCATCACAGTTTATGATCGAACAACCGTCGCGTAAATATAATCTCATCGGAGAAAATATTCTATTTATGACACCACTGGCTTTTTCCACTGGAGAAAATCCAAAATAGTTTCTAGAAAACGTCTTGAAATATATAGATTCTGAATAATCTACATCTTATTCCCACAAGAAAAAATCTAAAATGGGGAAAAAAAAAAATTTTTTTAAAGAAATATCTAGAAATATCTAGATTCTGGAGAATCTAGGTGTTATTAATAAACCGATCAAAATACTGATGCAAATTTTCGAGTCTGTAGACGAAATGGTATTGCCAGGAACGCTGGAACACACGAACAGACATACAAGCAAACAAACACACAGATATATGCACATACAAAAAGGATAGAACCCTCTGACATCTTCTATGGCAGTGGTTATTCAAAGCTATTAACTGGATGGTTTATATATTTTTAGATTATTCCCGTTCACTTGTCAAAATGAAAGAACATACTCATTAGAAAAGATTGGTGAATAGAACGATCAATCAAATACTCATAAAATCTTCGATACCCCTACACAATTCCTGATAAACACCGATGCATAAGACCGTTGCGTCCTTTACGTTAACCAGGCGGTTGTTGGAACATCATAGACTTTTCGAATGCGTTAAACTGAGATTGATTAGTGCAAAACCTTTCCCAAAGAAGTCAACAACTGTAGAAGGTAAAGATGCCAAACACCAGAAACCATTTCACACACTCAAATGTCTCGGTACACAATAGGGTCTCGTAAATATTTTCGAACAGGCGAAAACAAACTTCGACATTTTGTGAAAATAAGAACATTAGAAAAAAAACCAAGAAGTTTTAGTCTTATAAATCAACTTGCCATCAAGGAAGAAATGTGTTGTGTTTCCATCATGATGTTCTTCGAGTGTATTTCTGACCAGGGGTTGCCAGAAAGTTGGAGACGTTTCTGGCCAAAAGCACCCTGATAATTGCTAAAAGAAAATGGCCCAATGACCTAATTGTTCATAAAACATTGCAATATTTCTGTACACACGAAGAATAATAAAGATATCAAAGAGACAACATCAACGAAATCAACTTTTTTGTTCCCTACGAATCTACCATTTGTAAATAAATCGTCCAAAAAAAAACATGTTTTTTCTTCCAAACTGACAGGTATTTCTGAGTGCCAAAGATGGAAGTATAGAAAAATTACATGCACTTTTTATTTTTATTTTTTTTCAAATGAAGGGCAGAAATTGGAAAATTAAAAAAAAGGGCAAAAAATCAAATATGGCCAAACCAGAAAATTATAAGACAAAATCCTTTTCAAGAATGCCAAATTTGCCATATTTGGCTATAAAATGGCCAAAAATAGCTATCCAGTGTCAGTCTACCCTGTAATCTGCCTCCAAGTAAATAACCAACCCAGCCACCGCCATTCCCAACAGGTGTGCCAACAAAGGTTTGACCGATTTCCGAGAGGAATTATTCGAAATGGTCACACACCAAACAGTTTTGTGTTCATTTGCATACGCGTCGCGACCTTTTCACAGAAATAGCAATAATAAAACGTTATAAATTATGCTTTTTTTGTCATCAGAGCATTGGGATTGGTTCTTATAGAGGTTCATACAAAGCGCAACAAAAGGAAACGAAACTGTCTACAATGAAAGATTGCAGAAATGAAACTAGTAAATTAAGCATAATCGTTTGATGTTCTTTTCGCATGGTGAATTAAGTGATAAACATGGAGAGATTAACCCCAAAAGTCTGTCATATACTTAAAATCATTACTAGGAAATTGTGGGATGAAAATTAACAGCAATATAATCTAATATTACGAGTATCAAGATGAATGAGAAGCACACTAATGTTATTAGTACTAAGATGAATGAGAAGCACACTAATAACTAATAATAACATAGACGATTAAGAAGCATACTAATATCATAAGTACCAAGACGAATGAAAGGCACATAAAACATCACTAAAACAAAGACAAATGAGAAAAACATTAATATCACTAGTACCTGGACCTATAAGAAGCATACTAATATTATTAGTTCCAAGACGAATGTAAAACACTTACTAAAAATTACTAGTACTAAAACGAATGTGAAGCACACTAATACTACTAACAGCAAAACGATTGAGAAGCACACTGATATTACAAGCGCCAAGACTAATGAGAAGCAAAAAATGAGTTACAGTTAGGGTTAATCATGCAGTAGAAATAGCCATGTGATCAATAAAAAAATTGGTATAGAAAGAGTGATCAATGAATAAGTTACTTCTATTGTTGTCCGAATTTAAGAAAAAAGCATTCGTGAACACATCCAGGCATAAAATAAGAGACCGATACAGCAAAAACTCACATCGTGAATTGAATTCCTATCTAAAAACCCATTAGTTGAAAAAAAAAAGTTCATAGAGATAAAATGAAATAAATGTTCAAATTTCTGGCCACTAATAATAGTGCAAGACGAATCTGGCTATCTATGTATGTATCACGCTTAAGGGCCACATCAATGGAGCTCAAGAGCTGAAAATTCGAACATTTACTTCAGATAATCTTTAGAATAATTTTTTCAACTACTCCCAAAATAGTTTTTTACGTTTATTTTCTGAAAATTCAGATCTCTTACTGGTCACTGCCCAACAAAAGGCGACAGGAGTAATATTTCATTGTTCATCCTTTTTTTTTCCAATTTTTTTTGACATGGCACGTTACCAAAAGACGTTTGTCACATGTTTTTTCTCTTGAGTGTCTGGCCAACCCGGTCTTGTTTTTTAAATCGTGTTTCATTCTCATTAGGTTTTCTCTCCGTGGTCTGATGGAATGGTGACATCTAGAATCTGGCATATCATTCTTTCTATGTTTACGATGACACCATCTGTTTCCTGGCCTGGTTTGGCTGATCCGTTTGAATTCAAAAGTCCTATAGAATTTCATTTCCAAGTTCCCCAATATCAGCTTCTGGCTTGTTCATATTCAATTGTTTTGCATGATCAAACGACTATCTCATAATCTATGATTCGCTTCATTTGAAAATCGTACATTGTTTTAAAATACACCATGCAACACAATTTTTGTTCCTGGGTAGTGAGTTTTACTGAATGATTGCTTTTGTGTAAAAAGTACAGGAAATGGCTATAATTCCTTTCATACTCTCATACTGTCCGGGACAGTGATATTTTTATTCAAGTTTTGTTTTTACTTTATGTTATCAAAATTTGCAAATGTGCTCGTTGTCCGATTGAAAATAAGTTGATTTTAAATTACCTCCGTCCCGATCATAAAAGCTAAATTTAAAGGAAATACTTTTTTATATTATCAATCTAGAAATATCACTTATCATCAAGAAACTCAAAAAGGTTTTGAAAAAAAAAACTTTCAGTGTAATTTATTAATCACTTTATTTGAAAATCGTACATTTTTTCCAAGTACTGAGCGTCATCGTTCCAAATGACTCATTAATTTCTATTGATTGTTGACGATTCAAAGACGACTCACACTATTAACGGAAGCAAATTTATCAAAAAATTCAAACATCGCCGATCGTAGGGTTACTGACCCCCACCCCCGATACCTGGAAGCGTTCCAATTTGAAAAATAAACCTTTCGTAAATCGAAATGACGTAAACAAAGAAGCCATTACAAAAAATTAATACATATACATTTTTGAGTATTTCTGAATGCAAAGAAAAAATGCTTTCGAATGCAGGTCAGGCTGAGTCGTCTAATGATGGGTGGTGGGGGATCAAAATATATGATAGAGAGGAAGAGAGTACAAAATTTCTATTTCCAGCTAACGTTATAGCTAAAAATGTCATATATGCCCATTTAAAGCCATACATCAAATAAACTATTCAGTAAGACCCCAGATCAATTTATTGATAAAGATTGTACACTTACTTTTATTAATTTACTAATTATTTTCCTAAATGGACAGATTTCCGATATCATAGATTTTTATCGCCTAAATTAGGAAAAGATTGGCCAGATCTACCTAAAATATGGCTGATTTGGCAACCCTGTGCCAGGAAAAGCTACCTTTGCAAATATCTACTCTTATTCGAAAGTGTACATCTCAGCAGCAACTGAAAAAACAACGACACGCATGCGCAGAACTGACCATAATGAAATAAAGCCTTACCTGTGTATTTATTTAAAGAAAACTGTTGGCAATACTTTCCATATGACGTTGTGTTGAATTAATATCTCCACAAACAGAAATTTTTCAAAGAGGTTTGATTAACAGAATTGATCATCTTCCCAGGTGTTGAAAGATATACGTTTGGGAGAAGACATTCTTGGAACGTTTTTCCAGGTTTCCTTCTGGAAACACAAATGTTTGAGCCACTTCACAAAACGTAAATACTGAATTAAGTATAGATAAATATTGATATTTAGGGGTTAGCTTATGTACCCGTGAAAATAAAAAGGGCGTTGTTCACAAACGGACCTAAAGCCCCAGAGTATGGTTAATTATACCAGGGGACAAATTAGGAAAAGAAAACACAACTGTTGTTCCCATTTAAAATCTCAAAAGGAAAGCAATCTGAATAGCAGCTCGGAATCGAGAATTTTATCGTAAATGTGATCTTGATGAATTAGCTTGTTTACCATACAGATATCGTAGATTTTACAAATTGATAAATTTCGCGCGAAATTCCTTTGTTTTAGTTCGAAATGTTTGGGGGGTTTTTTTAACGTCTTTCAGTTATTATACATTGGAGTGTCGTAAACTTGTCACTTTTGTACGTATGGTATAAACTATTTTTGTCAAAACACAAACTACGGAAACAGTTTGGTACATTAATTTCCTTTGTTTCTGGCATATCTCCTAAAATTTCAATGATGAAATTACGGATAATGAAAAGTTTACTGTTTTCACTTGTTCGATAATTGACTTATATAACCATAGCCCAAACCCTGAACCTAATCCAGACACTAACCGTACATGAATGATAATGACATGGATGGCACGTCGACAATGTACAATATTGCATTGTTTTGCGTGGTATGCGCACCACAGCTGCAGCAAGGAAAAGAACGGAAGATGCGAGACTCGCGTAGGGATTTCAAATCGAATCTTTATTTTGTCTCCTTTGGTCGACCGAAAATATATCGATAGTCTTCACTTGAATCCTCACTCACATAAGAGAGGAGAGACAGACGGACACACAGAGGGACATGCATAGCAAGACGCAGTGAGAAAGGTTAATTAGTCCTTCCATTGCCAGTGACCAGGGGCCGGTGGCCTGTAAACCGTCTGTAGTCACACGACTACTCTTCTCTTCAGCTGCTCTTCTGTTGGTGACTAATTTGGGGCCTCTAACTCATGGACAAGGTCTTTTTTTCTATCGATATCTATAAATCTACCCACACTCTAATTTCACTGGATATTGGAACTAAAATGATCTTAGATCATTTTTTCTTCTGCACTCTACCCCCGGAAAACTCATTGAGTATCTTTCTTACTTCTATCTTTAGAATCTTCATATGCTATATCTTTTTTTATCAATCCCTTTTCACATTCTTTGTCTAATGTCCTTTTAAATAAATGGCTGCGACTGGCAATCTATATGTTGTCAATGGATCTACTTAAGATTTTTCTATCATTCTTTTGGTATTAAAAAAGGGTTACTGTTTTACACCATCATACGTATACATAATTGAATAGCGTATCTTTCAAGACCACAGTACAAGTATACTTCACATTCTCACACAGAAAGTATCTTTAACAAAAAGTGACTTTTTAAAAATATTCAAGAATGAAAATGGAATATTCAATTAAACGAACTAACCGTGAACACTAACTGTAAACCTCACCCAGCACTATTACCCAGTTCCCTAAACCTAACCCTAATTTATAATCTTCATATTAGAATTAATAAGATACACTTTTAAACGGTCAAGTTTTCATTTTTTCTGTAATTCACTTAAATCTTTTACCGTTAAATATATTGAAATGTATGTGTGTGTCGTTCGAAAATACAGTTTTGAATTATCAAAATAGTTTACACTGCTTCAATATATAAGGTATGCATAGTGACCTCGTTTGCGCCACTTCAGTGTATAATTACTCTCTTTTATTACCTTTGCGGAAATGAATGCAGCTCACCCGACTATTAACGCCTCGAGACTTTAAGTATCTCTCTAAACAATGAAGCAAATTATTTCAGTGCAGAGTTAATTATTGCTTCTGTTAAAGACTGAGAATTCAATCCAATAAACCAGACCTAGTTTTATTTATTGTTTCTATCGTCAAAAGTTGACTTATTTGTATGAAGGGCTTAACGAAAGTAATTTGGTCGGAAATAGTCATTTGAACATTTTCAAAGTTACACGCAGATTGATAGATAAATAAGAATGGGCTTGGAAGTTGGAATACTATACAGGCCAAAATTATGGAATGAGCACACTTGGGGTATTATTTACGAAGCTTGTTTTACTTTAGGGCACATGAAAAAATCACAGATATGACAAATTGGATAAAAAATATTTGATTTATCGAAATATGTTCTTCCAGATCAAGTAGATGAAAAATTATGGGATTCACAACCAAAAACTCACGATTAGTACTTGCTCCTCTTAAGGATTTCATGATGGTTTGTATTCTTTAGGAATGGATTTCACCAATGATACCTTTAATCAAACTGGTCCCAACATTCTTAATAGGGGTTGACAGATCAGTTTTTGCCGTTGCAAGATGCATTATCATCCTGGAAAAAGACTCCATAATCACAGAAGCTATTTTCTATCGATAAAATGAGAAAAGTGTCCATAGTTTTAATGTGCACCAATGCATCAACTGTTGTAACGGCATTAGACGAAAGTAGTTGCTTCATCACCTTGACCGATGCAGATTCAGGATTCATAACCGAATATCACTTTCATCCAATCATCCACACTTCATGATTGTTTCTCTTTAGCCCATTGTAACTTTGTTTCTGTCTGTTCGGGAGTTCGTGCTGCTTGGACTTTTCGTTGTGTAAATTCTATTTCATTCAGTCAATCTATTACTATTCTATTACAAACACTTATTGTTGTTTCTGCCCACTTGTGTTTTGTTTCTTCAGTAGCACAATCTTTATTTCCAAGGTATGTTTAGATAAGTTTTCTATCCTGATACCTTAACGTCTACCTGTAAGTTTCTTTGAGAACAACTACACTCCATGTCAGATTTCCTTATCCAAAGAGTTTTATAATCTTTCCCATCATTTCAATTGAGATCTCTCTTGTTGGGGTCTTGTTCTTTTTTTATTGACCCAGTCCTACACGAAGTTCAACAGCTCGTTTAGGTTTGCAAGTATTTTTTTTCATCGCTAGTCTAATTTGCATATCAATATTTGTGCTGGTATGTTTTAGAAATGCAAAGCGCAAGATGAATCCATAATTTCTTCCAACAGCATTGAGTGAATCAATAATTGTTCCTCTCTTTGATCCAGACGGAATATATGCCAATGATCTAAATAATTTAATCTAATTTGTTTGAGTCATATTTCAGGAAGAATGGATATCAATCTATAAAACAAAATTTGGATTGTATCATGTCAGTGATTTAATAATTTGTTGCAAAATAAAAAAGCTGGGGAACATCCTCTGAGAGTATCATTTCTATAATTTTTGCCAGGAGTGGTATAACAATGAATGAAGTGTAGATTATCAGGTAAATAAATATATTTCAAATGGACCATTTTCAGTATTATTGAAATGAGAATACCGGATAGGAACTAATCGAACGAAACAGCAAATATCTTTTACACACGTATGGAAGGGATAAAGAAAACACATAGGAGTTGGCTTTCTTATTTATGAAAAAACAGCTCAGATTGTGCAGCCAGTGTCACTGGACAGCTCTCAAAAAGGTACAAACTGAATATCATTAAAGTTGATGCCCCTGCGAAACAATCAACTGACGAGGAGATAAACATCTACGATGATTTGAATTCCATACTCAAAGAAACCAGAAATTTATTTCAGCATCATTATGGGAGACTTTAACACTTTTCAACGCAAAGCCCCGACCTTTTGTCACATTTTGCTCTGGTGACAGAGTAAATAAATAGAAAACACTCGATTAGGCCGAAGTGTCAAAAATGCATCGGCAAGAATGAATACTAAATAAGGAACGAGAGAGGTGAAGATCTTATGAATATTGCAAAAGCAAACGGTTTGAAAATCATGAACACTGAAAAGAAAGTCAACAGAAAGTGGCTTTGGAGGAACCCCAATCATGAACAAGAAAAATAGACTGCATCCAAGCAGATAAGAACAACATCGTTGAACACAAGGCCCTAACTCAGGTCAATATAAGGAATGCAAAATTCAAATTAACACTAAGGTAGAACACGGGAAAATGTTAAACACCAAAAGGTGACCACTCACCATTCAAAAAGAACTCACCCGATCATTCAAAATGGAACTGAATAATAGTTGCAAGCTCCTCACCGAACCTAAAAGTAACATCATTGATCTCAGTCACAATACAGCAACCTCCATAATTGAGGTCACCAGTATGCTTAAGCTAAAAAAAACTATAAGCAAACTCTCAGAAGAAACCAAAGATTTCATTAAAAACACAGGAACTTCAAGTTACCAACAACAACAACAACAATGAAATAGATAGAGGCAACAGAGCTGAGCAAAACCATTCAAAAGAAATGAAATGAAGACAGAAGATACAAGACAGCAGTCATTAAAATCATTCTTGATTAGAATTAAGCGATTCAAAACTATAGGAAAATCTCTCAGTATAGAAAGAAAGCAACTAACAAGTGTGATCGAAGTAGATGGGCAACTGACAACGAACCAAGACCGAATTGTCGAACGCACCCAGGAATTTTACGAATACCTCTACTACACAAAACAGATGATGCAGTAATAATGAACATGAAACCCGAATTAAGAGTAATCGATCAGAAGATTTCCGAGAAGTTACTCCGCAGGAAGTGGTGGGGCAAGTCATCAAACAAATCTGGACCAAACAACATTACTATTGACTTACTAAAAAAAAGCTGGGAAATTCATCATCAGAAAGCTAACTATCATATACAACTTAAGTCTCAAACAATGTAAAAAAACCGTAGTCATAATGCTGTTAATCAAAAAAGGAAACCTGAAAGACCTCAACAACTACAGGCCGATGAGCCTATGCAACTGCATTTACAAATTGTGCACCAAAGTGATCACTAACTGAATCACCGAAACACTTGATGAAAACCAACCACGGCAACAAACTGGCTTCAGAAGAAGCCACTCAACCATCAACCATCTCCATCCAACTAACCAACTAAAAGATAACGTGAGACAAATACAACCTCACCCAAACTCATCATGGCCTGTTTTGAGATGTCCTTCTGAAACTTAGAATGGGCACTCAAAGGAATCAGGACAGATCGAAAATACCTACGTTGCTTCAGATTTGCTGACGACATCATTCTCTTCGCTAAGAACCTTCATGATCCCCAAATAAAGTTAGACGAACAAAATGAAGCAAACAAGAAAGATGGTCTACAACTGAACTTCAACAAAACAAATGTCGTGACCAACGAACATATTTGGGACAAAGACCCAACGATTGAAATCGAAAATGCAGGGCTGGAGAAAGTAGACCACTATATCTACCTAGGACAGTGAGTCTCCATGAAGTCACCAAAAGGAGAAAAAATCAAGCAAAGAAAAACAAGCTTTTGGTAGAGCAAGCTCGACTTATAAGAACAAGAAAATCCTACAAGTCCTAAAAAGAAGGGTATACAACCAATATATCCCACCGATAGTCATCTATAGAGCTGAGACATGGAGCCTAACCAAAAGATTGTCCCTCAGTCCGATAATCATGCAACGTGCACATGAGAGAATCATTCTTGACCACACATGGAGAGATCACAAGACAGCACTATATTAGACGATAGACAGGAGTCCGAAACATCACAGAAACTGTTAAAGAACTCAAATGGCAATGGGCTGGGCATGTTACAAGAATGTAAGGCCACTGCTAGACATCACAACCCACAACGTGGATCCCCAGAGATCAGGTGCGAGGCTGTAGCTGACGGAAAGTAAGATGACGTGACAAGCTAGATAAATTTAGAAAATACTGGCCCCGCAATGCCCATGATAGAGAGGTCTCGTGAATCTTATGGAAGGTCCATGTCCAACGACGCTAACAGACGACTGATGATAAACGGCACAGGCAATGGAATTAGCTACCTACTAATGTCCTTGGGGAAAGTATGAATCCTTTTTCCCAGCTCCAGGTAAAATAGCATCATAGAATCTGTCCTCGTGAAGATGACCAGTCTATGAGAAGGATCCCGATTCCAAACCAAAGAATGGAGCCCCTCAAGTTGGTGTGACACCTAATTTGAAGCCAGATGTCTTGCTCTCTGTTTTCCTCGGGACCACATAAAAATAGTGTTTGAAATCGGAACCTTTGACTAAATTTGAACATAAACCACGAGCACCAAACTCAAACCCTCAATCTCAGTTCTCAAGCAGTTCATTAAGTACTGTCAAACTCTTTGTTGACTTAATTTTGCAGTTAGTCAAATGTAGAAGAGAGAGAGGGAGGTAAGAAAGACTGATTCCGTGACTCGCAGTTCCAATTTTTTTGTAAACATAGAATTTCTATTCTGAAAAATATTATTTTTACATAATGACAAGTATACATTTATTTTTTTCCGGCAAAAATCACTTTGTTACTAAGAATGTCATTAAAACTGATGATGTACTAATGTAAGCATTAAACAATATAAAAGCATAAGGGTTTTGTAGAGGCTGCAGATATTCGACCATGATTTTAAGGTATTCGTCCGACTGTGATATTTATGATAACTAATGAATTACATCTCGCAGAAGTGTTTCCTTAGTTCTATCTAAGGCGATCTGCTATGCATCATTTTCGGATCGAATCTAACTGGAGTATTTATTTATTCATTTTTTTTGCTTTTTTGCTTTTTTGCTTTTGAGGTCAGTGGAATTATCCATTACGCCGAGCAGACCTCCTTCTTTCTTACTTTTCATGCGGGTGGTAGAATAACCATTAAGTTGGGCAAGCTTTCTATTTGTTTCTTTTCTTAAATTCTCACTGTTGAGTTTTAACTTTAATTTTGTCTGTAATAACATGACAATAGGGATGACAATAACCAAAAGAAAAATTTCTGACGACATGCACGAATAACAATGTTACAGTGACGTACGCAAAAAAACTCCCACTTGTTAGGTCCAAATCAGGTGGACTTGTTCTACTAAAGAAAGCAGATATCATTTACAGAAACTATAAATAAAAGTGTTAAAATGAGATGTGTAGATAGGGAATAATATTGTATGGGGAAATGAATTCTGCTCTGTTAACTTTTTCAGATTTCAATGCTGCGAAGTATATGAATTTTTTCCCCAACAATTTTGAGCCAAGAAAAATCCAGGTACATGTTATCTGTAAAAATATAATTGTTATACATATCTGTATACTATTAAATCTGCAGACAGGATAATGCATTTTTTTACTCGAAATTGAAGCTTAATCGAGAAGCAGGGATTATCTATGGTATCAGATTAAACATGATGAAATACGATATATTCATCGTAAGACTCTTTTTTTCAACTTTCAATACTTTTCATTACACTGGCTACTTAATGTCAATTTTACATTAATCTCATATTTCTCTAAACGAATGATGAACATTTTTATCTCATCAATATTGCATGTATTTTGCAATTAGATTGAATACAACTCATTCAAATGAAAATATTCTTGTGCCAATATCTATAAAATCCATCGAGTGAATATACGCATCACAGACGCAATGACGTAAAGCTCCTGACTTTAGATTCTCAAGAAACCGTCAACCAAAACTGTCATCAGTGTTTCTTCAAGTTTTTTTAGAAGGTTCGTCAGTCTGGGTGAATGGTTAGCTGGCTATATATGTGCCATGTGTAGAGGTCCAACCAACGGGACTAGAGAGCAATCAATTGAAACATTTACTCTTTACATCAAGCAAAAAGTCTTTCACTATTGTTTTTCAATCTTTCTTACCAAATACATTCTTAGGGTGGTTCGAATTACAATGTAAGTGGTTGCTTAATTGGTCTCTCAGTAAGCATCAGGCAGCGTTCATACTTGGTATCTCTTTTTTTGTTTTGTTTTGATTTGTTTGTTTATTTTTTTTAATCAGACTTTCTAGTGATCATGGGGAAACAAAAAACAAGTGTCTTATACATTTTTAATTGATCACCTCCAACGCAGAAGGCCGCTAAAGGACATTGGTCATGTAACAGTTTCTATTGAGTGACTAACTAGACTTGATTATCCTCAAAGTAGATATATTGTCCCCTGCAAGGTTACACACACACACACACACACATACACACACACTCACACTCACACATGCGAATGACCATGCGCAAAACTAAACACGAAGGTTAGCAAATGTAATCTTGTAGACCATTCAGTGTTGTGAGTTCGATCTTCACCCCTTGGTCTATCATGTTCCGGATGCCCTAATACTGTATGTATATATATATGATTATTGAATATATATATATACATATATTTATATACATACGTATATATATATATATGTATGTATATACATATGTATACATATATTTATATACATGTATATATATATATGCTTGTGTGTGTGGACGTACAAATGTATATGCGTGTATTTATTTGTGTGGATACAGTGATGTTTATGCATACATGCAGGTGTACATACGTGTATATGCGTGAGCAAATGTATGTGTGTACTGTTTTTCTATGCCTTATTTACAAAAATATGCATGTTTACATGTGCGTCTATGTGTATGGCATAGGGTGTATGTGCGTATTTGAGTTTATATGATGTGTGTATTTATGTCTTTCAGTGTATGTATATCTGTGCATCCCCGTGTGCTTGGGGGAAAGAGATACACGAGGAAAATAGTTATTTCAATCATTTTACGTCATTTTCACAACATATATATATCATTATGTCATCCACAGACAGTTGTTTTGTTGTATTACAACTCTTCAGCATGGCTATAGACTCTCCATCCAGTACCACGAGATAGGATGAAACCTTTGCTTCAGACCCGGAGCTTGATATCCTACCTCTGAGCTACGGAACTGAACGGTCAGTAAGGCTGAATATAAGCGATATATTTATTTACGCATAAATTCCCCATTCACCAGAGTCTACAAGCAAAATAAATTACTGAATGAAACGCAAGTTCCATTGTTATTAGATAGAGGTCGACCTCCCTTCAAAACTTTAATACAAAATGCTGGCCTTTAACTGATCTCGAATAACAGATACTAGCGCTGTAATTGAACCTCCAAATAGCTCAACGATGAGACTGAGACAGATAAATAGACAGATAGATAGATAGATTGATAGATAGATTGATAGATAGATTGATAGATATGCATAGATACACAGAAAAAAAATAATTCATGAATAGAAAGGTCCGAATATATACACATAACAAATGTGTACATCTAAATGTTTATATTACTATGAACTTCATCAAGGCATACATATATATGTGTGAGTGTATGTATTTTTACAGGTATGCTTGTATGTGTGTGTGTGTGTGTGTGTGTGTGTGTGTGTGTGTGTGTGTGTGTGTGTGTGTATGCATTTTATTGAATATAACAGACAAGGTGTATCTCTATTTTGGATTTTTTTTTTCTTTCTTGTTTTCAAACATATAGACTTTTTTTCCAATGACTGTGAGTATTGTCCAAAAGATGAAAAGTGTTCAGTGCTACAAATAGCCATTTTCAACATGAGCGTACCGTTGAGATGAATTCTTCAATATCACAGTAGAAATAAAAGTTGTATAATGTCTTCAAAATTCAATTTTCACTGTTAAATTCGGCATTTGCAGTTCTTTGTATTTGTTTTATGTTTTCGTCGGGTGCTATTAGTATTCCTCTGGTAGTCCTTGTCCTCGTCTGTCATATTTAATGGAACATGTAGACCAGACAGAAAGATTGCTGCCGAAGTGTATATATATATATATATATATATATATATATATATATATATATATATATGATATTCATATAGACAGACATATGGCCATTGCTCCTACTCAATTTATATTTAAATTCTTTCCTTCTTTCTTTCGGGTAAATTGAATTCTATTGATCAGATAAAGGTCAATGCAGTATTTGCGGAAATTTCTGATAAGCATTCTCCATCGAGAAACGATTGGGACCAATTTGAATTTATCGATCAACCATCCATCGATCCGTGACCAAAATCTGAAGCGACTTCTTGCATAATTGGGCAGGAAGCCATATTGACTCGGGCTTTTTCTTCATTTTCTTTTTCTCCTCTTATTTTGATAATCTTCCATATTCTCCCGATGATTCGTCTGATAGTTCTGCATTGTACTAAGACCGTTATTGGAAGTCTGCTCCGTCGGTTCCTGATCTTTTGTCATGGGGCCTAGACATTATTATGGCTGAGTTAATGAATTCAAATCATCAAACGTTTATTACTCTGAAACATTCGCAATTGAAAAAAAAGTGTTCGGGGACTTTTTTTTTTTTTTTCAATCCAAACACATTACACTGATTTTTGTCTGTGAATTTGGGACGAGTTATTGATGTGATTCTTTTGAATTTTTACTTTCGAATATCATTCACGGCTTTTGTATTTTTTCACAATGAGATATATAGATAGATGTAAATATAGTCAGATATGAACAGATGAAAATAAATTGATTGATATAAAAAAAAAAGCTGAGAAAGATCAATACTGGTAATATGAACTATCATTTTCTGTGGAAAAAAAAAACTCTGATATCGGTATTTCTCTAAAATAATTGTATGAAATAATGAAAAGCGCCCGACGGACACTTATTTTTCTCTGTTCCGTTTGAAAACACTATTGATGTTCTTGTTTTGCATAAAACGAATTCTTTTTTTAGCCAAATCTCAAGAAGAAACATCAGCAGAGAATGTCAGTTGATCAAATGAGGTTCTTTAAAACATCTGACAACGTTATAAACAACAATTTTCAGAGGTTCTGAAATGAGTTGCAATTTTCTGTAGGATCAGATATAATAATTAGCATACAAGGCGTTGCTGTGTCTAATTTAAAGTAGTTCTGATCAGCGATTCTCGGTGAATCTGATAAGAATAGAGAGAAAAAAATACGGATTGTAAATGTTTTACCATGATTTCTATAAGTTATCTCCCTTGACCTCATGCTCTTTAGGAATATCTAAATCGGCCGGACTGAAGAGAAACAATTGAGATACTCAAAAATTGTAGTTTTAAACGGTATGTGGAAAATCATTTCACGTGGTAGGCTGTTACATGCACCATGAAGTCCGACCCCTTCCAGATATGCACTTTTGAAACGGCCCTGCCCTTGTAGATATTAATGATTAATTTGCTTTCGTATGCTGACAGCTGAGCCTCCCAAGCAGGGGAAATTAAAATACACACGCGCCACCCACGCCGTTTGATCGGAAGGAAGAGGTTGGGACGGACGGTAGAGAAAAGAATAGAGAGAAAAAAGGAAGGAAAAAGAATGAAGGAAAAGAAGGAGAGAAACAAAGAAAAAGAAGATAAGAAGACAAACAAAAGGGATTTGATTGGGTAAGGGCAGTATAATTGCCCCTGTCTCTAAGATTCAGAAAGTTTTGGGGAAAAAAACTCGTAAAATGTTTAGTGTTTATCATAAGTGTTGTCCAGAGTGATATTCACTTCCTCGTTCAGTATATCACTCCGTTTCGGTCGATGTATCCTCCTTTGGTTGAGACATATTGTAGTCAATTCGCCCAGAAGGAGTATAAACACAGACACGGCAAAGTAGCAACAATGATACACTGGGAACTGACTAAACGAATGGGATTTTACCATACGGAAAAGAGGTTCCAGCACAAACCGGAGACAGCCCTGAAGAATGGAAATCACAAATTACTCTGGGACTTTGTCATCAAAACCGACCACCTCATCCTGGCAAGAAGACCGGACTTGGTAATCGTAGACAAGAAGAGAAAAATCTGCCAAATAATAGACTTGTCTGTGCCTGCAGGCCATCAGATAAAGAGCAAAGAGAGTGAAAACCGGAAAAATACTAAGATCTTGCAAGAGAACTGAAGACGATGTGGAACATAAGACTCAAGGCAGCACCAGTAATAATAGGCGCACTAGGAACTGTCCCAAAGACACTGAGGGTGAGATTGAAGGAACTCGGTATAAAAAGAAAGGATGGAGACTGCACTGACCAGAGCACTCCTAGGAACTGCACGGATACTGGGGAAAGTGCTAGAAATATTAGGTCTGCGACACTAAATCTTAGCAGTGGCCTAACAGAGGAAGGAAAATGGAAGCAGAGATGTGAACCACAGCACTGGCGTGATAGGCAAAGGAGAGAAGAGATGTTGGCTGAAGACCTGAGGAGACTTACTGTCACTTAGCCTTCAGCAATGACCACCAGGTAACTGGTGCAAAACTGTAAACCACAGTATTGCTGTGGTCTATGAGAATATGAAGAGAGGGGCTGAACACTTGAGGAGATTTGCTGTCACTCAACCTCCAGTGGTGACTACCAGACTACTGGTGTGAGATTTCAATAATAATAATAATAATAATAATAATAATAATAATAATAATAATAATAACGTCTTATTTTTATAATCTTAAAGATTGTCCGCTTCAAACTTGAACTTCACACTGACTAAAGCTAAGATATGAGTATAAAATCAGGTAATAAAATATAACTTGCTAAAAGGGCATCAAAATGATGTGCGATTAGAACGGGCGAATTCTCTGGGAATGTCATGAAAATTCCAATTTCCCTTACATTCTTTCTCTTCCTGGTCGGGAGTTGACATCACATGACATCATGGCATCAGCTTTCCTTGTTCCCCTGTCTCAATATACCTCAATAATTGTGATAATAAAGTCAACTCTCTTGGAGTTTGACAATAGAGTGATTTTCTTGGTTCACTTTCCCTAACAATTGACTTTCTCAACTAATTTTGCTGATGAAAATATCTCTACTCATTATATGAAAGTATGAAGTTATCCACTCGTATGAAGTCAGTATTTCTTCTCTAAAAGGCATTGCGTAGAAAATCGAATGTATTCGTGAATTATTCAAGAAGTAAATAATATAGGACAAAAACAGATCAGGACGCATGTCATGTAGCATTGTTGGCAATTTAATCTGGCCGTTGTTAGTAGGTTTGATTCTCATTGTATCTGCCTGATTTGAGAGAACGATATCAAGCTGTTACATCGGTAAATCATGTAGAAAAAATTAAATCAGAAGGAACATTGCATAGCAATGATCATGTAGTTAAACCTTGCTGGCTTTTGTTAGTGGATTCGATCATCATTGGATCTCCCAGGATCGATTGTCTGATACCATCTTATACGTTTTGATTTCTCAGTAACAATGGATTCTTCTATGTAAGGGTAACAATTCTGCCGTAGAAAATATCTTCTAGCTACCAGTGGAAACTATGAACTCTTCCACTGAGAGGAATTCTTTTTTTTTTTTCGTAAAAAAATCATCTCGAAGTAATTAAAATGTATCCTAGATTTTTTATCACGGGTAGTAATCTTTAATAATAATAATAATATTCGATGATCGCTGTACAGGTATCCCTTGAGGGTCCCTTCCCACCATGTTGCTGCTTTTATGAAAGACGAAATGTGGAAGTGGATTTCAGCGTTTATTTGGCAGCAATTCTTCTTTTCTACACCCTAGTCTCCTGTACATCTCACAACTCAATCTTTCGAAACTCAGCCCAACTCAATCATCACCAACATAATCACCACTTTGGGGATCTGGGAACGCTCATTATTTCCATATAGATTAATGGTACTTTAACATTAGCTTTTCGTTATTTCGATTTTGCGAATGGCTATATACCAATGTTCTTTTTTCGAGGAGAGATGGAGCCATGCTTTTCCAAAGGGCATTAGTGTGGAGCAAACATACACAACACTGACCAAAGTTTGAATATGGGTCCGAGCTGTCACTGACCATGCCCATCGTACCTCGTATTGTATACGAATCATGTATTTATGAATAAAGATGGAGATATGTTAGTAATAGTGAAAACATCAGGGTCGTCTCAATAGGGGGTGGTTCCCGGTGGGGATCAAAGTTTCTTGTCAGATTAGTTTGCTATTTACTGTAGACACCCCTTTACAGCAGCAATATTGATACCAGCGTACCCTGCTCTAACACAGAGATTAGGGTCCGAAAAATTTAATCGCGTGATAACCAAGGTCCGATAACCAAAGTAACCAGTGTAGCTATTTATGAGCAAAATGTAGCTGTTTTTGGAACTAGATTAATATTCTGGGGTTCACCATTCACTCACCTTACATCAATCACTGCACTATGATGGGCTGCATTCTAATGGGAGGGCTGTGATTGCTTTGCTTAATCAGGTATGAGTCTCAGTTATGCTGACCTTGGTGAGGATCAAACTAACTACAGCTGAGGAGATTGTTAATCATGATTCAACAGGTATCCCTTCACAAATGTTGTTTCAAAGTTGGTTCAGCATCTCAAAGTTCAACTTTCAAGATAGATTTACGCTGAGTCTGTCTGGCCATAGAGTGGTGGTTAACAAGCACATCATCACTACTCCACTGAGTTCGATCCCCACTGGGTACCAAAAGCCCATCAATTTTTGACTAGAGGTCATTTCATCTCAAGTTTAGTTGCTTTTCATTGAAACCACGTAGACTGTCGATGTAAGACAGCGGATAAAAAGCGCAGATTAGATATAGAGAATAAGCTTTAGACGAACTTGCATCGCTCTATCTCAACAATCCTACTCAAGTATGACCACTGCTTTACCGATTGAGCTACCAGTATGTTTCCATAGGCCAGGTTCTCAAGGTACAGGGATGCGAGTTAATTCCGACCAGTACTATTTATCCTCCGTCGTAGACCAAGATTGTCAACTGTGATAGTTTTTGCTCCGGTTTTTCGAATTTGTGGGTCCAATCTTGACAATATTAAGATGCTTTCATTCAAGTCCAATGTTGCCAATTTGGATACCTTTGTTTTAATTTTTCGAGTTAGAGAGTGACTTCCAGAATCTAAATTAGCAACCCTGCTGTAGACTGACGGCCATACTGGTTGCTGTGAAAAGTAGCTTGAATCAAGATTAAAGAAATGCAAATCAAAAATCAATAATAGAATCGGTTTCATCTTAACAGTTTTTTTCTTCTTTTCAACTGGACCTGAAAGTTTTAAAAAATCGTTTGTCTCCCAGAAGACATTTTCCATTTGATTATGACCAGCCAGCAGCTAGCTATGTCGTTCTTTTTGTTTTTACGGCTTCTTAATCGTCCTTGCACGTTCCGAATCTTGTCAAGACCAGGACTTTACTCTTAAATTTTTTTTCATGACCACTCCCTGGGCAGGATACAGGTCCACTAAAGGGATACCTCCATTCTAATCACACTGCTTAGAGTGTACTCATTTAGCTGCTGAGTAGCTAATGGAGAATTTACCATTCTCTTTGCTCATACTACGAATGGACCTTCTGCGTTCGAGACAGACGTACTAACCATTACACTATCTTAGCACACTTTTCTTCTAGTTTAGATTCGACTTCAAAGGCAGGAGAAATAAAGTCCAGCCTTCATTTAGTTCAATATACTTCATTTCCTCTGCTTTTAAACTTCAATCTAATTTTCTGCTTCTCGAATGTTTACGCTGTGGCTTTTTTTTTTCATTCTTGTTTATTTGACAACTCTAAATCCCCGAAAACAGGGACGGCAAATTAAGTCGATCTTTTGGAGAAATGAGATTTTTTTTTTTTTTTTTTGATTTTCAGAACTTTTCTTCTCTTTTCTACTTGGTTCGCTAAGTTCTTCAAAGTAAACAGAAGTGCAGAGACGGGCAAGAATATATAATCAGCAAAGCGATCATTATTCATACCGGGCGTATCTCTTTTCGCTGTCAGGTTCTATCCACCCTTCGCTACACGCCCCTTATCGGCTCTTGTTCTCAACATCCGAATCTATTTATAAATTGCGATCGAGGCAAGGTTGCCATATTAGCCAGTTTCCGGATCGATCTGGCTGATCTGTTCCCAATTTAGCCGATAAAAATCTAAGTTGGCCCCAAACCTGACCATTTAAGAAAAAAAGATAACTATTAAGTTTTTGAAAGTGAATGTAAAGTTTTATTGATTGATTTGTTCAGGAGTCTTAGTAAACAGTTGGTTTTTTTGTTAGGGGGGATTCTTCTTATAAATATTCTTTAGATCAGTACAGATATACCTTTTATTTGTGCCACTAATTTGTTCCTAAATTTTCTGTGCTGATTAAAGCCACACTGTTCAAGTCTTATTATAATTCAATGCGTCTTTCCTGATGAAATTTAGTTACATTAATTTAACAAAGATATCTTAATCGTACAACATCAAACCCTCACTAATCAAAACTCGACTAAATGAGGTACTCCTGTATATATAACGATTAGTTTTAAGATTGCCTATTAAACATTCAGCCGATTTCAGCCATTTAAAAAGACAGTTTTAGCTATAAATAACGAACCATCCTCGGTAACACTTGGCCGAGACGGCTGAGACAGGCAACTGAACGTGGTAGACAAACTACGAAAGGAGAAAAAGGAAAAAAAAATCAAGGGTACCTCATTCTTTTTTTTTTTTTTTTTTCGTGCTAGTGGATGGGGATATTCATTCCTTTTTTTCAACGGCGCCTCTAATGGCGTCGTCTGTACGTGGCGTTACATAAGTACGAGACGTGATATATATACATACATACATACATACATATATATATATATATATATATATATATATATATATATATATATATATATATATATATATATATATATATATATATATGTATGTATGTATGTATGTATATATATATATATGGAGAAGGCGGGGGATCTTGGTTTAGATCGAGACGAGTATATGAAACTTTGGTGGACAGAGGTTGAGAAAAAAATAGAAAATGGAGATGGGAAAGAATTGTGAGCTGGAAGAAAAAAAAATATCTAAAAACGTGATGACAAGAGCTGTATCCGAGTGAAGAAAGAGAAGATGAAGTGAAAGCAAAGAAAGGGGAATTAAGAATAAATACGGGGAAATATATAGGTCTGTTTAGTCATGCAAAAGAAAACCATCACGTGGAAATGTGTTTCGGCAACATGCCATGTGTGGGGTGATCAATGAATAAGTTACTTCTCTCGCTAATTCTTGGGCAGTGATCACTAGAAATACCGAGAAGCAAGCGGGAATGCTGCCAGACGTAAGCTCAGCGATCAATCTCGTACAAACATACATTGTAAAATAAACCCATCCAATAAAAAAACTGTTCTTTTTTTTAAGGGGGGGGGGACAAAGCAAGAACGTTTTTCTAGACATTCAAACGAACAAAATTTTCTTTCCGCCTTCAGGCTCCATTGGTTCGGCTTTTACGTATGGTACCTACATAACCAGCTATAATCATCTAAAAACTGGTGAAACCTACGGTGTGCGCCAATTTTAGTGTTAAGACGTGTATGCCAATTTCATAATCTTCAAACAAATATTCGAATAGAATCATTACGCAATAAGCTTGGCTGTGCTAAGGTCAAACTCCCTTGCTCATTAAAATCTAAAAAGTATACAAAACAGAATTCATTCCTCCATAGAATAGCAATCCGAAACCACGTATCTCTTTTAAATTCCTTTATTAACAGCTCCTACAAATTGTAAACGGTTCTATTATCATGATAACTTTTTTAATGACTTCCTTGGTAGCAAAGAAATTTTCCCGAAAAGAAAAAGAATATATATATATATATATATATATATATATATATATATATATATATATGTGTGTGTGTGTGTGTATATGTGTATATATATATATATATATATATGTGTGTGTGTGTGTGTGTGTGTGTGTGTGTGTGTGTGTGTAGAGAGAGAGAACTTAGTTTAAACAAGCTCTACAGCCTAAAAATTAATAAACAGTTTCCAAAACAAAATCACTGATACAAATCATCTAATTCGAAATGGAAGATCTTCGCCCACCAATCACAGATATTGGTCGATCACTTATCGAAAACCTTTCAGGGGGGAGGTGCGTCGTTTTTTTTTTACCTGACCTCGCCTGGGGTCTTCTTACATTGCAAACTGACTCTTTTTTTTCATAGACCACTCTCTCTCTCTCTCTCTCTCTCTCTCTCTCTCTCTCTCTCTCTCTCTCTCTCTCTCTCTCTCTCTTGAAGATGCTCCAGAGATTTTCAAATGGCTTGAGGTCTGGAGAATGGTCGGCACTCAATTAATTTATCATTTCTGAAACTCATTTTAGTCAGGTACAGGACCGCTGCTTGCATACTGTTCAAACGATGAGAGAATTGTTCATAAACCATGCTTGAAAGCTGTCTTTTAAAATTACCCGTTAAGTTCTTCTCTCTATCCGGTACAGCCCAAGGTCCAATCAACTCGTCTCATACAACTCCAGCCCAAAATGCAACTTCTCCGTCGCCTTTCTGACACTCAAGTCGTAGTGGACGCCGCTTTCCCTTTTGTCCATCGGCTTGTACTCCATCCACCCGGTCTATCAAGGCTAAGTCAGCACTTGTTAGTGATAAAAAAAAAAACCAAACCCAACACTGAAGTCATTTTTTATATACTTTCTTGTCCAGAGAAGCCGTTTTGCCTCGTGTCTAGGCTTCGAAGGCGTCTAGCAGATATTCGAGGAGATCTATGTCCAACGACAAATGCTAAAGGGAAGAAGAGGCGGAGGATCATCATCATCATCATCATCATCATCATCATCATCATCATCATCATCATCAAAAAAAGTCTTAGAATTAAAAAAAACAGTGACTGATTACTGCACAAAGAGGTTGGAGGTTGCAGTGGTCACAGTAGCGAGACATCCAAGTGTAATCCTTCCCTACATCTGATCACAGAAAGAAAGGAAGAAAAACGTCTTCATTTACAAAACATTGAAAACATATGCTCGGTAAGTGGGGTGTAGTCTTACCTTAAAGGTATTCTTCCACCCGACTGGCAAAAAAAGGTAAAAAGTAAAATCAATCCTGTTCAAGTTGATAATTACTTACGTACATGCAAACGAAGAATTGTAATTATCAAATTTAAATGAAGGCAATTTGTTTCTGTGTGTTGTACAACATCCCTCAAAAAAAAACATCAATCAACGAATAACTTTGAAGAATAACTAAGAAAAACACTACACCAATGATGTAAGTTAAATTAACACTCCAACAAATATTGGGGGTCTGAATGAGGAGAAAATTGCGGTCTAATTATATCATAAAAAGAACTGATTAGTATAATGAATTTTGAGTAACACTCTTGTCTGAAAGGTAAACTGGTGACAGGAGTTATGCAACTCTCTTAACTACTAAGCAGACTGTTTGTAATGAACAGAATGAGATAGCTGGATAGAATCCAGAGAGTAAAAGTGAACAAGCGCCTCACCAAATGTTATTATAATTCTCGTCGAGCCTTTTTAGTGATTCTTTCTTTTTAAAAATAGCCATCTACTAATTCTGACTTTTCAAATTTTGATTCCATAGAATTACTTCAACATATTTTGGCTGGTCTCAATTTCTGTGGCATAAATCATCATCGGCCTTTTATTTTCCATCATTGGACATGGATCTTCCCCATGATTCGCCAGACCTCTCTATCACGGGCGTTGCAGAGTGGATACTTTCTGAGATTGTCTAATTCATCTCTCCATTTTGTATTCTTCCGGCCTCAGTTACGCATGTGATCTTTGAGGATCTATGTTGTGAGTCGTGATGTCCATCTGTGTTCTATCATTCTTACACATGACCAGCCGATTACTATTAGAGTCTTTAAATAGATTCTATGATGTCTCGGACTCCTGTGCTTTCCCTGATGTATTGTGCCACCTTGTGGTCCCTCAATGCGAGGTTGAGCATGAACTCCCCCTGAATTTACTCCGTGGTGTGAGATTCGACTGGAAGGGCATTGCTTAAGGTGACCATGAGTTAAGAAAAGAAGAAAGATAGACAGGTAATGTAGACTGTGGATGTAGAAAAATGATCTTTGAAAATTACAGGAGGAAGAACAACTGATGGAATGAATAGAGAATTAAGACGGAATAAAATGAGAGATAGGAGTAGAGGAAGATATCGAATATAAAATAACCAACAGTTAGGAGCAGATGAGTTCAAAGAAGATGTTTGACAAAAAAAAGAAAGTGCAAAAACGAATGGTTAGAAGGGAAATGAAAAAAGGCTGAAAATTGTGAGATCGATTCGGAGAGATCAAATGGAAGGCAGAACAAGGAATAAAACGACAGTGAAGGGGAAAGAAAGATGAAGAGAATAAAAAGGATAAAAGAAGAGAGAGAAGAAAAAAAGTGATGAATAAAGAGAGGACGATAGAGAAACATATTCGATGGAATGAAGAGACAACAGGATGTAAAATTAGGAAAGAGAGTATGAAGGAAGAAGACGAAGATGAGGAAAAGAAATGAAAATAAATGACGGGATTTTGGATAGAGACACTCGTGTTGGGGGAACATGGGAAGAGTAGGAGATGAAGTGTTTGGCCGAGATGTCGGTGATGGGGGGCGTATTTTTGCGCCAGCCGGTTGTTTGTAAGTGGATAAATCCAAATTTAGGACACTGGAATCGTTCTTGGAGAAAATTCACACAGTTAGAAAGACATCAGCCACAGAAGGCAGGCAAGAAATGCTAAGACGAAAAATAAAATGGGAAGGGAAAAATAAATTAATTTTCTTTCTTTGACTCTTCCGCCATTTAATCTGGTCTGAAGAGTCGAAAACAAACGGATTTGTTTGGTTTCATGTTGCGTTTATTTTTTTTTTATCTCTCCATTTCTTTTCTTCATTGTTTGATTTGTTTGTTTTTTTATTTTATACATTTTTAAAAATGTTTTTTTCTTTCTTTGCTTGTCTCATGTTCTATTGGCACAGAGAGGGAAGGATCGGGTAAAAAAAGAATATTTTCATCCATTTTTATTTTCCTGCGCATGCGCACAACTTTGATTGATTTTTTTTTTTTGGCTCTTGTTGATAATGTAAGTTTATCTCCACTGTTTTCTTTTTAATTTCATTTTTTTGTGGCTTAGATAGCGCTCAAGATGTCTGCCTTTATCATCATACATTTATACAAGAATATCAGAGGCAATCAGAGAAGGATTCAGAAAAAAAAAGATATTAAAGGCAGACATGAATGAATGAATAAATAAGATCATTCATTTGACAAATAAAAACAATGGTAATGTAAGACTGGATTTTCTAATTTAATATACACAATACATACTGCAATATGCTATAAACATAATGGGATACAGTTGTGATTATCATTCGATTCCGAGATATGTGATAACATCCAAAAAGAAGGACATGATTATGTGCAGATAAAGAATAGTACAGATGTCTGGATAATTTTAGCCAGATACGTTTCTGACGGAAAACAAGTCAAAGATTGGCCAAACGCCGATATTGTTTATGGAAGTAATTCTTAAACAAGGTGTAGATCCAATATATGTCGAAGAGTTGAACATGTATATAATCACAACAACTCTTTTATCAGGCTACAAAAAAACTCAGAGCCCTTTCAGCTCCAAAAAGAGGGTAAGACAAGGTGATACCAGCTCACCCAAACTCTTTACAGGCTGCCTCGAGATGATATTCAGAAGACTGCACTGGGAGAGTACAGGAATTAGGATCGAGAGCGAATGTATGAGCAACCTCATATTTGCAGACAACATTGCCCTTTTCTCAGAGAACCTACAAGACCTCCAACAAATGCTTGATGGACTTAATGGAGAGAGCAAGAAAGTTGGCCTACACATGAATTTCATCAGGATGAAGATCATGTGCAACAACCACATCGGAAATGAAAACACCAAGATCAAAATTGAGGACACAGAACCGGAAAAAGTAGATCACAGAGTCTACCTAGGACGACAAATCTCCATGAGACCCTCAAAAGAAGAAGAAATCAAGCGAATAATCACACTAGGATGGCAAGCCTTTGGCAGAGCTAGCTCAACCTTCGAAAATAAGAAGATCCCATTAATCCTAAAAAGAAGGGTGTACAAACAATGCTTCCTCACAATAGTCATTTAATCATTTATGGGGCTGAAACATGGAACCTAACCAAGAGACAGTTCTGCAAATTGAAAACCTTGCAATGAGCACATGAAAGAATTATGTTTAACGTCACATGGCGAGACCCCAAGACAGCCCAATACATCTGGGAGAAGACAGGAGTCTGGGACATCATAGAATCCATTAAAAATCTCAAATTGCAATGGGCTGGCCATGTTGCAAGAATGCCAGACAACCAATGGACATTTTACAACATGGATCCCCAAAGATCACATGCAAAACGGAGACCGGCAGTGTATTAAATGGGGAGACGAGGTAGACAAATTCAGAAAGTAGTGGCTCTGCGACGCCCACGAGAAGAGAATCGTGGCAAATCCCGAGGCGGGTCTATGTTCAACGACGAACGTTAAAAGACGGATGATGATGATTTCTTTATTAGATGAATCATTGAGAAATTAGTAAAAAAATTCAAACCAAAATTATTACTATCTATTTTCATTATAACTTCCAGTTGTTTTTATATTGCAACAAAGCAACCGTGAAATCAAGATTGGTAGTATTATGAAAAACTTAATACTGATGATTATTCATAAAACATTGCAGCATTAAAGCACACATCAAAAATTTAAAATTTTCAAACAAACTATTACAATAAAGTCTAAATGGCCCAAAATTTAAATCTTGTCAAACCAAGAAGTTCATAACTAAATACATTCTATAAAAGATAGATTTGTTAAATTTGCCCATAGAATAGTCAAAATGACAACACTGACAGATGATTGACACCTGGTTCTCGTTGAGATTCAATTATACCAGGACTGGCAACTATATGGATGTACTAGCAATTACTGATATTTGAAGGGGTTGGTTGTGGAAGAGATGTATCAATATATTGTGTGCTCCTGTCATCACCATCATTTTAGCGTCAGTCATTTGACATAGATCTTCGCCAGGATTTGCCAGACTTCTCTATCATGAGTGTCACAGACCCAATATTTTCTGATCTTGCCAATTATCTTATCTTCTTCCAGCCACGATTTTGTAAATGATTTCTAGAAATCCACATGATGAGTCGCGATGTCCATCAGTTGTCTGACTTTCTTACAATCTGGTATTATAGTTTTCTTAAGAGCTCTATGATATCGCTGACAGCTGTTTTTATCACCAATATATTGCATTGTTTTGTGATCTCTTTATGTTGCGTTAAGCACGGTTCTCTCCCCTGGGTGTTGCATGGTTGTCAGTTTGAGGGTCAATCTTTTAGTTAGATTTCTTGTTTTTTTTCAACTCCTTCTATGATACTGTTTCTATTTAACAGAGAAACTATAATTCAGGAAAAAGGCGGAGTTAAATGAAATGCAAAATGGGAAATGAAAAAAAGAGGGATAAACAGCGGGATAGGGTGAGGAGGTATGGTTGTAAACGAAAGAAAAACAAAACTGGTTGCTTCAGGTTCGAACTCCACTCAGACTGAAACTTGAAAGTTTGGAAAATATTTCACTTTTGTATCAAAAAAATTCCTTTAACTGCAAAAGATCTTTAAATAGAATTTATATATTTTTCTAGATCATGACATTGACATCTAGATGATTCCACGTACAACGTGAGGCAATTTTTGATATAAACTAAAAAAACTCATCATCACAGTCAATAAAGAAGTAAAACTCGTGGCATCAAAATTTAAAATCATGTAAAAATGTTATCAAACGTAAATTTGTCCTGAATGAATTCTCTTTATGATATCACTGGCGTTTCTCATTGAGAAACATCTAAAATAGAGTAAAACTATCTAGAAACCTCTAAAGAATCTAGACGTTATTATTAAACCCATAAAGAATAGCCTCGACGAGTTAAAAATCAAAAGCAAACATTTTAAAAGGGGTTTAGAGGAGTATAGATGAGTATTTCCAAGATTGTAGACAAAATCGTATGGTTATGAGATCAATTGGAACACACAAACGTACGAACACACGCATATATAAAACAGATAGAAGCCAGCGCTAAGCCTATTGGCTTAAGTCGTTCAATGAGTTGGCCTATCGGGGAAGGTGGGTCCAGGGACCCCTATTCCTCTTTATCAATCTTCTAATGGGATCGAAATAATGTTGTGTACCTCATTTCAGCTTCTTCAGCAGCCTTGAATGGTTGTAAATGTTCTGAAGGTAATTGTCATTGTTGTTATCCGGGGGAAACTAAAATCAGCTTCAGGGTAAGAGTTCAACAGAAAGAAGTATAATTGAGAAATGTAAGAGGGTAGCAGAATTCCGGTTACGTTGCTCCCATGTTTTAATCTGAATGAATAATTCTATTAGAGTTTTCATTTTTCTGCTGCAATTCTTAGCGAAATAATCAAAGGAAATGGAAAAACCGAATGATATTGAGCATGAGGCGCCTAGATGGCGCTATTTCCTCGACAGATTTGGATTAAAACGAGAACCGTAAATTCAACGGTGTGTCCGTCATCTAAGTTATTAAAAAAAGTGAAAAAGAAGAGATTTACTTAGATTGAATTATTGTACGAAATTTTAAAGAATGAATTCGCTTTCATTCGGGTTTTTATTCCAATTATATACGTGCTATCAATGTTCAGTCGAGAAGAGGAAGATAAGACAAGAAGGCAAGACAAGCAAATATAGCCTTTCTTTGAGTCAATTGATATAGTTGTAAAATTTTGCAATTCTCTATCGTTAATCATTTCGAATAAATAAATTCGTAAATAGCAATTTTTGGCGTTATTTTGTTTATTTATTTATTATCATTTTTAGCTGTAATGTTGACTTTGGATCATCTGTCACGATATTATCAGCAGCTGGTGAAAGAAACTGATTGGAATAAGTGTACACTTTGTTTTGACGCCATACCTTCTAATGGCATGATACCTTTTAGTGACCTCACGTCTTCCATCCTTCTTATTTCAGTTGTTTAGCATAACTGAGGTCGATCAATTGACTGGTCGTCCAGCTGAAAAGCGTATCATATAGATGCACGACACATCTAAAAATTAGTAGTTGTCCCAAAACACCAAATACCTAAAAGAAAAATTGGGGGGATAAGATTATAATCATATGTAGTAAAATAGAAATACAAAATATTAGCCTTGATTGTACGTGGATAATTGGAATTAAGATCCGGACGAAAGCAAATCAATTCTTTAAGATTTCTTACAATAATTTCATCTGCGTAAATCTCTTCTTTTCTTTCACATTTTAATAACTACTTCCAAAACGAATGATAGGTAAAGATGCATCAATCGCTTGCCAACTGCTTTTGCTAAATCGATTATATTTTTTATGTATTTTGGAGCCGCGTCAAAACGCTTGCTTTCTAATCAAAACCTTCTCCTTTGAATGATTTCAAGGTCAGAATAACAAGTCCATGGCATTAATTACACGCTGCAAGACGATTTCGGTTCCTGGGTAGTGAGTACTATTTTTTGCATACATATGTTTAAAAGGTGTAGAAAACAGCTTTTATTCCCTTCGAAGTGTGATGTTTTTGCAAGGATAGTCATATTTGTGTGTTATAGTTTCCCTAAGTGACTGATGATTTAAAAAAAAAATAACTGCTGTCCGATTAGAAATGAACAGATTTCAAATCATCATTGTCTTTGTTATAAAAGCAAAGGAAGGAAATAATTGATACTTTTCAAGGAAATAATTGACCTTTTTTTTATACTTTCTAGACATTAGCAATCAGGAAATATAAAAACAGGTCTGGCTCGTCACAAAGTTATTTTTAATACTTTTACGTATATTCAGAAAATGACACTTGTTACCCAGGTACAAAAAATGTGAAAATACCTTGCATGGTATCATTTAAGGTATTCATGAAGTCATAGATTAAATTTGAAAGGTGTATCAATATTTCTAACAGCCACGTTATGGTTGGGAAATGAAAAATTGCAAAATTAGAACCGAATTTTTTCGACTTGACCGCTCTGAGTTGTCAGACGAGATATCATGCAAGAAAATAAATTATCTAGGAGCGGCTGAAGAGAAATTGCCCAAAATAGTTTCTTGGTTCCTGAAATAGCTGAAGAGATAACTGCCGAGAAAATTCTGTTCGTGGTGCGCCTGACATGATATCACCAAGAAATTTCTTTGTCCAGGAACAGCTTATGAGTTATCTTGCAATGATTTTTTGTTGCTGGTTTCAGATATCATACTGGTAGTTTCTTTGTTCCCGAAATGGCTTACAAAATAATATCTCATGAGAAATGTCTTTGTTATTGAAGCAGCTGACAAAATATCTCACCGATATGACGTTGCATGTTGAAATGATTAAATGTAGAGGCATCAAAGGGAAATGATAACTTGTTACAATAACATTTTTAGAAAGTACCTACTAGGTCCAAAAAAATTCAAAGGTATAGTTAACTGTTTTAACTCTGAACTCCTGTTTTGTTTATCCACGGTCTATATTGGCTCTATATATTTCTTTCAATACAGACAATTATGAATTGGCATTTGGTTTTGAGACAGTTATTTTAACCCTCACATTATCGATGGCTGTTTAGCTGAATGGTAAGCGCAACGCTTCGTTGAAGCAGCTACTATATCGGTTGCAGTTTTGATCCTTGCAGTACCCCAATTTTCTTTAATGTTTCTTCTATTTACGTAGTCTTGGCCAAATGATATATCCAATGTGTAATAATGGGAGATCATTTCAATAGTTTCAATATAATATAATTTATTTCATAATCATTCTTGCAGGTCATACAACCATTTCTAAAAAAAATATAATACATACGTATATATAACCCCAATCTCATCAATCAATAGATTTTGTAAGCAGCAGACATGCTGTAGCTGTGTTACACTCAAAAAACCAGTTTATTAAGAAATGCCCCAATCTTTGAGCCAAGAACAACATCTGCTATGAAAGTTAACATGATCTTTTGGCAGAGTTACATAGGCAGATACAAAGACAAGATTGCCCGGGCAATTTTTTTTTCAGTCGGATTTCATTTTCCGTGATACGGCCTTCTTGTTGATGGCAGATCCTTTTTTTTTTTTTTTTTGCTTTCTTCGTTTTTCCATTTTTTCTCACCCATCGGTAACTCTTTCTATGCATCCTTTCTATCAATCTTATTTCTAGTGAATCCTTTCTACCAATCTCTCTTTCTATGCATCCTTTCTATCAATATCTCTTTCTAATAATCCTTTATATCAATCTCTCCTATGCATCCTTTATATCAATCTCTAACTCTTCCTATGAATCCTTCCTATCTATCTCTGACTGTTTCTATGCATCTTTTCTATCTGCTCTGCTTTTGTTTTGTTTTTTTTGCTGTTTTTTCTTTCAAATCGTTTGAAATGTGCGCCATTTTTTTCCTCTTTGATAACTTTCCTTTCTTGTTTTCTTCCTTCGTTTTTTAAATTCGTTCCTTCTTTCAGCTGCAACTTGTGTTCTCAATTTCTGCTTCTCAGCCATATTCCCCCGTGTTGTCGTCTGCAAAAAGATTGAGGACTTGAATGGAGAAGAGATCAAAGAGAACTGAAAGGAAAGGAAAAGAAAAGAGTGATGGCCACTGAAAAATTATAATGGCAAATGTTGATGTCGAAAGGAAGACTGGGAGGATATAAAAAAGATCTCGAACGTTCCATGGAGAATAAATTAAGAGCCAAGAAAAGAGGATAGTATTTATTTAGTCCCCGACGAGGACAGAAAATGACACAAGGTCAATTTAGCGTTGGGATACGCATACGTCTGTACTGTCTTCAGCACTTCTCTTCAAGAAGTTTCAGGTATCAGGGCATGACCCTGACTCTACACATTTATGTAAAATGCAGAGGTAAGATCCCTGGGAGTGGTCCCCTGGAATTAGACTTACAATTTAAATAATTCAGTCAGAAAGTTGTACAAATATATCAAGCTATGTCTGATCAGCGTGACATGAAAGTGGTATTGGCTGAGATAGAAAGACAAAATAAAAGTGAATCATGAGCATAAATGGAAATAGAGGGGTACGCTGGGGGGGTGCTGTGTATACTTATTTCTCGATTTCTAGGTTTTGAGTATGTACAGTGGGTACAAACGTAAATATTACCTCATACGTAGATCGCTAAATCTAACTGAACGGCATGCCTACTTTCAAAAACTAAGCATTATGGTACACCTAGTTCTCAAAACCAGGCCCCAATGCATACCTATTTCCTGAATCCAAGCCTTGTCGCATACTAATTCCCCAAACCTATTCCAATCACTGTTCACTAAATGTGTGTTCTAAAATAGGAAAACATTAACAGAGAAGAGTGATTGATAAAGATATAATGACGAATCGGATCTTCCTTAAATTTCTCAATTTTCTTCTTTACTTTCGCTGTGCGTTCGTTCTTGGCATATTTCCTTGCTCTCCTCAATCGTCTCCAGTAAGCGTAAATTTTTCTGCCGCTACGAAGTATCAATTGTTGGCAAGAGATTGATATTTCGGTTTGAGTAATCGAGAAGGAGACCGTTGCCAACAATATGGAACAATACACTTTTTCTAAAAATTGTAAATGTTGACAAGGTTACCTGCCAAGACCCAGGAATGAAAATTGACTTCTGGGATTGAAATTCTGAATTAAACGCTTTCTTTGCAACAGGAAACAAAATGCTTACATATGTGCTTTTCGTTTGTTCTAGTCATATATTCATTAGGCTTAGACCGTAAAAAGGGTAAAAACGGAAGATCATTTCAAATAAGAGTTTCAATATAATATAACACAATTTATACACACGCACACACACACACGTATATATATATATATATATATATATATATATATATATATATATATATATATATATATATGTATGTATATTAAAATTGTACTATATCTCTAGTTTTTCTACAAACCAAATGATATTTCACTGTATGGAACACTCTATGAAATAAACCTGTCGTATATCAGATATTGCATTATATCTGTGTTGTATTGCACCCCTGATTTTTACTGTGATATATATATTCTAACAAACTTTGCACATTTCTGCAGAAAAGAATTTTTATTTCAGGGATTTCATAATTTTCATACGATTCCGAATCATCCTGCGATGTTATGTCATACAAGTCATCCATTTTCCGATTGCTGTACTTGTGGGAATCATTCACTGTTTCTATAATAGAGATATATCGAAGAGACATAAAGTTCAAGAAGATAAATCAGTTACCTGACTCTATGTATTAAATAAATGCATTCAAAGATGACATAAGACACTGCAAATAAAAGCATCTTCTTAACAAGGTGCCGCTGTCACGAATTCTTGCTCTTGGCCTGGTATCATTCTATCTCAAATGGCAACAGACGCTTATTAACGACGGCTCTAACAAGCCTGAACTTTTTTGTATTTTTTCGATCCTGAATAGATCTGTACGTTAAATATGATCATGCCGAACTAATGTTATTAAAAGGGGACAAGTTCAGAACTTCAATATAACTACGCATCTAATGTTTTCAACACATGCAGTCAATTTTACAACAGATAGTCAAAAGGATACAGGACTACCTTAAACAGTGCAGTTTTGATTAGCACAGGTTTTGGTATGACACGGTCAAGGTATTGCTGTTCAAATTAATTTTTATAAGCTGGAATAATACATTGAATTATTTTTCAAAAAGACATTGAATACTGTGGTTTTGAACATTACGAAGATTTAAGAATGAATGAAGTGCATTAATCAAGGTATACCTGTATTGGTTGGAAGATATAGTTTGATAATGTTCTTTTTTGTTGTTCAACTTGAAATTCACTGTTTAAACCCCGTTTACTTAATTGAATCGTATCAATAAGCTAAAAGAATCTAGACTGAAGACGTATTTTAAAAAAGCTATAGATAAAAACGTTCCGGTAAGTGAATCTCTCGAGTGGAAATCGTTTATACAGATAAAATCTAGACGATAAATATGCAAATGTGATAAATTATTTATTACAATTTGCAAAAGTGCACAGTACCAGCTGAAATGTTTGGGATGCCTCGGAAGTGTTCATAAAGTTTATTCAATTGTCTATAGCTTGTACAACCAACAAGCTGTAGTATGACTTTTATGAAGAATTCAAAAGATCAAAAATGTGTTCCACCTAAAGTTATGGAAAGCGGTATCTTCAACATTTATTCCATCAAGATATTGCTATATTTATTTAAAATATTTCTTATTTTATCAAAAGTCATTTAATTTCTGACATCTTAATGCAGCCAAAACATCAAGATTTAGATATAAAACCTAAATTGGCAACACTGAGCAAAGGGATATTACCATCATATCGGTATGTCAGTCAGTCAGAGACGGGATCCGATGCAAGAAATGCCAAAGCGTTAAAAAAACATTCATGTGATGATGACTTGAAAAAGGTCAATTTCAATTGTGTGACGTCATTCTTTAGAAAATAATTATTCTATTTGCCGTTACTAACATTCTGGTATACCAATCAGCGACGGTGATCGATGCTAGAGATACAAATGCATCTAATAGTCAAGAGATATTTAATGGTGATAAAAAATGGTTTACGAGATTCCAAAATGAGGAAATTCATAGGTTAAATCCTTCCGATGCGGTGTCTTTTCAGGGTTATTCTTCTAAGTTATTTCTTAATTGATGCTTGGGGGGGGGGGTGATTGCCTTTGAATATATTTGATAGTTCAACTAAACCTAGCACAAGGTTACAAATGTCTGGCACCAAGTTAGGAACAAACTCACTTCAGCAGTGCTGGTCAACGAGATGACCGTGCTGAACTTTATAGTTACCCTATTGATATTTATCGAGCCTACATTAGTGTAGCACTGGGCTGTAATTGTAGAGCATCGAGTTACAAGCCAACTCCCTTCAGCAAATAGACCTATGAGACGGGTTTGTTAGTCACTATCATACTAATAATTACTTATCAAAAGATCATTAGACGATGAGTTTCTCCTTGTCTCTCCGACCATCAATTTTTGTTGGGGTCTTATTTTAACTCTTGGTGTCGTGTTTTTCTGGGTTAATCGTTAATTAATGCCGCAGACTGGAACAAATTGCCCTTTTTTAAATTTGATAATTAAATTTCTTCGTTTAAATATACGTAATTAATTATTAACTTGAATTGTTCTATTTTTATTTTTAATATTTTTTGGCGGTTGGTTGGGAGAATACCTTTAAGGTAGGACTACACTCCCCTTACAGAGCATGTGTTTTCAATGTATATTTTTGTAAATGAAGATGTTTTCCTTCCTTCCTTTCTTTCTGTGATAAGGTGTGAGGAAGGATTGCTCATGTATACATCGCTGCCGGACCTATTTCAATCTCCACTCTCTCCGTGCGGCAATGAGTCACTTTCTTTTTCCTCTGACTTTTTTTTAGACCTTCTCTGATTTTGCAAGACCTCTCTATTATGGGCGTCATGGGGCCAGCACTTTCTGAACTTGTTTTGTCTGTCACGCCATTCCATATTTTGACGATCACAGTCTAGCATATGATCCCTGGGAATCAATGCTGTGAGTTGTGATTTCCAGCTGGTGTCTAACATTCTTGTTATATGACCAGCCCATTGCCATTTGATTTTTTTATAGATTCTATGTTATCTCTTACTCTTATTTTTTTCTCTGATATATTGAGCTGTTTTACGGTCTCTCCATATTATGTTGAGTATGATGTTATCCTGTTCACGTTGCATAGTTCTCAGTTTAAAGTCAATCATTTGGTTAAGTACAATATTTTAGCTCCATAAGTGACTATCAGGAGGATGTATTGGCTGTTGACCTTTTCAGGACTAATTGGATTTTCCTATTCTTGAAGGTTGAGCTTTATCTATTCAAAACTTACCTACCTGGGGTGACTCTTTGCCTGTTTGATGAAATATGAAGTGAATTCTAATACGTACTGCTGGAACCTGAAAGCATTGTAAGTGCACCAAGCAATAAACCATTCATTTTACTGTATGAAAATACCGTTCTTACCTTCTCGAAATGGAACACAGCAAAGGGCTACACAACGTAACTTTTTTGAAACCCTTAACCAAAACTGTCAACATAGGTTTGTGTCAGTTTTCAAGTTAGTCTGGCTGGCTATGCATGTATGTATCAGGCATACACACTGATAGAGATAGAGGGCTGAAAATTTCAATTTTTGCACCTGATTAAGGCTACAAAAAAATTTTAGTGTCCAAAAAATTCTTTGCTGAAATAGGTTTTTAGATGGTAGGAGGGTCCATTTACAGTTTTTAAATGATCACTTCCCTGGAGGCGAAAGAATTAGCTCATTCATTGACCACGCTGTTTTGCAATTTTTAATTGATCATCCCCAACACTGCATGCAGCTGAATTATGCTGATCACGTGACGGTTAGTAAAGGATAAATAACCAGGCCTGTTTTTACTTTTTGTTGCTCCCAAGTAATAAGTGTTATTTTTCTGATTGCTAATGTGCAAAAAATATAATGAATGTCAATAATTCCCTTCAAATTTTGCTTTTGTGAGATGGACAGTAATAATTTGAAATGTACTTATTCCCAGTCAAACAGCGGGCAAACCTGAACAACTTTAATCACATAAAGTAAGGAAAGCAATTACATATCAATGTCGCTCTCCCAACTCCGAGAATAAAATTTGAAAGGAGTAATTGCCGTTTCTCTGTTCATCTTACGCGTGAGCAATCAGAAAATAACATTCACTACACAGGAACAAAACTCGCTTTGTACGGTGATATAATGCTAAGATAGGAAGATCTCCAATTAGTTGCGTATTTGCTCAATACCTTCAGTCTACGCTTGTTTATTTACATACAACGCAACAACAAGTTGAATAAATCAAAACATTTCTCTAAGAATTCACCGAATCAGATGTCGATTTTGGTGATTTTTTATAAATGTGGACAAGGGTTTCGGACCTACGAAATTCTCCCTTGGTGAAAGTCAAAGGCAATGCGATATTGAACTTAACATTTATTTTAAGCACCTGAGCTTATTTTTTGTTAATGTAATCAATTTTTCCAAGTTTTTGATCATAATTTTGCACTTATGAAACTGAAATTCAGCATTGAGCTAGATTCTTCCATGACCAATATAATTAGAAACGTGCTCTTGAA
>OY735200.1:79068423-79080923 GCA_963457665.1 Thysanoteuthis rhombus
GGTGGAATCTTCAGAATGGGTGCCATTCTGTAAGTGGCACACTAAACTTATTGTGAATGATATTCATCGGTTCCATGAAAAAACATTCAGCTCTCTCAAATAAAGGAATTTTGAAATATATATATATAGTCTTCTATGTATATCTATAACACTCTATCTTTCTCTCTTTCTTTCTCTCTTTCTCTCTCTATATATGTGTGAGTGGGGGAGTAGCAAATTTAATATAGATTACATATGGAAATGCGAAAGTTTGGGAACTGGATCGTGTTTATCTATGTTACATGCTTCAAGAGACTGTTTTCTCACATTCTCAAACGTCAAATGGGAGAAACAAAGTTAGGAGAGGAGAGGAAGATGATGCAAATCCAATGCCGATCTAAATTTCATATATTTCCTTGCAAAAAGGAGGCGTCTTGGTGTCAAAGTTCAAATCATTTGTGTTTTAGAAATGTAAATGAGGGGGCTTTTATGTATGAATATATTGCTGAATCTAGTGACGGTTATCGGGAAGAATTGTAAGTGCATTTGTAATATATATATATACATCCATACATCCATAAATACATATATATATATATATATATATATATATATATATATATATATAGTCTGTCAAGAAAGACTTCAAACAATTTTATATACTCTGAGAACCAGTTGCGCAGTTTTGATATGACATCGCTACTAAGCAAATTGAAATTCATTGAGCATGTGTGAATAGATTTTTTTTTATTGCCCAGTCGAAAGTAAGGCAGCCTTGAATGAGCTTGTTAAATGTCTGACCTTTGCTTTAACAATGACCAAACGACTCATTCTTCACGTCACGTATAGTTTTTCTTGGTGATACATCATGCCACACGGGTTTGTATTTCCGACACATACTCACTCAGTCAGATTTTGCTTCTTGCAAAGCTAAACTCGTTGTTGAAATAGAGATTTCAGACCGAGGATGAGATTAGGAAAAACGTGATGAGGCAACTGATGGTGATCCCGAAATAATACGTTTTAGACTGAAATTGGGAGGGACACTGGAATAAAATCCAGGGTGAATCCTTTGAAGACGACTAAAGTGCCATTTTGCCAGGCAGGTCATTTTTTCTTGTTAATATTTAATGGATGGATACTTTCCGGACAAATCACGTTTATATCTATTCTACTGAATATCATTTCTTCCCTCTCTCTCTCTCTCTCTCTCTCTCTCTCTCTCTCTTTCTCTCTCTCTTTACATTAGCCATATGCACACATGCACAGATATACACACAAAGTCTCATATCTCGGATTATCTACACACATTTCGCAAATACGTATGTAAAAAAAGCCCCCCCCCCCACAACAACACATCCACAGAATCACACACTTACATATGCTACATGCACACATGATTTGTCTTAATAACACAGTTTTTTGATTAAACTATATGTACACACTAAACCCCATCCACATTTTTACTTACCATATACAACTTAGTTAAACTTTGACTCCGACACATTTCTTCTTTTTCGCCAGTAAAAGATTATAATTAAGGACAATGATAATTGTTGATTGCTTATGTGTAAAATGTCAATTAATCCCTTCTTATTCTATCTTTGCAACCAGATAATTTGAAATGTCCTTATTTTCGATTGAACAAATTGCAAATCTACACATTTTCGTTGAGTAAGAAAATCAATTACTAATTGATATCACTATCCTGGCCACAAAAGTAAGGTTTGAAGGGGAAAATAGCCATTTTCCTTTCATTTTACGTAAGTAATCAGGAAATAATACTCACTACCAACGAACAAAACTTGTGTTGTGCGTTGTTACGAAGATTGCACAAACATTTACATTAGACAATTGTCATTGTTATTTGAAGATCTCATACCATTCACTGAATACTCTAATTGATTTGCACCAAACATTCTTGTCAAGTGTGTAGAACCCTTTTTAGAATAGGATAAATAATTTTGGTAGGTCAGTTTGCTGAAGAGTTGTCAACAATAGCACTAAATTAAAATATTTCTATGTCTTTAAATTCTTTATATCCTGAAACAATGTTATGTCTAAATTTGGATTAGGATACTCAAATTTAGTTAGAAACAGGTGTTTGTATTTATGAGCAAGGCGAATTTTAGTATTTCAGACGAGAAAAAAACTTGTTTATTTTTTTTCAAAAGGAGACCAAAACATCCAAGCTTCATATTTTTCTGTTGCAGGCATTTAAGTCGCTAATTACTATTATGCCTGTGACTGAGTTAGGTAAAAACTGCAACATTTGTATAAATTACTGATGGTAATTCGTTTTGTTTTTGTCTTTGGCTACTTTTAAATTTCAGACCTTTTGGGCGTTCCTACTATTTTGCTATGACAGCAGAATATAGCAATAAATTAATAAAAACGATGAGAGAGAGAGAGAAAGAGAGTGGGAAAGAGAGAGAGAGAGAGAGTAAATGAGTAAGAATGTGGGTGTATCTAAGATTAGAGAGAGTAAGAGTGACAGAGACAGAAAGACAGAGAGATATGCAAGAAACAGAGATAGGTATTTATTTAGTGGATCGTCAAGTACAATCCAAGAAACTGCAAAAATGCACTGTTCATCATGAGTTATATGCATGCTGCAAGCATTTTGTCTATAGGAGACACCCATATTTTAAGCATATGCACGTCATTAGATGCAGAAGGTTACGTAAAATCTTTTTAAAACGCGCAAAGAATAACAATTATGGTGATTATGCGGTATTAACCACTGATATCAGGTATCGATTATTGATTATGCTTTTCGGCCAAACCATGTCTCTCCAAAGGTAGCAATGTTTATAAAGTAAAATTTGGGTATTAGTTTCAAGGAATTATGTTTAGCATGATTACATTCAGATAGTACACCTGAAGAAGGCTGTAGAAGGATTTGGTCAAAGAATAAGAAGGATTTGAATTGACCGAAAAACTGTACACTAAATTGCCTCTAGTATTGGTTGTGTCGACAGATATAGTACCTTGCTTGATTTTACTTAATGAATCTTGCTTCTATGGTGTTAGTGACTGAACTAAAGATTATGCCTCTTTGTTCACGTATTCGGACATTTCTTCGATGGCTGTTGTTAAGATTTTCGAATAAAGTTTTCATAAGTTTCTACTGTTGTTATATAAACTAGAGCAAGAAATCCCTTTGAGTAATGTTGGTCAGGATGTGAAACATCTATTTACTTACCAGTTGCTACCAAAAGAAAGAAAATTGATAGAAAATGATTTTTATTTACTTATGGCAGAGTGATTTCAAGAGATGTGTGAAATGCCCAGCGAGACATTCGTAACTTGACAGATGGCCAGATTGACAAATTGATCAATCTGTTCAAATTCCCAAACCTGATAGCTCCTGTTATATATATATATATATATATATATATATATATATATATGTTGTTCTTACCGTTGAGTTTAACAGCCGCCGACAATGAATCGTCTCAAATAACTGTCTCAACTCTAAATTCCCATTTTGCTTATTCATGGTCTGTATCTACTCTATTTGTCTCTATTCATTATTAAGAAACGGATATACAATCTGACAGAACGATTATAAATTGTGTTATATTATACAGACATTCTTGTTTGAAATGATAACCCGTTATTACATAGCGAATGTACCATTTGGCGTAGACAAAGTAAATAGAATGAACAAATAAAGAAAATTGGTCTGCTGCATTTACTATCATGATCATTATTATTGTTATCAGTGGCCTGGTTGTCACAGTTGGAGACTGAGTGACAACAAGTTTCCTGCCCTCCGCTCAACACTCTCACAGTCCACAGCTGTGTCGTGGATCACAGTTTCTTACCGGTTGCCCGGTGGTTATCGCTAAAGGATGAGTGACACTAAGACTCCTCAGGTCTCATATCGTCCTCATCTATCAAAGTAGTGCTGTGATTTGTGCTGCTCCACAATGCATTTATTTGGCTGTTAGGCCATTGCTACCAGCTGGGGGTCGTAGGTTTCATATCTCCTGTATTCCTCTCAGTATTCGTGCAGTCCCCAGTAGTGCTGTGATCTGTATAGACTCAATCCTTCTTTTTTATCTTCAGTTTCCCCAATTTCGTTTTCAGGGTCTTTGGTACGAGTGCGCCTACAATTACTGGTACCATCTTAAATTTCATGTTCCATATCTCCTTCAGTTCCCTTGTCATGACTTGGTATTTCACCAGCTTTTTTTCTGTCATCTTCATCATCATCATCATCATCATCATCATCATCATCATTATTATTATTATTATTATTACTATGAATCTCACACCAGTTGCCTGGTGGTAACCGCTGGAGTTTGAGTGACAGCAAGTCTCCTCAAGTCTCCAGCCCTCCTCTCCTCGTACTCATAGATCGCAGTAATTTTGCGATTTACAGTTTCACACCGGTTGCCCAGTGGTTATCGCTGAAGGCTGAGTGACAATAAGTCTCCTCAGGTCTTCAGCTAACGTCTCCTCTCTCTTTCGCATATCATGACAGAGCTACGATTCGTTGCAGTCCTTATATCTCTAGCACCTTCCTCAGTATCCGTCCAGTGCCCAGCAGTGCTGTGGTCTGTACAGTCTCTATCCTCCCCCTAATCCCGATCTCCTCCAGTCTCTCCCTCAGCGTTTTGGGGACAGTTCCTAGTGCTCCCACTATGACCGGTACTACCCTGGTTTTCATGTTCCACATTTTCTTTAACTCCCTTGCTAGGTCCTGGTATTTTTCCCTTTTCTCACCCTCCTTCTTCTTTACTCTATGGTCTGCAGGTACAGCAACGTCTACTATTTGGCAGGCCCTCCTTTTTTTGTCTACTATTACTAAGTCCGGCCTTCTTGCCTGGATGAGGTGGTCAGTTTGGATGTCGAAGTCCCACAGTAGTTTGTGGTTGTCATTCTCCAAAACTGCCTCTGGCTTGTGCTGATACCACTTTTCCCCATGGTTGAATCCCATTTGTTTACTTAGTTCCCAGTGTATCATCGTTGCTACTCTATCGTGTCTATGCTTATACTCCTTCTGGGCGAGCTGACTACATTCACTAGTTATGTGGTTTATTGTCTCATCTCTTTCACCGCACATGCGGCATTTGCTGTTTGTCTGTGTTCTATCGATTTTTGCTTTTATGTAGTTTGTCCTTATGCTTTTGTTTTGGGCTGCCATGATGAGCGATTCTGTTTCTCTCTTAAGGTTTCCCTTTCGTAACCACGTCCATGATTTCTCGTCTGCTATATCTTTTATCTGTCTTTTAAACTCGCCGTACAATTTTTTCCCTTCCCACTTTTCTTTTCTAGTTTGGTGTACTGTTCCATTGTTTTCTACTTTATTGTTTGTCGCACTATCCCTCGCGCTCTTTATGATTTCTTCACTATTTGTTTGCACATATCTATCTAGGACTACTTTAGCTCTCTGGACACAATCTTCTATGCTGATGAGCCCCCTACCACCTTCTTTTCTCTTAACGTATAGCCTATCTGTATCATCCCTAGGATGTAATGCTTTATGCATCGTCATAAGTTTCCTTGTTCGCCTATCCATTGATTGGAGCTCTTCCTTTGTCCATCCTAGGAATGGTCCTGTATACCTAACTACTGACACAGCCCAGGTGTTCATTCCTTTTATTAGATTTCTGCTATTTAATTTGGTTTCTAATATTTTCCTTATCCTTCTGAGGTATTCTCTCTTAATTTTCTCCTTCATCTCTTCCCGTTTTATCGTGTCACATTCAAGGACACCTAGGTACTTGTATCGGTCTTGTGCAGTTAATGCCCTAATCTTGTTGTTGTCCGGAAGTTCAATTCCCTCAGTCATTGAAAGCCTTCCTTTATGCATCACCATGATTGCGCATTTTTCTATCCCAAACTCCATTCCTATGTCCTCACTATATTCCCTTACTTCGTTGAACAGAGTCTCAAGCTCTCCCCTGTTTCTTGCAAACAATTTAATATCGTCCATGTACATTAAGTGGTTGACCTTTCCTTTTGTTTTAGAGAAGTGGTATCCTTTGCTGTTTCTCAGGATTCTGTTAAGCGGTATCATTGTTAGAACAAATAATAGTGGGGACAACGAGTCTCCTTGGAAGATTCCCCTTTTTATCCCTACCTCGGCTAGTTTGTCCCCTGCGGCTGTCAAATCTACTTTCCAGTCTTTCATTGAATTACCAATAAATTTAACCACCGGTTCGCTAATTTTGAACATTCTAAGGCATTCGAGTATCCAGCTATGTGGAATCATATCGTATGCCTTTTTGTAATCTATCCATCCCATTGCGATATTCTTTCTCCTTTTCCTTACTTCTTTTAAGATCATCTGGTCTATGTAGAGTAAATCGTTTGCCCCTTTGGTTCCTATCCTACACCCTTTCTGTTCTTCTGGTAGTAGCCCCCTTCTATCCATTGACATGTATATTCTCTCTGCTATTTGCCCGGTCAGGATTTTCCACATAAGTGGTAGGCAAGTGATTGGTCTATAGTTGCTTGCTATGTTCCCCTTCCCCAGGTCTTTTTGGATGAGGGTGGTTCTGCCTTTAGTCATCCATTCTGGTGCTTTGCCTTCATTTAGACAATTTTGGAGTAGGTGGGTGAGTCTGCCGTGTAACGTGGTGAACTTTTTGAACCAATACCCATGGATCCCGTCGGGACCCGGTGCTTTCCAGTTGGCTACTTTCCTAAGAGTATGTTTCAATGTGGTTTCATTCAGTACTATTGGTTCTCCCTTGTCTATATTTTCTAGTTCTTTTCTCATGTTTCCTAACCATTGCGGTGTTACGTTATGTCTTTTTGGGTGCCCCCATATGCTATTCCAATAGTTCTTGGCCTCTGTGGCATCTGGTTTTATGTCCTGCCTTCTTTCCCCATTTAAATCTTGGTAAAACTTTTTCTCATTGTTTTGGAATGTGCGGTTTTGTGTGTATTGGGCCGATCTTAGTCTGTATCTTTTTAGTCTTGCCTCTTTAGCTAGTCTTTTCTGGTGTAACTCTTCGACTACAGTTGCGATGCCTTTTTGCGCTACCTTATATTTGTTATAAAGTCTTACTCGTGGTCTGTCTGTGTGTGGTGTATTTCTAAGCAGTACTTCGTCTCTCTGTAGTTGGGAGATCTGCCTTTGTAACCTTCTCTCCCAGTTGGGTTTCCCTTCCCTATTAGTACCCAGGTTCCTATCTTGTGTTGTGAAGCTTTGTGCTACCATTTTCGCCCCTGCATAAATTAGGTTGTTGAGTTCTAGGAGGGTGTCTGTTTCTATGTGCTGTAAGAGGCAGTTGACCTGTTCGGTCACTTCTCCGACTTTCTTTCTGTCTTTGTCTCTTAGGGAGGGGAGTGTTGTTTTCTCTCCTCGCATGATCTCTTTCAAAGCTTGTATTTTGGTTTTCTCTTCTTCCGTTGGTGCCTCGTCATCACCCTCTGGTGCGTAGCTTACTGTGGGGGTCTCATGGGGGATTATTCTAGTTTTGTTATTGGTACTAGTTGTGCTGGGGGGGCATTCTTCAGATGTGTCACCTGAATCTCTCTCTACATTAATGCGAATCTCTAGTAGTTCAGTCTCAGACAACCATTTCTTCTTTTGAATTTGCTTTACTTGGTCAGCAAGGCGTTGGTTCGATACTTCCACAGCAGATTTTTCCCTCCATATTTGGAGCATACGCTCCCTATAAGATCGCACTGAAGGCTTGCTTTTATAGTAACAGTACATAACTAGTCTATTCTCTTCCCTTGTCCATCTCTTTCTCTTGTTCTTTATAGCAGTCGCCCCATGAGGACTGCGCTTCCCCTGGATATCGCTAGTGGTATACGAGTTTTGGCCAACAGTAGCTGTGTGACGACTGTGTCCCTCCTGAAGGCCATTAAGGGTACACGAGCCGAGATTTTGGCCAGCAGTCACAGGATGACGACCGGGTCCCTCCTGGTGGCTAACAAGGGAACACCTGCCGGTTACGACACACAGGTCTTGGATCTGTGCCCCGTTTTTTGCGGTAAAATGGTTTGGTTGTACTGTCATGATTGGGGTTTTTGGTTCTTTGGAGGTAGTACCAGACCTTGGTGGGTTGGTTAAGACCGATGTGAGTCGGAAATAGCCCAAGAGCCCCACCGGCCCTTTTGGTTCTTTTAAGGTAGCGCCATACCTTGGTGGGTTCATTGAGACCTATGTGCACAGTGGTAATCAAAGAGCCCCACCAGCTCCTACCGCCCAGGGTATGGCCTCACAAGGGCAAGCCATTCAGGCTTGCAGAGATATCTATCTAGTGATATGACATTTGCCTGATTGTTGAACTGAAGAAATAACACTAAGCCTTTTTCTTGGGGAGGGGGGTTGCATACATAAAAGATCATATGTCTCCCTTTAATGTTATAAGTCTTGACTTAGTATAAGTTTCGATATTCGTTGTTTTTTTTTTCTTCTTCTTCTTCTAATGCCCGCTGGGTAGATAGATGGCCAAGCGACCACCGCCAATTTATACTATACTAATCTCGGGGGCGGGGGGGAGGAGGTTGCAAGTGGAAAAGTTCATTCACACACACACATATATATATATATATACTCGCCCCTCGCTTTTCTATACTTCTATGGGACAACTCATTTTGAATTATAAATTATAAATATAATAATTTTAAATTTAATTTTAATTCCACTTACCCACGTGCAGGTCTAAGAAAAAACAACTTTTTTCGACTTGGCAGTGGTCTTCTCATTGCAAGAGAAAATTCCTCAGACTCACAAAGAAAACCATCTCAGAGGTACAAAGATACCATCAAAATATCAAGAATAATCAACCAAAGTAGAATATCATTAGAATGTTCGAAGATAATCAGAGTTCATCTCAAAGCCAAGCGTTAAGTATCATTAGAATCTAAAGAAAACTTCTTTAACTAAGCCCAGAATCATCAAAATAGCATTGTTATTAATAAGACATTCAATAAGAACCATCAAAATATCAGGAATAATCAACCAAAGTAAAATATCATTAAAATGTTCGAAAATAATCAGAGTTCATCTCAAAGCCAAACGTTAAGTATCATTAGAATCTAAAGAAAACTTCTTTAACTAAGCCCAGAACAAAATCATCCAGGGCAGCCTGTAGTCAAAATAGCATTGTTATTATTAATATCATTATTATTATTATTATTGTTAATGATAAGACATTCAATCACAGAGTAAATTTTAAAATCTAGCCTGAGTTAGTTAGGTCTTCAAAGTAAGTCACCGGAATTCGTCCTGAAAAAGGAGGCCTTTGTCAAAATGTGGCAGACTGTCTTCGATATTCGTTGTTTTTTTTCCTTCTTCTTCTAATGCCCGCTGGGTAGATAGATGGCCAAGCGACCACCGCCAATTTATACTATACTAATCTCGGGGGCGGGGGGGAGGAGGTTGCAAGTGGAAAAGTTCATTCACACACACACATATATATATATATATACTCGCCCCTCGCTTTTCTATACTTCTATGGGACAACTCATTTTGAATTATAAATTATAAATATAATAATTTTAAATTTAATTTTAATTCCACTTACCCACGTGCAGGTCTAAGAAAAAACAACTTTTTTCGACTTGGCAGTGGTCTTCTCATTGCAAGAGAAAATTCCTCAGACTCACAAAGAAAACCATCTCAGAGGTACAAAGATACCATCAAAATATCAAGAATAATCAACCAAAGTAGAATATCATTAGAATGTTCGAAGATAATCAGAGTTCATCTCAAAGCCAAGCGTTAAGTATCATTAGAATCTAAAGAAAACTTCTTTAACTAAGCCCAGAATCATCAAAATAGCATTGTTATTAATAAGACATTCAATAAGAACCATCAAAATATCAGGAATAATTAACCAAAGTAAAATATCATTAAAATGTTCGAAAATAATCAGAGTTCATCTCAAAGCCAAACGTTAAGTATCATTAGAATCTAAAGAAAACTTCTTTAACTAAGCCCAGAACAAAATCATCCAGGGCAGCCTGTAGTCAAAATAGCATTGTTATTATTAATATCATTATTATTATTATTATTGTTAATGATAAGACATTCAATCACAGAGTAAATTTTAAAATCTAGCCTGAGTTAGTTAGGTCTTCAAATTATTATTATTATTATCATTATTATTGTTGTTGTTGTTGTGCTTCACGTATAAAACAATTTTTGGATGGTTTCAATGACTGATGCAGAATATCAGATGATCAACGAGGCCTATGTGGATGAGTCAGGCTTTTTCTGTAGTAGTTGCAGGAGAAGGTTTGGTTGCTGGGGAGGGAGTCTCTGGCTTTTTTACTCTGTGCATGATTTCAGGATGTTGCTTCGTAGATCTTTTTGTTGCCACACATTCTTTTAAGCTTTCTCTCTTTTATCTGCTGCCTGGAGTTGAGGCTGCAGGGGGAGGAGTGTTTTTTTTATCCAGGGAAAACCTGTATCCCTTTTTGGTCCTTCCTTTTTTGTACTGGTCAGGGAGTTAAAAGAGGATTTTTCGCAATTAATGGTTCCTAAACCTTGCCACGTGACCTGCCAACCATTGGGCTTTTTTGCTGCATAGTCTCGATCTCTCTGGTCCTAACTGTCATAGAAATCTCGTTGTTCGTGATGAAATCACTCCAACAGATTTTGAGGATAGTGCAGAAGCAGCACAGGTTGAAGCAGATAAAAATCTATTGGTGGCGCTGGTATATAACTAAAGATTTGGCACCGTATAGGAGAGTAATATCATGGCTATGCCAGACATCATGTTTTTCTTGAGGGTTTTTCTACCCCAAATATGCTTATGCAGTCTATCAAAGGCCTGGTTTTATTTAACCAGTCTGTTTTCTATATCTTTGTGCAGCCTGGCGTCAGAAAATATGACGCTACCGAGGCAATGGAAGCACTCGAAAACTATAAGCATAGTTTAGCCGAGGGAGATGGGATGTGGGTGGTGTTTTTAATATGATGTAGAGCACATATGGACAACCATAAGCCTGCAGGCCAAATTTGGCTCAATTAACATTTCTTATGGCCCGCAGCCAATCAAGGAATTTATTTAAAATCTTATGTATTTTTTCTCAGAGAGTCAATTTTATAATTCATATTGTAAATTTGCTACTGCTTTGGCTTCACAAATCAATAATATGATAATTGCAATTCATATGTTTGTCTAAAATGGGAATTTAGTGCAACATATATATATATATATATATATATATATATATATATATATATACACGCTCGATATATATTTCCCTTACTTTCCTCTTCACTATTTCGAAGATTCCTTTTTCTTTGCACAAATATCTTCTTCGTCTTTTCTTCTCTTTAATTCTGCCACTCATATTGTCCAACTGACTTTGATGGGGTTGTCCATGCATCAACAGTTGTTCTCAAAAAGGCCCTAGAATGTTGTACACGTTTCAGCTGATGAGTGCAGACAACTGATGGGTGACTTGAGTTGCTCATATGCAATATTCCCAATCACACACACACACACACACATATATATATATATATATATATATATATATATATATATATATATATATATATTATGTGTTTGTGTGTGTGTGAGAGAGAGAGAGAGAAATAGAGAGAGAGAAGGAAAAGAAATAAGAAAGAAAATGTTCTATTGTAATGCTGTAATCTCATAAATAAATCTCTCTTTACCATGAATACGCAGTGACCTGGCGCACTCTAATTAGATTAAAAGTACATAAATATCCTCCAAATTCACAATTGGTCCTCTACTGCCACTCGAGCATATTTATCACGCGATAACTATAACACCAAGTTGAGTCCAGGGGGATAAAAGACAGACAGGCGTCGGTGAATTAAAAAAAAAAACACAGGCGTGAAAAATGGCCGCAATTAACAATCCTGACAATAGAACAGCTGAATAAAGGAATTAGCGGGAAAATACCGTCAGTATATATATATATATATATATATATATATATATATATATATATATATATATATATATATATAATGAATATTTTCCTCTTATTTTACTGTTAGTGTCCCAAGATGTAACAAATAAAAATGAAACAAAATATTTTTTTATCTCTAAGCAATATTATAGGGTACTTTTCAAGCACGCACACACTCATACATACATAAACACGCACGCATACACGTACATATATATATATATATATATGTGTGTGTGTGTGTGTGTGTGTACATAGTGAACCGAATGACTTTTTTTCATGTTTCTACGGTTGTAACAATGGACTATTCCTCTGAATGTTTACGATTTTGCGTAGAAAGAATACCCAACCTTACATTTGAAATAATGTACTCTTCCAATTAGATAAGTTCAATCATTTTTCAATCGAATAAAAAATGAAATTTACAATTTCGATAGCTTGAAGTAGTTAACTCTAAGGTTTTAAGGATAAAGTCATTCAAGAAACCACTTGCACTCCGCAAAAGTTCTGATAAATATTTTTACAAAATTAATTTCGACCTATATATATATATATATATATATATATATATATATATATATATATATATATATATATATATATATATATATATATATATATATATATATATCTTACTGTGTCATCCACAGACA
>OY735200.1:79085923-79125923 GCA_963457665.1 Thysanoteuthis rhombus
TCTAATTTTTAGCCCTCTTGCTCCACTTGGTAGGATTTGTACAAGTGGCACGTACAGTGAGGGTATTTTGACACTTGCATTTCATTCAATATGCATTGCATTGAATACTCGGAAATTTGTATCTTTCTTAATTTCATATACATTTTTCTTTGTTATTCTAATTGAATGATTATATATGATTTCCCAAGTACTCAAATACTTATTCTCATAAGACAGTTAGACAACTAGCCGGACCTATTTAAAAACTGAAGAAAATTATTTTCATATTGACAATATTGATGTTGACAATTTTGGTTGACAAGTGCTGAAATATTTTTTTCCCACAAGACAGGTAGACGACTAGCCAGTCAAACAGCTAGCCGGGTAGCCAGACCCACTTGGAAACTGAAGAAAAAAAAACATATGTTCATGTTGACATAATCGATGTTGACAGTTTTGGTTGACTGTTTCTAATATGGAGACTTTACCTGAGAGCTACGTTAATTGTGGGATATGCCGATTATTATCGCGCCTGTAATCACCGGGAGTGGTTCGAAAAACTCTCACAATTATAACAATTAGAGATCGTCATTTAATCTCCAGCAATGGCCACCGGAAACTGCTGATAAAAAGATACATCTTGATAATTGTAACAGAAATAAGAACAAGTTATAAAGATTATAATTAAAAAGGGGAAGTAGATGGATCTGATAACAGAATCTTTGAAGCTAAAATGCTAGAATAATTATGATGAAAGCACGTAAGAAAAAGTTTGTTTTGTTTTCTAATAAGAAGAGACAAAGAAGAAATGCTACTGCTGTATTTTCATAAAAAGAGAAAAAGAGAGGAAAGTGGTGGAAGAAGAGAGATGAGAAATTGAAATGGAAGGAGGACAGAATGGAGGCAGTAAGGGGGAAAAGAAGGATAGAAGGAAAGGGGGATGGAAGGAATGAAGGAAGCTTAAATTCATTTTGAAGGAACGAACACTTATGTAAAATGAGTCCAGTGAAGAAAGTAACAGAAATGAGAAATTAGAACGAATGAGAGAAAACAAAAAATAAAAGAAAAAAATGAAAAGAAATAAGAAATCGAACAAAAAACAAAATAGAACGAGTAATCAAAGAAAAAAGACAAAAGAAAGGCTGTCAGAAAACAACGTAAAAATAGAGAGAAGAATAAAGAAAAAATAGGACAAAAAAATCAGTTAAGAGAGAGAAAAAATGAGAAAAATCGGAGAGAGAGAGAACAAAAAACCAGGAGCAAGCAAGAGAAGATAAAAGGGGTAAAAAAAAAAAAGAGAAATAGAGATGAGTAATTGAAAGAAAGGAAGAAAGAATGATAAATAAACGAAGGTTGAGATAGATTGAAATCAGCAGAGAAAGTGAGAGAATGTGAAATCATGACGATTATGACGAGAAAAAAAAGGAAAGAGAAAAATGTTTTGAGAAAAGAGAATCAAAGAGAAAAAGAATAAGATACTGAATTAGAGAAGCAGAGAAAAAGGAAGCAAGTAAACAATCAAGGAAAAAAATTAAAAAAAGAAACGAAGAGAAAAGGATGAAACATGAATAAATGGAGAGGAGTGTACCTGATTTTCTGCTTTGAGAAATTCGAAACCGTCTATCAAAGCTTCATCAAAACTTTCAATATAGCCTTCTCCAGTTTACTTATCTATCAAATCAACGTAGACCCACAAATTGTTTACCCGACAAAGCATCTAAGTGGGCTACAGATTCTTCTCTCTTTGCTCGTCTGTGTGTCTGTGTCTGTAACCGGGTGCCCTTGATCACATTATCCGGGGCTACACATTTGCAAAATAACATGGATACACTACTGGACATCATCTATTCTTCAAGATGATTTCGATAATCTTTTAAATAATTAGTTCTGGTACACGCACTTGCTACGGTTATCCATTTATGCCAGGCACGGATATTTATCTAGCTATGTATATGTCACGCATACAGGCCATACCTATGGAGCTTGATGGCTGAAAATTTAAACATTTACTAGAGTCTTGAAAAAGCATTCTCCATTTTTTTGAGAATAGATTTTTTAGTGGGGGATTTCAATTAACAATTTAAGTTTATACTAAATTACTCCCTTTGTGTTTGGCAGCGTTAACGGTAGCTTTTTTTAGATAGCTGTGTGAACACCATTCTACAAAGGGCGAGAGAAATTACCTATTCATTGATCACCTTTTTTTTTTATTATTCAACTGATCTCCCCCAGCACCACATGCTACCAAAGGATGTTGGTCTCACGGTGATTCCTATTGAATCAGTAACTAAACCCGTCCTTGTTATTCTTGAAAGCCGAGAATCACCCGAACCACTTTGTATCTGTTTTATTTGCGAAATTCAACTCCTCTATTGCAATGAGATCGCATCTTACACTCCTTTCTTCCAGGATGATTATGTCAATTCACTCAGCAATTGCCCCAGCAATCATCATCATCATCATCATCATCATCATCATCATCATCATCATCATCATCAGTCTCTTAATGTCCGTCTTTTGATATAGACCTTCCCCAAGATTCGCCACACTTCTCTATAGCCAGTACTTTCTGAATTTGTCAAGCTCGTCTCTCCAACTTATAGTCTGCCGGCCTCGGTTGCGCATGTGATCTCTGGGGATCCATGTCGTGAGTCGCGAGGTCCATCGGTTGTCTGCCTGAATCAAATGTCAGAATGACAGGCAACGTTCTTCTTTTGTTTGGCTTGACCCGTCATAAATGAACAAGGGAGACGATCTTATGCACAGCGTTGTTAATTTCAGCGAGTTTCTTGTTTTGGCAGTGCGAAAGTCGCTCTATTAACGTGGGCGTGCTTGAACGTTTGGGCCATTTTTAAAAAATAAAATAGACAACTTTTTGCGTTTGGCCATTTTTTAGCCTATTTTTTCGTCTTGCTATTTCGATAAATTTAGCACCCTCCGGCACTTTTTATTTATTTGTTTTTATTTTTTTATTTTTTTTTTTTTTGTCAAAATAGAAGGAAAACATTTTTTGAGTTGGTAACACCGCTCGTGCACTTCACTGGATGCCATCATTGTCAATGGCTTGCTGCAAGTCAATTGATAATGAGATGTTATCCTAACATATTTTTTATTTGATACAAATTTTTCTCTCTCTTTTCTCCCCCCCTCTCTCTCTCTCTCACACACACACACACACACACACACACACACAAACCCATACACACACACTTTTCATTACATGTTTTCTTTTCATTATTATTCTTTATTGCTCTTTCCTTTCAATTTTTCTTTCATTTTTTTTTCTTCTCCTTCATGAGATACCTTCAACCAAAACTGTCACCAAAATTCAACATGGATTTATTCAGGTTTCAACCCAGTCAGGCTTTCTGCCCGGACTTCTCTTTATGTACGTGATATACGTATCACGCGTTCAGGTTGTGCCGATAGAGCTAGAGAACTGAACATTTAGACAGCCACTCCTTATTATATTTACTTTTGTCTTTTTTATTCCCACCCATGAAATAGGCTTTCAGGTATAAAGTTTAATCTGCAATGTAAATCTATGCTAAATTGTTCCCTTAGTTTGTGTCAGGTTGATTTATCACTTGTTTGATTTTTATTTTAAATTGAGATTTTTCTAGAGATCACCATTCAACAAAAGCAGGAGAAATAACTTATTCGATCTGATTATTTCATATGCAATGTAAGTTTATGCTAAATTGGTGCTTTTGTTTGTGACCATTTGATTTATTACATGTTTGTTTTTGTTTTTAAATTGGTACTTTTTTAGTGATCACCACCCAACTATAAACGAGAGAGGTAACTTATTCACCCCTTTTTCTGATTTTTTTCTTAATTGATCACCCCAACACGGCTTGCTGCCAAAAGATGCCAGTCATGTGATGGTTCCTTTTGAGTGACTAACCAGACCTCCTGTCTTCCTTTCACTCTTTCGGTTTTCATTTCTTCTCCCATAATTTATTCCTGTCTTCTTTTTATGAAACCTATTTTTTCCTACAAGATTAAAGAAAGATTAAAGGCTGTATTCCAGAATGTTCCGTGTTGTCTGCATTTTCTTCTTTCATATCTTTCCTTTTTTTGATTCATTTTATTATCTCTTCTTTGTCAGGAACAATCGAATATGGAGATTTATAACTAATCCGATAGAAGAAATTCTAAAATAATGGTGTGGTGGGGGGGGGGAGCACATGAAAATATAATATATTATTGCATTAATAACAACGGAGTATGTGTTCTTTTGAATAAATCAGAAAATCTCTAAAAAAAAAAAAAAGAAATAAAGCAATGAATTCTTGAATCAAAGCTCTAGACATATACATTTTCCCGGGTGAGTTTAAAGGCAAGACAAGCAAATTAAAAAGTATACCATCCGAATTAAAAAAAAACAGTCTGCGTAAGTTTTTAAAATACTTCATTCAAATAAATACAAAAATGAAATACGGCAAACAAATTTTAAAAATACTGAATACAAATGAAAAAATACACAAATTTATTTTAAAAAAAAAAAAAGAAAATTGATCTTGATAATTTGGAGTGTTTATTTACTACTAATGTTAATTTTTTAGGTGAAATCAGCTGAAACTTATGTCGTAATAAAATTCATGGGTCTTTCAGTAAGTCCACAATAAAAGTTAACGTTCATAAAATTGAATTATGACTACCCCCCCCCCCCCGAATCACATTGGATTTTTTTTTAATCGGCGAATATGACCCCGAATGCTTGGTCATTTTTGTCAGTCCACACCACACCGTGTATTCTCAGCGAAAAATCTTCAAAAATTGCTTTTTGAATTTCCTGGTAAAATCATTGCAGCCGTGGATAGGATCTGTCTGAGTTGCAAAATTTAGCTCATGTCGGTAACCTTCAGTTGCAAATCCACTGTTGATTTTTTCCTTCTCAATGTAGACATATGAGCTATAGGCAGATTCACACATATTATTGAAATCCTTACTGGAAACCCATACCTCACAAAAAAAAAACGTCAAATTTGTACGTGATTTACTTTTATCGTCAGAATCTTGGTGTCATTAGTAAGAAAAAAGATCGGGAAAAAAATGAAGGAAATTGTTCGTGAACTAAAACCGGAAATGTTTTGAAAACAGTGCAAAAAACTGTAGAAAAAATACATGAAATGATCTGCATTTGATTTTTCTTTCAATTCCATGAATGAAAGACATTGATATCGAAATTTCCCCAAAATCGGATATCTATTACATTTGATATAATTCTATGTACTTACACAAAAAAAGAACAACGTTTTGTTGAAGAGATTACCATTTGGAATTTCAGGGTGGAATTTTTTTTTCTTCAATGTGATGAACTTCCGCCCCCAATTCCTTTGATGACTATTTCAATCCATGATAATTGTTCAATAATGAGTTTTGTGCATCCATGAAGATAGATCCTTTGCAAAATAAATAATACCAACCATTTTGTAAAACCAGCTTCACTGAATATGGACCAAAGCATTATTTAGGAATTTAGAAATAAAAGTGAAATATTGCTCTTCTTGGCAAGTTTGTATCTAGATTTGCTAACTTATATTTTATGACTACTTTTTTGTAAAAAGAAAAAAATATTAACATTAAAAAGATTGTTTTTCTCTTTCGATTAATTTGATTTTTTAATATTGTTTTATTCTTTCTGTCACTGCTCATGGTCGGAAGTCATTTGATATTAATGAAGCAGTAGTGAATTATTGAAAAAAAATGATTACTATCGCCTGTTTTTTTGTTTTTAATTGAATAATATTTCTGACGGGATTACCATAACTATTAAAGTCTTACCAATTGAGAAAGAATCCAAGTTGACCCCAATTTTTTTTTGTCTTTCAATGATCAATTCTTGTCGTATGGTCTTGTCTTTCAACGCTCAATACAAGTTGTCTAGTATTGTTAACATAACCTGTCAATCATTTTTTGATCTCTGGTGAAGGATTATACCAAACCCAACCATTGAAAAATGCCATATCTTATTTTATTTTATTTTTTTTTATGCAGCATGTGACGATTTTTAACTACATTTCAGTGGATGATGAAACAAGCTTTTGCAAATTGAAAGATATCCATTGTAAATGCCAATTATTTTTAGGCGATTTTTCAATCATAGATTTTCAATTTTCAGACCTGTCAACGAAACAACATCAGATTTTATTTCAAAAAGTAACTTCGAAGTTGTAATTGAACTTTTGTTTTGATTTTTTCTTGAAATTATTTGGATATTTTTCTTTCGGAGACCAGCAAGAAGAAACTTAAGAGCACATTTTTTTAAAGTTGGATTGCATTTTCAAATAAAGTGTCGAAGACTTCAAAAGTTGCGTGAGTCTGCCCATATGAGGATCCAGCCATTTTGAATATCTCGAGAACCGGTTGTGCGTACTTGATGCAACTTCGCAACCAATCGGGGGTCAGGGGTTTGCGAATGAGTAAACAGGCACTCTTTCATGGTTGGTAGTGAGACGCCATTGAGTGAGCATGTGTACCATACGACTGTGGCAATCACAGTGTCTCAGTGAGTCTTTATTCACGTCCTGTGCAAATTTGTTTTTGCAAAAACATTGCATTATCTATATATGTAAGCCCACACTCTTTTAAATCGATGACATTAAGGAAAACAGCACGAAAAGGGAACATCGCAGACTTTGGTGTACGTTTGGTGCTTAGGGGAGTCCTTTGCAGAGGACTAAGCTACCATTGTTGTAGACAGGGTATTTTTTTTATTACTAACCAAAGACTGAATATTTCCTAGGTTGATCTTGTTTGTTTTAGTTTGGTTCACTTAACAAAATATTGATTCATTGAAGACAGCCCTACGACTAGTTCAACGATGATTTAACTGCTTACAACATTGTCCTTTGAAGTGTGTTAAGCTTTTTTCTTCGTCATTTGTCAAAAGTCTTGGTTCAATGTTTCTTTGCCTACTTCACTGTTGTTCTCCATAGTTGATCAAAAGTAACACGAATGGCAGCTGAATATCCAACGATTCTATTTTCCGAAAAAGAAAAATATTCGAAGCAACATCGGAAGTAAGGGATAAAAACTATTGATTTTAGCTCGGGCCTTCTCTTCCCTGTATCCAAATTATATTTTGAAACACGAATACCACCATTGGGTCCGGCTCCCCGTCGCATGTCTGCTCGGGAAGGACTCGAAAACTCGACTCCTAACCCGTACTGACGAACAGAAAATACGATCCTTCGTCTCCAAGTTTCCCCCTCGGATTCAAACAATTCTCTGTGTCTCAATAGCTGATCGGGTAGGCACCCACCAGTGTTTATTCCCTTTGTCAGATCTACTACTACATTGCAATGATTCGTGCACTCTCTCTACGATCCTGATACCCTAACACCTTTTGGGGGTCGTTTTCTTATCCTCTCTGGTCAGTATGAACCAACACTGCTACACTTTTTTTCTCACTTTAACATTTCATTTATTCATTTTGAATGCACGTTTGCAGCACAAATAGCTCTGTTATATTTATATATCCCATTTACGTACATGTCACTTTGTGAAACAATTCGCTGGATAGCTATGGACTTTTGAGAGCAGTTCACTTTTTGATATCGATGTATACATATCCAAGAGAACGATTTTGAAAGAGTCGGTATAAATTGATAGTTGGGGGAAATTTTTTTTCCTTCATGTAAAAATTCTGTGAGCATTAAGATGGCAATCCTCCGTGCGATCAATAAGGGTCTCATGAAAACTGTGTTCCTTCTTCAATCACTGAGTTTTTTTTCTCGATGTCTTCTTCGGTAATCATTGGTTTGACATACATAAACCAACATACAAAGGTCCCAAAAGTTATAAAATTACTCGCAAAAATGTATTTCATCTTTTAAAAAGTACAATTAAGCAATTTTTTTTAAAGTAAAACGTCGATTTGGTACGGTGGATGCACCGTTTCCATCGAACCTGGACGAATTCATAATGTGAAATATAATAAAAAAAAGGAAATACAGGCTCTTGATTCCATTATTGCTTTATATCTGATAGTATGCTGTTTAATTATACGTTTGAATTTTTTAAAACAACTTTTGGAGCCTTTGTATGCTGGTTGGTACATCACCATAGGCTTATGCATGCTAGATAAAGATTGCAGTTTATATACTCTTGAGTACGTGTATGTAATTACTTTGAACCTGATAAGTCTATAAGACCAAAAAGCTGATTTTAATCAAGTTGCGTAAGCATTTTATCCACCTTAGACTTAATCAAGTTAGTCAGATTTCTTATCAGTTGATATATGATGGGTTAGATAAACGAAAGAAATAAAAGCTGTCTGTGCACCTTTTTAAATTGCAAGCAGAGGTTAAGAGCACAATCCAGGGTGTCTGAAGAAAATATATCACCACTCTTTTTAGAATTGCTATTCTCTGTTGTTAGAATCGAACTGGATAGATTATTCACAAATAGAAGTAAGGGTCACTGGAACTTGTATCTGTCTTTTTGCTCTTCGTTAAAAATCAATTGTAAATACCATGCTCTTCAAAACCAGTTCAATCATCGAACCACGCAGATATCTTCGGATGTGGTATAAAAACAACACCATAATGAATGAATTTAATGACTCAAATAACACTTTTAAAGAGAAGCAAAATCCTAATTTGAACTACTATAGCCATTAAATATGGCCAAGTGTTCTATCCTTCCCTTTTTTTCATATTTGCATGTTATTATGTGTTTGTGAGTTCCAGTACTCCTAGCCATACCTCTTTGTCTACAGACTTGAAAAATTAGCATCGGTACTCCGCTAGACCATTTCTGAATTTTTTTTCTTTAATTTTTTTTTTTTTTGTGGTTTTAATTTTGTCGGTTACAATAATGACATGGTTATTCTCTGATTGAACTTCTTTTTTTTTTTTTTTTTTTGTACATGGCTACAACTTTTGAGACTACGGTTGTTCAATTATTGACTGTGATGGCGAGTCAGTAAAATGTTTAATAACGTTAATGCCTTTTCAAGAGACTCATCAATGATGAAAGCATTTGTCCTGCAGGTGCAAATTCACAAGATTTAGTAGAGATTAAATTATTCTTGACTTTTATTAAGTAATATGTACTCAAAAGATCAATTCCAACATTCTTGTTAAGTAAACTGAAATGGAATAATTGTATTACCACTAAATGCGCAATCATTATTATTTTGAATGTAAGTCATTAATCATAACAAACCTGGCTTTCTTTCCAAATGATGTATTTGGATATTAGGTCGACTAAGAGGCAGTGAGAGGATTTTACTGACAGAAATAAGTGAAATCATTTAATGTTATCTAATACGAATCAAACGATTGTAATTTGGCAAATTTATATAAATACTTGCTAAAACCAGTGTCATGTTTATGTGTTATGTATACTGAACATAAAGAAAGGAATCAGTTTAGCATACTACTTATATTGTAAATAAGATCTCTAAAATCCATAATCTTTTGCCGAAACTATTCATTTTGAAACCTCACCTAGGACAATTGATGATGTATGACGGAACTGTGTCAAATTTGGTTGAGTTACGCCAATGTTTAAGATGGAGGGGACAATGACAAACACAGCTATATATATATATATATATATATATATATATATATATATATATATATATATATATATATATATATATATATAAGAGTTGTGTATGAAGTAACTAAGTGTTTGCTGGTTTTTTTTTCGTTGAATGTCATTGGGAAAGTCTAGTTTCAACTAAATTTAAAAGAAATCGCTCTCAATTATATAGTGACAGCCGTGTTAAAAAATTTGTCATAATTGGCTTTTTTTCTATTGATTGTTGGATTGAAAAACGAGAGGAAACGCGAGACATCTTAAACATATGCGTTCTATGCAAGTTAAATGAATGACTAAAACACACAAAGAATGTTTGAAAAGATACAATGAATGATCAGCTATTTCGAAAGTGGTTTATACAAAATGTACAGCAGAATTCTCGTTGAACGATGCTATACCTTCAGGTAAGCCATTTAAGGTTGATTGCGATCAAATTAAGACATTACTTGAGGATAATCAATTTTATATTGGATTCTCACTATATCTAAATCAAGCCATGAAAATTATTTGCCCAAGTGCGGTCACAATACTTGCTTTTATGTGTGGATTCCACGTAACGAAAATGTTCCATTTGGCAAACAAAATTCGAAAGCAGATCAGGAAAAGAGAATAATTCGTAAAGATGTGAAATGCAAAGGATCGTGAAGCAAGCAAAATGAACCCAAACTAACCATTCCAAAAGATAGTCTCCGTAGAACTGAGCGATTGATTCGAACAAGTATTGCTCCCAGAGAGATCATCTGAAAACAGAAACAGATAAAATCGTTCTAGAATTAATTGATACAAAAAAGGGTAATATTCTAACAGGCTATCGCTAACCTACGTGTTTCTTTGTTGTCAAGCCAAAAATGCTACAACCTGACTGGGAATTGTTTTCTCATTCGTCGTACTAACCCAACATTGTCCCTTTCAATTGACATTTATTCCGGTCGAATATTTCCGGTGAAAATTAACCACCTGAAAGATAGCAAAAAGACACCTAGATTTGATTTTTGCTCGGAAAGATCTAAAGAACTACAAGGTACTTTTGGTGTATTCAATATTAACAGCATAAAGAAAATCAAGAAATGAAGTAACTCTTAAAAAAATAGGCCTATGGATAATCAGTTTTGACTCAACAAATTGGAAAACTGGTTGAATTTATTGAAATTTCAGAGCAATTAATATTTGCTGAATCACTCACAATCAGTGTCAAACTCACATACAAGTTGGGGGTATTCTAACCAGGGCCTCAATCGGCCTTCTAGAAAAATATTCCATTTGTAATGATTAGAAACATATAAAAAAAAATGTTTTAAATTGCGATGTATCGAATACGTATAAGTTTCAGGGTATTTATTACAGAGAAAAACTAAATTGTTTTCAACTGAATCACTATTTTTTGAGGTAATAGAAATAACCCTAGTTACATGATTATTCTTTGGAAAAGATTTTCAGGTATATCTGCGACCCTTAATTATCTTCACGCGATCCCTGGAAAGGTCATGATCCCTGCTTTGAGAAGCTCCGTTCTTTCCAAGAGCCCCCAGTTTCTCCAATGTGGAAGTACTCACAATAATTTGCTTACTTTTTTATTACTACTTTTCAACCAGTTGTCTCTCTAGCTTTCTCGATTGTGAGGTATATTCAACTATCTTCAATATCGTTAAATCTTCGACAAAAATTTATTTGGCATTATAAATTAAAAATGCCAAATAAATCCATGTCGCAGGTTACAGAGTAGAGGTTTGGGAAATACGATAAATAATTGAATCAAATATATACTTGATTAACGCCAGTGAGCCAATCAGTTAAAATATAGTGATTGAAAGAAAGGCTTGGAAAATTGTTTGGATGAATCATAGAATAATCATGATATTTTATTTTGGAAGATTTAACAGCGGTTGCAGCAACCAAGGATTCGCTTGATCTCTATCATGGACGTTGCGGAGTCAGTACTTTCTGAACTTGTCAACTTCTTCATGCAATTTTATTTTCTGCCAGCCGCAGTTTTGCATATGATATCTTGGGACCAAACTTGTTAGCCCTGATGTCCAACGTTTGTCTGACATTCTTGCAATATGACCAGCCAATTGCCATTTGAGTTTTCTAATGCATTCGATTATATTTCCAATTCTTGTTTTTTCTCCAACATACAGTGCTGTCTTCTGATATTTTCGAATCACGTGAAGCATGATTCTTCTGGATGTTGCATGGTTCTTAGTTTCAGGGTCAATCTTTAAGTTAGGTTTCATGTTCCAGCTCCATATTGGGAGAAGGTATTTGTTGTATATCCTTTTAGGACTGATGGAATTTTCAGGATTTTGAAGGTTGAGCTTGCCCCACCGAAAACTTGCCAAATTACGGTGATTCTTTGCTTGATTTCTATAAACAGTTATTAGAAAAATTTTCTCCGTTTCTGGTTAGCAAATCAAATATCAACGAGCTTGCATATGATGATTACGTTCTTTTTCATTTCAAATTCTATGGTGAGCACAGATTTTGTCGAAAACTCCAGAGTTACAAATAAGTGCACATAGTCTGGGCATCTCTCTTCGGTAGATTTGCATTGATGAGTCCTGTAAAATTAAAGATAAATAAGAAAACATCACTTGCAACGGGTGTTTGATAACTTCACTCGAATATAACGGGTTTATTCTGATGAAGACCCTGACATGCATGAGTATGTTTACTGTAATCGAGTTGGATGATCAGACCGCTTAAAATAAAATCTTTATCGTATATGGTGAACAGTAACAACAGACTAGTCAACTCGCAAATGTACTCTCCTTAGTGGAAAAGAATATCCAATTACCGGGGTCGGCAATCTTTTGGAGAGGCGGTCCGGATAAGAAACTTTTTTATATGCCTTGTAGGCCAAGTCAAATGATAGACTAAACAGTGATAATTCAAGGCAATGGTAACAACTTTTTTTTTCTAAATTGAATTTTTTTTTTGTTGTTGTAGAAGTATATACTTACATAAAGTGCAATTTAGTATCAGTCAATGTTAACGATTCTAATGGGGCATACTGTCAAATTGTGGCTCAGATTTGTTGTATATTATTCATTATGTATGATAAGGTCTGACTATTTTCTTCGTCTACGTGTTCATCTTTCTCACAACGCCTCGGTCGTGCACACACGGTTTTAGACTGCAGAATCCCCATTTAGCGTGCCAGCTTGTTTGAATCGGATACGCTACATCAGTTTTATTTGTATCCGGGTTGTGCTATCGGGGCCCAAAATGAAAACGGATATGGCGTGTTTGGCCCAACCGAGCATGCGCTCTAAATGGTGAATCGGCATTCTAGAAGCAACAGCGCCCGACAAGAGCCAAGGGATGCACGACTGAAACGTAAAGTAAAAATAAATAAATTCATAGACGAGGGGAATTGTTCAATAATACCATACATAATACACTTCGTATAACAAATTTCAGACAAGATTTGTGTATATTAATAGAACAAAAAGAATGATTCATTTGAGGTCACACTCAGTGAATAAGGACCGTTGTGCACTGGCTTGAATGTTCCAATGACTCAGACAGCTATGTTTGTAGGAATTAAGTTTCTTGTAGGTCCAACCATGTCAAATTGGTTAACGGAAAAGAACTGGACCGAACCTGGTTCAATCCACACACCCAAAAGAACTATGTTCTCAATTTCATATTTTTTGAAAAAGAAAAACAAAATAAAATAAATCTAAACGTATGAACTCCGTAGTTCACAACTAATTTCGGTACGTAAAGACCTATCAAGGGTCGATAAGCTATTCAACCGACCAACCAACTAACCAATCGTTTGAGACCACTATCAAAATGAGACCTTCACTGTCTTTGTCGTAATAATCTCACACAGTCGATGAAATCAAGCCATGGGTGGGATTTGGCCCCCGGGCTGCAGGTAGCCGATCTGTCCTAATATATAGGTATTAACTGAGCAAAGCCTTTTCCAGCATAGTCACAAAAATTTTGTTGGGTCAATCTTCCAAGGGCAGAATGTTAGCTCACCTTGCAAATCACCATCCGAAATCATGGTTTTCACCTTGGCTCGAACACCAATCATTGGTATGAGTGAAGTATATAATCATCTTACCCATTAACAAAGACCCGTCCACATGTATATTTTCCAAACTTGACTTGGTCAGGCAAACCACTATCTCATGTTAAAGTGATTAAGCAACGAGAATAGATCCGGGAATAACACTTAACAAGAAGAGGAGACAGATTGTCACGTAATATATCAATGAGCAAAAATTCAAACTTCTTTTATTGGAAATATCTGTACACTCTACTGCTCGTGGTAATCATAAAAAGGTGACTTGTTAAAGTTATGACGACAGTAGATATGACTCAAGGTTAAGCGCCTTCTCTAGAGCAAGGTTTCTCAAGCTTTTCGCACTAACATAACCCCGAAGACTGAGTGAAACATTTTTGGTACCTAAAAGATTTATACTATAGATAGATATAATCATAATGATATAATTAGAAACTTATTTGGCGTACAATCTTTGGGACAACCAGATGTGTTTTATAAACAGACGAAATGCTTTTTGCGAGCATGATATTGTATAATTCTTAGATTGGAAATTTAGTACACATGACTATCGTTATTTATATCTATAAAGTTAATCTCAATTTTACATTAGGCGACTTTTCTCAACGAAAACCAATTACTGATGTCTTGTACAACTGATAAATCTTGACTTTTTACTCCAATACCACATAATAGTTAATTCGAAACTGTGAATAGTTTATTTGAAAAATCGGCCGCAAAATTTAGAAAAATATATGATGCAGGAGTCCAGGGTTCGTTCTGTGGGGCGTAGTTTGAGAAAACCTACTTTAGAGCATGTGGTTGTATGGTAGTCATGGAAACCATTGCTGGTGAGTTTGTGATTCACTGGTTGCTCTGTGGAAGTACTATTCCTAATGCTGTTCGAAATATTGCGTGGCATTAATTTTCCAAATGATGATAGTCTGTCTACTTTGAAAATCAGCATTATGAAGTTGTTAGAATTCGTCAACCAAAACTGTCAACATAAAATCTATTTATCTTTGTGTTGCGCTTACAGGCCACAACGACGGAGATAGGGACTGAACACATATACTCCTTATCAAGTACAGAAAACTTTTTTTTTCAACTAATCAGCAGCAAGATAGGTTTGTATATTGTGGGTAAATTTACTATATATGTTCGTGATAAAGTGGCCGTTGTGTTCGATGTATCCACACAAATTCTGTTTTTTTTTTTTTCCTAATTTTACTTTTTCAATGATCCAACAAAAAAAGCAAGAAATAACTTGAACACACCTCTTTTTCAATTTTATCGTTCATTATCTGCAACATAGCATGACATCATAAGAAGTATTTTTTCAGATTTTCAGCCCTCTAGCTCCGTTTGCACTCCAGTACATACGACATACATAAGCAGCTAGGCCAACTTTAAAACTGAAGAAATCTATGTTGAGGGTTTTGGGGATAGTTTTGGTTGTCAGTTTTTTAAACAAGACTCCTTGACAAAATAATGATTTGAAGTTAAAGTGAACTCTCCATCAATAGTCAATAATTGAACAACCGTAGCATTAAGATTTGAAGTAATGTCAGAAAATTCCATCGAAGAATAAATTTGATCGGAAGGATTTTATTCATGAGATAACTGGGTTTTTTTCAGTGGGAAACGTCTTAAATACAGTAAAAAAGAGAACATTTATAAAAATCTAGATTCTTCAGAATCTAGATTGTACCAATAAACCAGTGAAAATAAGACTCTAAAAAGTCAAAAAGGCTCTTAGGAAAAAAGAAAGGAAGGGTATCTAGAGGAGTACAATGCCAATTTTAGACAAAATGGTATGACCAGGAGCGCTGGAAAGTACAGACATGAACCCAGAAACACATGCACGTGTATAAAAGAGGATAAATGGCTCCGGTCGTTCAATGAAAACTAACTTGGATTTAACCCAACAATATCTTTAGCGAGATTTGTAAAATATTGGTAATGCCTACAACTAAAATAAAAATGTTCCACAAAAAGTTATTTAAAGAAAAAATAATTTGGATTCATAAAGTTTGGACTACATAATAATATTTGCCTTCTAAATTTCATAACATCGTGTCTACGTGCTTAGGTCAAAGAACTTGGGACCGTATTTCTAGTACTTGATTTCATTTTCTATTTTGTGAATAAATTCTTTGAAAAAAATTATGGTTCATTTATGAATTCTTTCATGAATTCTTTTATGAATTGTTCGGGCATAAAGATTAGAAAATAAACTAATTCAGGAAATCTATGTTTGAATTTATTTTTTGACAATCTATTATTGAAATGATGCATTATGATTAATCTGGAATAAATTGATTGATTGATTTTAAAATTGGTTGGTTCTGTGAATTTTTATTTCTTTTTGGAAAGATTTTCATGAACAGACGGGAAACAAACAAATGTACTGAATCCATACAGGATAATTTTATGAATATAGATATGTGTGTTTTGTGTGTATGTGTGTGCACACATATATATATATATATATATATACACATATATATATATATATATATATATATATATATATATATATATATATATATATATATACATATATATACATATATATATATATATATATATATATATATACATATATATATATACATATATATATATATATATATATATGTATGTATATATATATATATATATATATATATATATTTTGTGTGTGTATTGTAAGTAATGTGCTGTTTTTATAGAAACGTTGCTTAATATTTTTTTAATAGAGTTAGTATCAACTTACCATCAGTATATATATATATATATATATATATATATATATATATATATATATATATATATATATATACATATATATATATATATATACTGGTTTACTGAAAATATTGGAAATATTCTGAACACTTTATCTACTTTATTTCCGGGGCACGATTCAATGTTTACTCTCTCTTGCATCCAAGGATAGACTGATGTTATATTGGATTGCTTAACTTGTTGTCCTAGGAACTTTGCATATAATAATATTCTCAATATTGTCTTTAGTGTATATCCTGTCGGAAAATACCCTTTGTTCTGTTATATATATATATATATATATATATATATATATATATATATATATATATATATATGTGTGTGTGTGTGTGTGTGTGTGTGTGTGTGTGTGTAGCAGATATGAAAAGATACGGCAAAGTGTTGACTGAAATGACAATTGGGAGGTGAATAGGGAAACCCAAGAAATAGGCGTTACATCTAAATTTTTTTCTATTTTGTGGGCATATTTTGATGCATTTCGACCAGGGCTAGATATCTTCTCAAGACAAAAATAGTTTGACGGTTCACAAAAAAAAAATAACTGTTTACATGTTTGATGCTGAAGTGAATGAAAATATTTCTGTGTTGTTTGGTTGTTTGGTTGAGAGGAGGTGTTTGTATCTCTGTAGATGAAAGTAACATTCGGTTTGAAATGAGATGGGTCTATGTGAGGTGGGTCAGAGGGTCTTTGTGTCCTGTGTCTGTCGGTCTTTGGCTTGTCTCTGATGAGAAAGGCAGAGAGGGGCTGAAATGGTCATTTCTCAGGAATGGTAGGTCTGTTTGATAATTTTTATCATGGGATTGAGAGGTTGTGTCTGGCATTTAATGGATAGATGCGGGTATATAGCAGGGTGGGAGCAGGTGTGTAATTTTCATTTGATCTTTTAGCCTTTCACTGCCTTTCTTATCTTAGACAAACCAAACACCAAAGGAAACAGGAAACAAACACCGCCTGAGCCAGCCTTTCACAGACCCATTTCATATCAAAACAAATGTTACTCTAACCTACACAAATATTAACACCTTCCCATCTGCTCCTACTAAATAACCAAACAATGCAAAAATATCCCCATTCTCTTCGGCATCAAACATGTGAATAATTTTTTCTTAGTGGACTGCAGCAAATATTCTTATCTTAAAAAGATGTCTAGTTCAGTCGAAACGCATCGAAATAAGCCAACAGAATAGTAATAGAATTGAGATGTAACACCTATCTCTTGAGTTTTTCTCTTCACTTTCCAAATGTCATTTTCATATATATATATATATATATATATATATATATATATATATATATATATATACTAAACATTTCGGAGAAATAACCCAACACGTGTTTCAACCAATTGGCAAGAGTTGTGTATTTGATTTTAGTTTTTAATCTAATTGCTTATAAAATTACCGTTAAAACGCATTGTTTAAACTTAATCGAAATGTATTTTATTGCTTGGATTTCGCTCATGAAAATGATTACAGAATAATATCGCCATGACGATGACAAAGTCAGTCTTGAATTATTCAAAGTATCAGTTTGAAAGGAAAAAACGTTAAAAAATTTTTATATCTGGAGAGTGTCTTTCCCCCAGGGGTAAATTTTGGGGCAGTAATGATTTTATCAAAATCATCAGTAAGAGTATTTAATGACAGCTAGTTCTATCTATTCACCTGAAGAGATGTTTAAGACATTGAAACACAGTATAAAGCTATTTTCCAGACTTTTTAAAACTTTTTTTTACAATATATATATATATATATTAACACTTTCTTACATAAAAAATATGTCTTATTTACTCAAAGCTTCGATTTTAAAGATGAATATATGCACACAAGTCACGCGCTATAACAGAATAGCAGTGGGACTCAAGCTTGGAAAAGTAGTTCAAATTGAAATTGAGTTGCAAATCAAGATTTATTATGCTTCGATCTGATCTGCTGTAGAAAAGTACAAGCACAAACCACACAACATCAGACCGATGGCTAAACACAAATGAGTGAGTGTCATATTGTTGGCTTGCATGCCTCAAAGCGCTGCCGGTCTGTTGTATCGAATTAGGGGAATTATGCTTATTAAGTCTTATCTAGAAATGTTGGATGACGTTATGATACTATCCACCCAGTACCATATGGGTTGATTCTAGGGTTTTCATCATGATAACGACCCAAAAGAAACCGCAAAACTAATCAGAGTCTACTCTGGAGACAATGATATTCTGTGGCGGTGTTGGGTGGCTGGCTTCGTTGGTAGATCGGGTATTTTTGGCAGAGAGTCAAAAACCAACTTCCGATCCAATTAAGCGCACAAACAGAAATGATTTCCACATTTATTTGGTAGAATCTTCGAGAACGTCACATGAGAAGTGGCAGTACATTCCCTACCTGCCACTCCCTGACATTCCCGTTCATGGACTGTTTTGATTCAGCAACTTTCCTTACTACATGTGAATTGAATTGTTTGATGCAAAAATAATCCCTGCTGCTTGCAAATATTAGTAATTTTCAAGCGTCAATTACATTTCTGATAGGGAATGGCAGAGAGTGCCAAGGATAAAAAGTACCACCCAATTAGAAGCAGTAAGGAATTCAATTAAACGTGATACGGTAGCCAAAGACATTTGTTAACCTACCTTTATTATTTCGTGTACTTTTGATTACTAATGTAATCTGTTATATGTGAGATTGAGTTAGAGGGACACGTTGGACTTGTGGGCAATTTTGAAAAACTTCTCTTGATAAGATCTCTGACAAAATCTTTTCATCAGCCTAGGTACCAATTGTGCAACGTCGATTCGGCATTTTCTCATCATTACGTTAACTGAGTAATTCTGAGTAGATCCTGCGACCACCAACTTATACAAGACTGTTAAAGAACGTCATAGTCAATAAAATTCTGATAGGAACTAGTTAGCGCCTATATATTCAAATTGTCGAGTTGAAATATATTCTAACGGTTTCAGAACCAAAACATTGGTTTTTCTTTCACTTTTTGTCACTAATTCAATGTGTCTCACCCGATGGTCCAGCATACCCCACGGTGGCACACTTCGGACCCTATAAAATAGAAATAGGGTTGTTGAAGGAGACATTGAGCTTCAAACATCAGGGGTTTGTTGGACCTTTGGACACTTTTTATATCTAAATTTATCCTTTGATAACGCATTGTGAAGGACTTGATACTGGCTGACATTAGGCAACATGTATTATCGTTACTCTGAATGAGAATCTGGGGCTTGGTCGCAAAAGCTGTCAAAGGCTTATAAAGTGGTCCTTCGTGTCCCATTCTCCTCCACTTGTTATACGATAAAATATCATTGGATTGTCCCAAAACCTATTGACTGTTTTATTTTTGACAAAAAAGCATTATCTTACTGTGCCTAACAATTCATGTGGAAATCAATTTCAATCATAAGAGCAAAAAAGTGCTTTATTCTGCATATAGTTTAGAAGATATATGAATTAAATATTTTGAAATATTCTTGATGTTTTGTTATCGGGACAACTACCTCCGGTACAACTGTCCCAATGGGATGACAGGCATGTGGATAACTGCACACCGGATAAATGACTCTTAACAATCGTCCCAAGGTCAATTTCCCATGGATCTGATCATTCAAATTGCCAGTGACTCTATTTCCACAAAATTTAACTCTGGGTTTTTCAGTTGCTGCACATGTTGAAGTGAGTGACTCCACTCCAGGTCCCTGTAGCTTCTAAATCCATTTCATTCGTCACTAACTTCGAAGACCTAGCCTAGACAGGGAGATTTGTGATATGTCACGTCCAGATAGAGACAGTTGATACCGTTGCCAGCATAAGGGCATCACTTTGCTTTTTCCACGGTCGTTTTGCTGTTACTGGGGGAAAATTGTCAGGGTTTTGAGAACCAACTTAGAGCCGCAAAGAGAGCACAGGAAATTTAATGGGAGAGAAAATGATCAATAAAGATTAGAATAAACAATAGTATACAGAAGAATAACAGATTATATCCGTTGGACAGTAAACGCAGTCGGAAAAGACCAGGTTCAAGATAGAATGATGAGATAGAAGTTTGCCAGTATAACATCGCAATGGTTAGTGCAATTGCAGTCGTCATCGAAGGAGATGGTTGAGGCCTTTGTCCAGCTGCAGACTTATAATGGCTGATTTTGATGATAAAGATGATGATCATCTAGGGGCAGTAACCGGTGTTTGTGTCCCTAAGTTAACCAACACTATCGTACACGTGATGAAGTGTTAAGGCACATAATGTAAACCACATCCCTCGCCATACACGATAAAAGCAGACTCGTTTATACCCTTTTCTCACCCAGAGCTCAACCACCTCAATATAGACGATCTGGCGGTCATTCAATCAGTGTTACATACAGATCGATACCACTTGCCAATCGACTTTAGCATTGGGCCTGCTGATAGCCGAGAAGAGCAACCTGATGTGTGCAGATTGCTTAACCGGATGTTCCAAAAGACAAACGCCTCTCACCAGGTGGTGTCAATAACTTAGTTTATTGAGTTCTTAGATAACAAAAGGCAGAGTTAGATTTTTCTATTCTTCCATTGTAGATTGGTGTTAGTGGATTCTTTTCACTCCGGTGTATGCGACTGTCTGGAGTGTTGGAATCTTGCCGAGCACATTCAATACACGTAAGAAAGAATCAATGGACTTAGACTGCTCGCATTTATCGTCGTAGAGGTGTTATAGCAATGGACAGAGCGCCGGGCTAAAAGGATCCAAGGTCAATATCCGGTGCCTGGATAATGCAAACCTCGTCTATGAGCTACAAGGCTGGAAATAGAATAATTATTCAGGCGGTAGAAAAATTCAACTAAGCTTTAAAATGGAGGGTCGGTATTGTGTCTCTCAAAAAAAAAATACCTGTCAAAAAAGAAATGATTTTGAAGAGAAATTCATTACAGGTCTGGTTTGTCACTCTAAAGAAACTGTCATGTGATCGATATTTTTTGGCAGTATACTGTGATGTGGTGATCAATTAAAAAAATTGAAAAGGGTTGACCAATGAATAAGTTATATCTCTCGCCTTTTGTTCGGTAGTGAGCGCTAAATATATCTAAATTTTCTTTGAATAAATGTGATGCAACCGGACGCAAACTAGGGGACCAATTAAGTTTAAACTTATAGTGTAAAATTAAACTTCCAACGAGAACTAGAATTATTAAGGATACTATTTTTCGAATTCCAGCCCTCTAGCTTCATTAATGATCGACAGGTATATTGACAGCCGGCTAGCTGGCTAGCCAGCCAGAAACGATTCAAACTGAAAAAATTTATGTTGATATTGGTAATATTTGTTGATAGTTTCCAATAATATATTAGGGATTGGGGAATTTAATCGAGCTTTACATTTGCTATGTTGGTAAAGTTCATAAAGTGAATAAATTTACCTCTCAAAAAAGAAAATGATTTGAAAAGAAATTAATAACACGTAGACAAAAATATTCTATAGAGGAGACTCGAAGTCGATTTACTATAAGTTATCATCATGAATAAGTGGCCAACCCTCATTTTTTGCATAAAATACAAAAGCAACTTTGAAATGCTTAATGATATAACTTATACAAACCTGGTGCATAGGTGATGATCATCTAGCATGATAACCATTACACGAAGGCAGGCGCGATATATCAAAGTGATATCAGTTTCTAGGTAGAAAGACAACCTTCCCGCTCTAAATAGCTTCATCATCAACATCAAGATCAGCAGCAGCAGTAAAATCGTTTCGAGCGTCCGTTGTTGGTCATAAACCTTCCCCAAGATCCGTCATACTATCTTTGGCGTCACGAAGCCAGTACTTTCTGAGCTTCTCTAGTTCGACACACCATCTTATTTTCTGCTGGTCACAATTTCACACGTACGATCTCGGAGTATCAACGTTGTAATGTTTAGTAGTTGCTTGATATTCTCGACGCATGACCAGCCCATTGCCATCCGAGTATACTTATCGATCAAATAATATCTCTGATTACTGTTCTTCTCTAATACAATGTTCTGTCATCTGATTTCTCCATTGTGCAAGTCACGTGGTTTTCCATTTGAGGGTCAATCTTTTGATAGCCCTTTTTTCCAAGCTCTTGTATTACCACAAAAAAGCATAAACAACATCCATCTCACTCCGCATTAAATAACTTTCAATACCATTCACATTCCTCAGTTGGCCTTGTTAAACATCATGATGTATTAATATTAATGGGTCAACCTTGCATGTTTAGATGAAAAGCAATAAAAAAGATTGATAAAACTAGTTCAAATCGATAAAGCAAAAATAATAATAATAATAATAATAATAATGATGATAATAATAATAATAATAATAATAATAATAATAATAATAATAATAATAATAATAATAATAATAATAATAATAATACCGGGGCAGATAGCAGAGAGAATATATCCATGAAAAAAAAGAGAGATGTGACCAGGAAAACAGAAAGGATTCAGAAGAGTAACCAAGTGGGCAAATGACATGCTCTTCATCGACCAGATGATCTTAAAAGAAGTATAAAGGGAGAAAATCACTCATCAGTAACATAGCCAGTACGTGCCCTCAACAGCCATCCTTGTCCAGGCTCCACTTATGACAAGCTTCGATGTTTCGGCCACATGAAAAAAGAGGCAACCAGCACCTGAAGTGGCGTCATTAACTTCACCATACACTATTTTACCCATAGTTGGATGTCGGGTTCATGCCTTCCCAAGTGTTTTAGTGTCAGTCTCGGCCTCAGTCAGAGTTTGAACTTTGCCTTCCCAGTCCATTTTCCGTGCAGTCAACCGATCAGCAACCAGCATTTCTCCATCAATGATATATACCAAAATATACAATTCAACCGGTCTGGTTTGTCACTCTTGTCACTGGCTTGTCACGCGATCAACTTCTTTTGGCAGCAAGGGGGAGATAAATTAAAAGACGTTGATCACGTGACGCTTTCCACTGACTAACCAACCAGACCTGCTTTCACTGAGTTATTCCCACAAACGTGATTATTCTCCTCTGATACGACAGCGGTATGGAAAATCTGTTTACTTTCCATATTGTGTGTCAGCGTGTGATTAAAATACAACCAACTAACGGCGAATGAGATATCAAAGTGACGACGACAGAATGATAATGCAATCAGGGAAAGAAAGGTTTCTGTTGACGTCAGACTAAAATGTTCTTCCTATCAGACATCGAAACAGAATTAGGATGGTTGTTATGTTTCCCAAATTTATGGTCTTTTGTCTTCAAATCAACACAGAATCCGAAACCATAAGCATAAAACCGAGTCCAAATCAACGAAGCTGAATAATATTGTAACTAGCATATACCCGTCAAAAATGAATCTATCTATAGATCGGTACCAATGAGCCGAGTGCTACTCTATTAGGTACTTTATTTGTAATGATTCAAGTATTCGAATTCTAATTATTTTCTAGTCTCAATGCAAAGCTGTTTTAATGCGCGAGGAAACACGAGGGGTTGAGGGTTTCCATGATGTAAACTATATTTTTATGACAAAACTTATTCTTACAACCTTTTGATTGATTTATTATCTATGCAATTCTTCTACACATGGACTAATCCATTATGAGTTTTAGGTTATGACAGGAATCAGGCAGGACAATCATAAAACTAATTAGCATTCCAAGGGGGTTTATCTACCACTGCCACCAATATACGCCCATTTTTATCACGTACATTTAGCATGAATATACATTTTAAATAGAACCCTACACTTAAAACTTAGAGGGAGGGTCAATTTTTTTTTTTTTTTGGATTTTCACGAATCATTGATGATGATTGCAGAATTTGAAGTTTCTACTCTAAATGCTTAGAGCTTGGTGGAGTCCAGATTTTTTTTCTCAATTTCCTGGTGACCAACGTTTTCTGGCTACATGTGTTGGGGGTGATCAATGAAAATATTGTTAAAAAGACTGATCAATGAATAAGTTATTTTTCTCACCTTTTGAAGAGCACTAAAATATCCGAATTTTATAAAAAATACAACGGTGGACACTAACTAACTGACTAATTTAGCATAAACTCACATTAGAATGAACTCCTCTCTAAAAAAAATCATTTTGGAGATGAATTTTTCCAAAAAACAAGAATTTCCCTTTTCATTGAGAGGAGCTTTGATGCAAGATTCAAACTATGAACAGTTAGTGCGGGGCAAAGTTCAGCTACCTAGATACATGAATACATATATAAATGTCAAAAACAGTGTTGTGGGTAGTGGTAAATAATAATGTATTTCAAGGTAAATAATTACGACTCACTTCAACGTCACACTGGCAATCAAAATGAAAGTAACTTAATAATTTGTAGACTTACTTACATTGTGTGTCTGATGAGCTGAAAATAGAGGAAGGCAAGTTTACAATGTTTCACAACACAAATATGTTTATGTTTCTTCCCTTTCTTGGCTTCTTCATAAACGTGTTTGTGTGGCAAATCTTCATTCTACTATATTTGTAGCTTTACTCTAAACCAACTGAATATCTAAAGTTTAATGTATGGAGCACTCTAAGGAATAAACCCATCATACATTGGATATTGCATTATATTTCATTATACTATATCGCATCTCTAGTTTGTACTTTGTGATAAATATATATCAATTTGAAATCACACCAAGTGTTCGATTAACACTTCCTATATCGAGTGAGCCAAACTAAAAAAGTCTTACATACCTATGAAAATGTATGTTACAAGTATACACGGGATTATCTCATTCTACTAAATAAATACATTAATAGAATTGACGTCTCCCTCCAATGATTTGAATTCACGACCAAGCGATTGATGAATAGCTCTTTTTACTACTGAACGAAACTTAAAAGTCCTACATGTCACTAAAAATTTACAAGGATTATAAATGCAAAACAAAAATTTCAGACTATTATCTTTGGTCAGAATAGAAATAGGTTTGATCCTGCTGCAGACAGCCATGTTTTTGTCGTTTTTGATATAGAATTCTGTACCTCGTCGTTATCTGCTGACCACTTATTTTCGTCATCAGTAAGGTTCGTTATCTGTAACGGCGCATGCGTGAGCTCACCAATATCTTTTTTTTATGAGCATTTTTTGTAATTGTACTTGTTTGGGGTTTTTTTTCTTCTCGATCTTTCTCTTTCCTTTTCTTCTACTCGTTTCTGCTTGTTTCTTTTTTTCTTTGGCTTCTTCATTCACTTTTTTCGTTTCTTCTTCGATTCCTTATTTTACTTTGCTTCTACTTCTCATTTTTACCTCTCATTTGTTCCTTCTTCCTTTTCTTCTACCCCCATTCCCATCATTCTTGTTTTCTGTCGCCACTTTTTACTTACCTTCTTTGATAATGCGTGGTTCCATCTTTGTCAATTCAGATTTTCTCTCACTATCCAGTATGTACAAATCATTCCTCAGGTTTCGAAACATCTATATCAGCTACACTGGACCCCAAAATATGAAAATTAAAAAAAAAACGACATTGAAATTGGCAACACTGTACTCGCTAATTCGAATAAATAAAAAATACCTAAATTGTCAACCCTGGAACCACTTTTTTACTTCCTGTTTTTTTTTCTTTTTCGCTTCTTGATCGCTAGTCGAAATACCGTTTCCTTTTTACTTCTCTTCTGTTCAATATTAAAGAAAGTGAATTTTAACGTTAATGCTACCAATCTCTAATCAAACACCTTGAACTTTTCACTCTGATTCTTGGATCAGTTTCGTGACAAGCTACGGGCATCACCAGACAATATGCTGAACCAAAGTACTAAATTTAGGATGCATCGTATAAAATCGAGAAATTTTAAGAAGTCAGTGACATCAATTTTTTACATTTGACTCTAATTAGAACTGGAATTGTCAAGGTGAAGTTGATCGGCCAATTCGATCGTCTGTTCTATCCTCTTCGATTGGTACTTGATTCTTCAGCATATGCCAAAGATATCCGAATGACAGAAGAAGGAAATGGTCAGGCGATAAGATGAAAGAAAAGAATACAAATTATGGAAGGAAGGAATAGAACTAAATGACAGCTAATCAAGGTATGGAAGAAAGCAAAACGTGAAAGGAAAGGAAAATGCATGGAAAATGAAAGCACAAAACAGAATGTGTCTGGTTAGTCACTTGATAGAAACTGTCACGTGACCAACATCCTTTGGCAGCATGTCTTGTGGGAAAAAAAGTGGTGATCAATGAATAAGTCACTCATCTCTACTTCTGTTCTGACAGTGTTCACTAAAAAGTCTGCATTTTCAAAATCAAGCGGGCACAAACTGAATGATTAATTTAGCATAAACTGATATTGCATATCGAACCCATCCCCCACTGAAAAAATATTTAGGGGGCAGGGGCAGGGAAAACAAAAAAAGTAAATGTTTAGATATCTTACCTTCAAACTCCTGCAGTGTAGCCTGTATCATACATAGCCAGTCAGTCAGACGGACTTGAAAACTGATGGAACACATATGGACAGTTTCGGAGAAAGATTTGGTTTACGGTTTCTAATGAGACTGGGGGTGATTGAAAGGGTGAAAGAGAAAGAGGAATCGGTGATGGAAAATAATTCAGGAAGAACACTTTAGCAGTGGAAAGATGTTGGGAAAGAGGAGTATTGAACAGGAGAACGATAGGCATAAGAGGGGAAGCGAGGGGAATGAGATAAAATTAATATATATGATCAGTTACTCTTTACAAACCGTCAAATGATCAACTTCTTTTGAGTGTACACCATGACGGGGATGCTCAATCAAAAAATTAGTAAAAGGGGTGATCAATGAATAGATTAGTTCCCTCGCTTTTGTTGGGCCATGGTCTCTAAAAAAAAGTCTGGATTTCAAAACATCAAGCATGAATGCTGCCGTGTGCAAACGATAAACATAGCACACACTTACATTGGAAATTGAAGAGTGCCTCAAAAATGGTGGGGAATTTTCAAAAAACAGAAAAAAAACATTTTTCTAGACATAACGAAGGTTAAATTTTTAGTAAATGTTTTAGGTTTTTACCTCCTTCTGCGAAGGAAGAAAGGAAGAGTTGAAAAAAACAAAGAAGAAAGGAAATTAGCACGTCAAGAGATTTATGACTTACCATCACCTATATATTCAGTGTTTGGGGTCATCAATTAAAAAGTTGGGAAAAAGGTGTGATGAATGAATAAGTTATTTCTCTCACCTTTTGTTGGGCAGGGTTCATTAAAAATGCTCCTATTTAACAAAAAAAAACAAAAAACACCAGACACGAACTAGTGACTTATTTAGCATATACTCAAATTGCATATTTTAACCTCCACTAAAAAATTTTGACCTATTTGGAGGGGAATCTTCAAAAAACAAATAACTGTTTTCCTCGCTGATCGACGGAATGTGTGTGAGTGTACGTGCAAATTTCTAAGTTTGTTTTTTACTATGGAAGGTTAAAGCTGGTCGAAGTCTACATAGAGAGATACCTTAGAACATGAAAAACCTGAACACAGCAACAGTGTTTAAACCAAGTCTGTAGAGGATAGCAGTGATTCTAAGACAGAAAGGGGTTCAGGAAGATAGCAAGAATGAAATCTTAGAAAGATAGTATAAAATGTTAAAGAAGGAAGGAAAAGAAGGTTATGAAGGAAACATCTACACTGGAGAGGAAAACAATCGTGGTGAATGAGTGAATGAATTATTTTTCCTGATGTGCTTAAACATACAGAACGATTGGCGTTGAGAACGGAATAAACAAAGAAACCAAACGACTTGAACCAATAAAAACAAATCAGAGAAAGAAATCCGTATCTTGCATAAAAGAATCACCGTAAACCACACACGTACCAGAATCAGTCTCTTAAAGACTGTCTAAAATTATCTTGAAAAGATCGTTTTTTTTTTCAGAAATTAAAGAAAAGGGAAGAGTAAAAGGTAAGAAATAAGAAAGAGATAAACATTGATTGGAAGTGATGTAGGGGAGCAATTGTGAATGGATCAACCAAAAACTTACAGACTCCTTCCGTATTCTATTTTCCATCCTTCCATAAAACTTCATTGAAATTCATCGAGAACTCTTGGAGATATTGCGCAATTACTCATAAATAATGTATGGAAAAATGTAAAAATAACTTCCAATCAAATTATTTATTCCTGGAATCAACTCTTCCGTATCCCATTGTCTACTTTCCTACAAAATTCAACTGAAATTCATTGAGAATTTTTGGAGATATTGCATGGACAGACAGACAGACGGAAAGAGAGGAAGACAGACACGATTGAATACATATACTTCTCTAACTTCGTTGTCAGAGGTGGTTTGCATTTTGAATGGACCAACGGTGATAATGCACAAGAAGCAATTAATGCGTTGAAAGGACAAAAGAGATATGGTACAAATATATGGGTCCTTTAAAGGGAGACAAGCAATGACTTACTGGATTTGAAGATCGAAATGGAGAAAAACAGTGATAGAGTAAGATCGAGAGGAAATCCATTCCAAAACTGAGTTAATGTAAAAGGAAGAAAAAAAGGTGAGTCAAAAAGAGAAAGAGAGAGAAAAAGAAAAGAATATGTGTAAAAACCAAAAATATCAACATTCCAGACACGATCATCGCCATTCGGCGCCTTGTGCCAAGCGGGTCTCGTGTCTATAGAGCATGGTCAAAGGTGAAATAGTATGCGCCATGATTTGCCAAGGCATTATGGGAAAAATGAATGCAGGCCAATGGTAGGAGTTGACGGGTGGGCACAGATTTATAGAACGAATTGTAAAGATGGCCAAATGCGGTCACGTCCCCACGATGAAAAACTAGAGAAATTCCAAGAATTGATCTGATTCTGGTTGTCACTTCTCGTTATCCTGACTGGATATATTTGCAAAAGTTTGGCTAGGAATGATTTCTTTTGTAATCCTTAACTTCACTCTCCAACTCACTACGCAAGCAGCGTGCAACCCATGCCACAGACCACACTGCTCCATTTTCAACTTTCGATTTTCCGACTTTTATCTTCTTTCCTGTCCTTGTTTCCATCTTCCAGCATTTCTTTGTCTTCCTTTCAAAGCCAATAGGGCTTCAAGTGACAGAACACCTTTTCCTGCCTCGAAGAAAAGCAATCATCTCCTTTGCCAATGCTTAAAACGTGGCAATTTTCGAATTGCAGAAACTTGCTTTCAATTTCTCAAAATATAAAGGTTCTAAACCATTACGATACTTCTACCACTGTAATCAGGAATCACCGTAGAGATGTATTGAACGACATTAGCCATCGAAGATAGCAGGGGGGGGTTCTATTTTTTTTGCATGTGCATGGCTTTTATCGTGTGTTTGTTTGTGAGATCAAGCTCTACTTGCCACATCGTTTCGTCTACAGACTTGAAAATCGCCATCAGTACTCCACCAAATTTGTTTTTAGGAAATAAAAGATTTACTTACTTATTGCCATTTTCTTGTGGGTTTTATAACATCTAGATTCTGCATGATTTAGATGTTTCTAGATTTTTTTCTACTCTTTTCTTAGATGTTTTCCCGAGGAAAACGCCAGTGTAGTTGTGAATAAAATTTTTCCTGACAATTTCTATCATTCGGGGTATTTTTTTTCACATGGCTGCGTTTGTTCTATTATAGACTGGGATGGCAAATTTATTTGATCATTAGAAACCATAACCAATACTGTCAACACAGGTTTCTTGTGTTTTCAATTGAGTTTGGCTGGCTAACTGGATGGCTGACTATTTATGTACGTTTCGTGCGTACTGGTTGCGACAAGTAGTTGGCAGAAAATAGAAACATTTTCTCCTATTGTCCAGAAAATTACTTTTTGTTGTTGTTTTACAAGTCATTCCTTGAAATTTGCAATTTGAGTTTATGCTAAATTGGTGTCTAGCAGCGGTGACGCTTGTTTATTGAAAATCTGTATCTAAAATGAAAGGCAAGAGAAGTTATCTATTCATTGATCTCTCTTTTCCAAAATCTTTCGATCATCCAAAATCACCAAGCTACCAAAAGACGCTGGTCATGTGACGGTTTCTTTTGAGTGACTAACCAGACCTGTTTTGTATTATTATTATTATTATTATTATTATTATTATTATTATTATTATTATTATTATTATTATTATTATTATTATTATTATTATTTGTTTGTTTGTTTGTTTTGTGTGGGTTAGTTTGACTTCTTCCTCTTCTCTTTCTCCTACTCCCTCGTTATCCAACCATCAGTATACCTGTCAGTTTATAGGTCAGCTTGATGGTTGCAACAGTATCGATTTTCGCTCCGGTGTTTCTTAAATCTAGATAAGGATCCAACATTTTGATAACTGATCTTAAAAGCAGATTAGCCTACCCCACTTTGGTGGTTGCATCTGGAATGTTTCTACTTTTCCAAGCAAACAATCACTCTAGGTTGGTAAGCTTTCGATAGAGACGACTCAACCTTCAAAAACTAGAAAATTCCATTAGTCATGAAGAGAAAATTATATGATCAATGCATTGTTCCAATAGTCACCCACGGAGCAGGAATATGAAGCCCAACATAAAGATTGATTCTCTAACTGAGGACCACACAATGTGCACAGAAAAAATAGTTCTGAACTTCATATGGAAAGATTACACGACAGCACATAATTTTAGAGGAAAAGCAGGAGTCAGAGATATTGTTGAATCCATTAAAGAGCTCAAATGGCAATGGGCTGGCCATGGTGCCAGAATGGCACCAATTACAATGTGGGTCTTCAGAGATCATATCTGAAAATGTGTCCGACAAAATGTACGATTGCGTGACGAACTAGACTTGTCCAGAGAGTATGGGAACCGTGATGTCTTTGATAGAGAATGTATGGCGAACCTTTTGACGGACGGACGAGGCTTTAAGATTGGTGATGATGATGATGATGATGATGTGAAGGAGAAGGAGGAGGAGGGGTCTCCCTCGCTAAATAGTTCACGTGAGTTTTAATGAAATTATCAACACCAGAAAGATATATATCTCCGTGTACCTTATACAGATGTGGTAATTGATCAACTTATTCTCGTAAATTATACTCATGGGTGTAAACACACACATCTGCGGATGGAGGGGGTGCAAGTAAGTTGATATGCGTGCGTGTGTGCAGATTACACTAAGCTTAGTCGATGACTGTCCGGAATTTATGCACCCAAGGCCCTTGTTTGAACTCTAGTGATAGCTAGCTTACTGCAGGCTGATTTTCAAAGCTGACAGTCTGTTCTCACTTGCAACATTGCTGCAACACAATTTTTACGCATTCAAGTCTAAGTTGAGCTTAGTTAGACATAGAGAGTGGGAATGAATTCACTTACATGAAAATGAATTTATAACAATGAATGTAAATCCTTCCAACAATAAGTGACTCTCTCCCCTCTTTATCTCTCTCTCTCTCTTTCTCTCCCTCTCTCTCTTTCTCTCTCTCTCTCTCTCTCTATATATATATATATATATAACAATAATTTTTTTCTCATTTTTCATGCACACATACAAAGTGCCAAATCTTTTGAGAAACCAACTATTGATGACAAACTGCAGAATTCTACGTTCAATCCTCAATTTCCCCCTACTGTCAGACATATTTAGTCAGTTAGCATTGAACGGGATTGGTAAACCTTTTTTATGGGTTAGATTTGAAAAAATGTTTATGCATCGCGGGACAAAATCAATGCAACATGAAACATTGATCATGTACAAACTATCTTTTTTAATTGTTTTAATGGGTTTTTTTTCTCTTATAGGAATATATTATATATGCTATGTTCTATCAATTAATAGCAATGTAACATTCTTTTGCAGGGATAAAATACAGTTTAATTGGGGTTCAAATTCTCTGTATACCAATAGAGTAGCGCGAATATGTAATGTCCAAGTATTGTTCAACGACCAAAAATAGATAGGGAAATCAAGTTCCGTATGCAACATCACATATTCAATGGAATCGGTGGCCTGCAGGGTCAATTTGGTCCACGAGCCGTACTTTGCCAACCCCTGGGGGATTCTAATCAGAAGCGGAGAGTGATGGAAAAAAAGGCTGAATAAAGAGACAGCGTTAAGCCAAAACCATCCACATATTCCAAAGTATTTTTCAGGAATCATCCGAAATCTAGAGCTAAAATATCCGAAAAAGTCCAGATGTTCTGGAAAATCAAATATTCATTGGCATAATGCACTATGTTTTGTCGATTAACTGTATGCTATATCAAAATATTGTTAAAAAAAAACACACGGCGAACAGCATCGGAAAATATAATCAAACCTTGTTATTGCAATTAGAATATCCAAAAGAAATATCAAAGTTTTGGATAAATATCAGAAGCTATCAAGATTTAGAATAGAATATCTTAAATTTTCCAGATTTTGCTGAAAAATCTAGAAGGATCTTAGCTCTATTAAAAAAAACTGATTACCAATATCTAAAAACAATTTCTCTAATCTAAATGCAACAAATAATATCTAAATTTAGATATAAAATATCTAAACTGACCAAACTGTGAATTTCTTATCAGAGTGGAGTAGTTGGTCTTCATAGTTGGGATTATTAGTAAGAAGGGGGTGGGATGAGAGCAGATATAGCTTGAATGAGAGCCGGCTGGTATTATTATTATTAATTTTTTTTCAATTAATAAGCGGGAAAAAAAGATTATTCGGTAAATAATATGTAAAATGATTTCTGTTGTAATCAATGATATAATATGAGTGCCATTATTGTTTTATTTCTCTCCTTACCAACAGAGTCTCTAATTTGCAAGCCTTGAATGTGAATGAAAGTCTCTGTACGATGAATCTTACCAATAATATCACAGATTTGCATAAATAGTATAACTATAAGATATGAAAATACATAAGTAATGCAGAAAAGTTTTAAATCTAATGCTTTTTCTCTGTTAATCTATTTGGTCGGCTATCCTGAATACCCAACGTATCTCTTTCGCTCTATTTCGAACTCAGACTTGGACACAAAAAAAGTGTTTACAGCTTCCTCTCTTTATTCATAACAACTTGACAGCAATACTTCTCCCCTATGCAAAATAAAACAAGCAGTGACCAACTACTAGGTTCTACCCCCACATAAATAGACACCCCTCCAATAACGTCCTGAATTGAGATTCAAATAAATTGAATCATTCGCCTGACGAGGCTTAAACAGGGCGGAAGCATAAACATAAACATTTATTTCATTATATATATATATATATATATATATATATATATATATATATATATATATATATATATATATATATAATTGGAATAAGTGACGGTTAGATCCAGATGTGATGTGTTAGACATCGAAATACCCTATCGTATTGATTTTTACTATATATATATATATATATATATATATATATATATATATATATATATATACTAAAAATCTTGGTGGGAAATTATGTATTGGGTAAGATTTTTAGTATTTTGCTTTTTATTATATGTTTGATATATTGTGCGCTGGTTGCAAAACGTGCGCACAGCTTGGAGGAAACACTGCAGACGAACAAAGCAGGAGTGGGGCCCCTGAGGCAGACTTTATGGCAACTCCTGCAGCCAAAAAGACTACCAATTTAGACGTCTCACTGCACCAGCAAATACCGACCTTGAAGACGAAGAGAGCGGGATCATCCTTGTGCAACGAGCCTCCCACTTAATAAAAAAACATTCACGCACTGGTTACTATGCAAATATCAATCACAGCTAGACATCATCTGAAGGATGGTCATCCAATAAAAAATATACATAAGGATCATATATGTCATCTAAGTGTGGGAATCGATTTAATGCTGTCATTTTATCCGTCTGTGACAAAGCTATTTTACCTTTTACAACCTCTCCTGCAATTGACCTAGCTCGCTTGATTCTGTTCAGATCAGATTATATCGGCTCTTTTTCAAAGCCATTAGAGATTAGAGACTTATGCAATTAAAATCTTTTTTTTTTTTTCCACTTTGAAACACTCAACTTTTTTTTATTTTCTTTCCTTTTTTTTGTTCTTTCTTAATTTTAAATCTCCTTTTCTCTTGCGGCTTTTTTCCATTATTGTTTTGTTCGGGGTGGGGTTTGTTCACCATATCCTTCTATATCACTTCTTGGTTTGTTTTAGTTTTCTTTCGTTTTTTTCTAGATATCAATTTTCTTCTTCTCAGTGTCCAAATCCTAATTGGAATACTTCTCTCTCTCTCTCTCTCTCTCTCTCTCTCTCTCTCTCCCTCTCTCTCCCTCTCTCTCTCTCTCATCTTTGTCTAACCTTTTCTCATGATTATTTCTCGTCTCAGAAAGGAGTGGGTGTAAGTGTCACTTTTCACCAACCTTCCCCTCCTATGACTACATAATCATTATCATCATCAACTTCTTTTTCTCCTTCATTAAGCTTTATCTCTCTCTCTCCCTCTCTCTCTCTCCCTCTCTCTCTCTCTCTCTCTCTGTTTCTCTTTTCTCCTCTCTGACGATGCTTCCATTCTCGTACTCTCCTCCTCAGACTTCATCATCATCATCATCATCATCATCATCATCATCATCATCATCATCATCATCATCATCTTTCGCACCATTACCGTCTACAATTGTACTTGGAGCAATGATTAAAAGGCTAGTATCGCAGACTGTATCTACGAAAATGAGTTCCATCCTCGAAGGGCGCCCCACAGATGTGGCTTCGCAACAAAGAAAGCTAACATCATGACAACCATTGTGTTCTTTATCCATATGATAATCATCATCATCATCATCGCCATCTTTTTCCCCCTTTTTTTTGGCTTCTGTTGAATTGTTATCAATTGAATTTATCAATTATTATTGATGCTATCTTCCACTCAATTTTATTCCGGATGTTGCCAAGTACCTGGATAAGTTGCTGAATATAAAGATGACAGTTGTGCCAATAGGAGTGGGTGCCCTTGGAAGAGTCCCAAATCAATTGGCAAAGAGGTTGAAGGTACTGGAAATCCGGAGAGAGCTGAGACAATCCAGACGACAGAACTACCGGATATGGCTAAATTACTAAGGAGAGTCACGGGCTATGGAGGAGACTTGCTGCCATGTGATCTCCAATGGAAGCCATGAGTCAATGCTGGTGTGAAAACCCGGATAATAAAAGTTACAGTGATAAGACAGGCTGCTTCAGGGTCAAACTTCGCTCCGGCTGAAGCTTGAATGAATTGGTTTATAAGAAACAAAAATATTACAACTTCTGTAGAAAGAGTTTTCACTTAACTGGAAACGATCATTTGGCCCTGGAAGAGGACAATAAAGTAAAATCTAAATATTCTTCAAGATAACTGGCATGAAAATTTAAAGCAGTTCTAGATATAACCTGGAAAAATAAGATTGCCTGTTGGGGAAAGGGTCAGTTGATGCCATTTTTTTCTTCTTAGATCTTCTAGTGGGGTTAAGATAATAGATTATTGAAATGTGACAATTATCATTTTAGGGTTGTGGGTATAATCTTAGTAACAAGATAAAATGATTTCTAAAAATCATTAAGATTAAGAAATAATATCATTTTCAGCGTTTTTTATGAATTTTGAAAACGATAATTTTGAAATTCAAAATCGACGACTGTTTATATAAATTTCCCCCAATTATGATTGGGCATTGGACATGGATCCGTCACAAGATATAATCAATTCTTCTGTATCCTGTTACCCACGCTTCCAAGAACGTTCATTAAAATTCATTTGAAACTCCCGGAGATATTGTGTGGACAGACAAGACTGCATACAGAAACGTAGGGAAAAGCTAAATTTCCTCAAGTAGCCTTGTAGAGTTCTAATTTTGTCAACTCCAGAGGAGGATAATATATCATTATAGTCATTGTTGCTGTAGTTGTGAAAGCAGATTTCTCTCATCCTTTGTTTTAACACTTGCTTATTTTTTTCAGTTTCTTCCTAGAATTTACAGCTTTTTTTTCTTTCATTGTTTCCTTCTTACTGCTTTTAACCTAAGCCAAGACTTGTTATTTATGAAGTATTCCCCGGCACATCCACTAATGGACTCTGGCGTTGAAGTATTGTTCAATCACCAACTACCGACTACATATCCTCTTCACCATCAGAAATGTTCAACTCATCTGCACTTAGTCGCATGATTTTGATTGAAAAATTCCGCTTCAATATCCTTTTCCCATTTATTTTCAAAAGACCAAAGACACTAATTGCAGATTTTTTTTATGATTCATAACAACTGAAGAAGGGTAGGAGGCAAGGGGCTCTTCTAAATAATTGAAATCTCCTGGTTTTATCCGAACACGAGTAATGGACTTGATTCCGGACAGCACATTGCAATATATTAACCCTTAAATTCATACAAAGAAAATAGGATGTCAATTTCAAGGGAAATAATTCCTGGGTAGAATTATCTCCTTTTGGTGATTGTTTAGGTTTTTTATTCAAATCACAGGGGAGTTGCATTCTCCTAGTGTTCTTCATTGAATAGTTGCATAATCAATTACGAATGGTTCCAGGCATTTTATAAATTTAAGAGTTGAATTGCCTTAGAAAGAATACATAGTCAGAGTGCTGATTTCAAAAGCCATTGAATTACCTCAATCCCCAACAAGGAATCTGTTAATGCGGCCTTCAACGACAAAAAATTAAAGAGCCCTCATCTCGCTTCGAAAAGTGACTTTGCTTTAGAAAAATTGCCGTACAAGACGGTTTTCACCCTGTTTAAATTCTGTTGGCGAGCAAATACTAATCCTTTTCACTTTGCTATAAATCAATTAGTGAAAAAAGTGCGTTGGTTAGTCAGACAGTAGAAACCATCACACTTCTAAGGTCTTTTAGCAACATGCCTTGTTAGGACTGATCAATTAAAAAAATAGGAAAAACAGTGATCATCAATAAGACACTTTTTTGCAGTAATAGAGTCCAACAAGTATACCTTTTGCTTGGCGGTAATCACTAAAAAAAACAAGCTGCTTAATAATTAAGCCTAATCAAGCAAATACTCAGATTTTGGATTGATGTCTCTCCCACAGAACTTATTTTGGGAGTATTTTTCCAGACATGATAACAAGTAAATGTTTTAATGTACAGCCTTGTAGCTTCTGCTTGCAGCTGTAATTTTATGTACTTAGAAGATTTATGATGAAAAACTATGAGAATACAACCCCAGAGGCTGAAATAGTTGCGTTTACCTATCTATGTATGTGTCATTTGAACAATAGAAAGTCACTCCATAGTAGAAATACGAAATTTTGCACACACACACACACACACACACACACACACACAGACCGTTGATGAGTGAAGAAAACGTTTGGGGGGGGGGTGAAAGTTTAACTTAGTGGCTGAATAAGCGCGTTTTTTTATCAATGTATATGTAACTAGTACTGCCGTAATCGTTAAAAAAATAGCTTTAATTCTTGCTCGTGTAGTGAAAACTGCTTCTTTCTAATTAGGCCTATTGGCTGAAGTAGTTGCATTTATGTAAGTCACGTGTACAGGCCGCATCAGTGGAAGCAAAGTGGATCTTGATCCTGAAGCAGCCAGTATGTTTGGAGTTGGTTTCAGCCTTTGTGGTTTAAAACATGAAAGATTGATGATGATTGTATTTTGTTGCTGTTGTAGTATAGGACACCATTCAACTGCCTTTGTTTGAAGTTGCAGCGCCTACTGCCTGACGAGGGTGCTTGCCCCCCCCCGTTGCTTGTCAGATCCTTAAGTTCCCAGTCCTGCATCTTTGAGATCTGCTCGCGGCTTATCAAACAAGTTCATACGGTGACGTTATTTTCGAGCCTTATAGTTGTTGGACCCTATTACTGCTAATTCGAGGGCTTTTTTGTCAGTGTTTTTTCCAGGCAACCATAGTACATGTCCGAACATGGCCTATTGTATTTGTGCCACGTTTGTAGAGAGTGGAATGGTATTGCAAATCTATTACTGAGCCCTGTTAGTGATCGCAAATGTTTGCAGTGGCAAGCATCAAGCTATATAAACATCTCAGATTCACATTCATTATTTTGTAAGATGTGTTTAAGGTTTATAGAATGCATTGTTTATAGGCGATTGATTAAGAATTTTCAGAGTTGCATGCAAATAAATAGATATATATTAACACGCCCCGAATCCTTTAATTATTGCCTCCACGATTTATATTATTTTTTTGTTTCTTCATAGTTTAATGTATCAGCCCCGGCTTTGGTTGAGCTCTATTTTTAGTTTAGAGAATGTAAAACATCATATAACATCACAGCAGGTGGCTTCCACTCTAAAATTAAATATGCATATCAATATTCACACATTTACCGAAACAATCACAAAACGAATTAACACCACGCAGTTGAAACTTTCTTTATGATAATAAAACCTGAAGAAATAGGAAAGATAGAAAAATATGTTAACTTGAAATTGGAAATGGGGAGAAGCCCAGCAGCAGATGTAAAAGTTGTAATCAGAGAATTTGGCTCGACCCCGAGAAAGATATCATACCAAATCGAATAGTTGCACATCAAGACAGACATGCAAGTTGTCTGAATATTTTCCCACATTGAAACAGCTCACTTTTTAGGAAAAATAACCTCTGTTCTTTTGTTGATGCTTGAAAGTCAGTCAATAATGATAATAATAATAATGATCCCAAATAGTCAAAGCAAAAAAAAATTAAATATCTGTGGGATAACGTCGTATGTTTCAAAAATATCATTTGAAACCGCTTTGATGACTATACCAGTCAGCAAAAAGCGTAATCGGAAATAAATATACGGAAATAATTGTTTTTCCTTCATTTTGTCAGATCAAACAGATTATACATTATTGAAAATATAATCATACACACACATACACACACACACACATACATATATATATATATATATATATATATATATATAAAAAGAGCACCTTTATATCACCCATTTCCCTATTTTACGCACGATGCCCATTTATTTATTTAATTACATGATTCGAGGCCGCTCGATTTGCTACTGTAACTTCGGAGCCGAGCAAAATATAGTTCTTACATAAATTTCCTTACGATCATGAAATTCTATCGGATATAAATTGTCCATTTTCTGATACTTCATACATACATGTGTGTGAGAGAGAGAGAGAGAGAGGGTGATTGTACATGAGTGTGTTCGTATGTATGTGTATGTGTGTGTGTGTGTGTTTGTGTCTTATTCATAACCACACTTTTCTCTTCCACTGTTACCTTCTCTATATCATTTGTAATCTAGGCCAGTGGGCTTTTGAAAAAGGTTCAGGGCGAGACTAATAGGTCTATAATAAAGCCAATTAACGCATGACTTCTATCGATGGAAGTATGCAGTTATGAGTAAAATTGGAAGTCACCAAAAGAAATGCCGCGTCCCCTACTGACTGCTCAGTGGTTGATGTGTTAGATATAAAACCACACGTTGCTTTCAAGGGAACAATGTACTTTATGCTGATGCTACCAATACTGACTAAGTCTCCAATTTATCTCAGGGAATCTTGCGTAAGCATTTTAAACAATATATTATAACCATATTGGAAATATGTGCGAATATTTTTACGACTGATTTTCTCATGGGGACAATTTGAAAGCTTTTTGGTTATTTTTTTCAATAGAAACGAGAACAAGCCTGGCTCTATTCTATTCCTAGGATGGTTATGAAGATGATATAATAAAAAACAAATCATAAATCAATATTATCTTAATATAAATGTATTTTTAATGAAAATGGAATAATCCATTTCGTATTTGTAACATAAATTTTCGGAGATATGTAA
>OY735200.1:79130923-79138423 GCA_963457665.1 Thysanoteuthis rhombus
AGAGATGAAACAGTAAACCACATGACTAGTGAATGTAGTCAGCTCGCCCAGAAGGAGTATAAGCATAGACACGATAGAGTAGCAACGATGATACACTGGGAACTAAGTAAACAAATGGGATTCAACCATGGGGAAAAGTGGTATCAGCACAAGCCAGAGGCAGTTTTGGAGAATGACAACCACAAACTACTGTGGGACTTTGACATCCAAACTGACCACCTCATCCAGGCAAGAAGGCCGGACTTAGTAATAGTAGACAAAAAAAGGAAGGCCTGCCAAATAGTAGACGTTGCTGTGCCTGCAGACCATAGAGTAAAAAAGAAGGAGGGTGAAAAAAGGGAAAAATACCAGGACCTAGCAAGGGAGTTAAGGAAAATGTGGAACATGAAAGCCAGGGTGGTACCGGTCATAGTGGGAGCACTAGGAACTGTCCCCCAAACGCTGAGGGAGAGACTGGAGGAGATCAGGATTAGGGGGAGGGTAGAGACCGTACAGACCACAGCACTACTTGGAACTGCACGGATACTGAGGAAGGTGCTAGAGATATAAGTACTGCAACGAATAGTAGCTCTGTCATGATATGCGAAAGAGGGAGGAGACGTTAGCTGAGGACCTGAGGAGACTTATTGTCACTCAGCCTTCAGCGATAACCACTGGGCAACCGGTGTGAAACTGTAAATCGCAGAATTACTGCGACCTATGAGTACTAGGAGAGGAGGGCTGGAGACTTGAGGAGACTTGCTGTCACTCAAACTCCAGCGGTTACCGCCAGGCAACTGGTGTGAGATTCCAAATAATGATAATAATAATAATAATGATAATAATAATAATAACTCCAGCGGTTACCGCCAGGCAACTGGTGTGAGATTCCAAATAATAATAATAGTAATAATAATAATAATAATAATAATAATAATAATAATAATAATAATAATAATAATAATAATAATCGAGACAAGTAAGTGCAAGCAAACAGTGAAGACATCATAAAGCGTGCACAAAACAGCGCAACAAACAACAAAGTAGAAAACAATGGAACAGCACAGCAAACAAGAAAAGAAAAATGGGAAAAGAAAAAATTGTACAGACAGTTCAAAAGACTGATATAAGATGTGGCAGACGAGAGATCATGGACATGGTTACAAAGGAAACCTGAAGAGAGAAACGGAATCGCTCAAAACAAAAGCATCAGGACAAACTATATAAAAACAAAAATCGACAGAACACAGACAAACAGCAAATGCCGCCAATACAGTGAAAGAGATGAGACTGTAAATCACATAACTAGTGAATGTAGTCAACTCACCCAGAAGGAGTATAAGCACAGACACGATAGAGTAGCAACAATGATACACTTGGAAGTGATATCAGCACAAACTGGGGGCAGCCCTGGAGAATGACAATCACAAACTAGTCTGGGACTCATCCAGGCAAGAAAACTGGACTTGGTAATTGTAGACAAGGAAAGGAAGACCTGCCAAATAGCAGACGTGGCTGTACCTGTAAACCACAGAGTAAAGAGGAAGGAGAGTGAAAAACGGGGAAAATACCAGGACCTAGCAAGAGAATTGAGGAAGATGCGGAACATGAAAGCCAGGGTAATACCGGTCATAGTGGGCACACTAGGAACTGTCCCCAAAACACTGAGGGTGAGACTAGAGGAGATCGGAATTAGGGGGAAGATTGAGACTGTACAGACCACGGCACTACCGGGAACTGCACGGATACTGAGGAAAGTTCTAGAAATATAAGGACTGCAACGCTAACTGTCAATAGTGACCCAACAGAGGAAGGGAAATGAAAGCGGAAACTCGAATTATAGCACTGACATGATAGGCGAGAGAGAGAGAGAGAGAGAAAGAGAGAGAGAGAGAGAGAGAGAGAGAGAGGAGACGTTAGCTGAAGACCTGAGGAGACTTATTGTCACTCAGCCTTCAGCGAAGCTATTGTTTGTCCCAATCTATCCGCATTTCGAACACTTAATGCCATATTTACAATAGCTTTTAAAATCGGTTAGTTACATGTTTCCAACATTTTCCTCTTTATTCTTGCAGATCTCAATCGTGTTGTGGTCTGCATAGTCACAATTTATCATCTTATTTCCAACTGCTCTAATCTTGACTTCAATGTCTTTGGCAAAGTTGCCAGTGCACCTACGATTACGGGCAATATTCTGACTTTCATGTTCATCCTTAGTTCCTGAGCCAACCCTTGGCACTTTTCCAGCTTTGCACTCTTTCATATTTACTGTGGTCTGCACGTATAGCGTCGATGATTTGGCAGGTTTCCATTATTATTCACTTCACCTTTAAAATGTCAAACGGCGCAACGTTGAGTTTTACAATAGGATCGACAAAACCAGGAGAAACTAGGACAGTAAACCAGAGGTAACCAGGTATAGAATTATTGAAGTTTAGGTGTAAGAGATGAGACTCTCGTGATGGAAGCATTTCCGATCTGCGCTATTTACTGACGCCTGTAGAGTGACGATCTGGGTTGTTGCGATGAAAAACAGCTGGATTTGAACTGAAAGAAATCCTACAAAAAGGGTTCCCTCGAATAAACATAAAATTCCAAATCCTATTACCACTAATACTGTTAGTGTATGCGAACAAAGCATTGAACGTTACAGGGTCAGGTGTTCGAATGAAATATGGACATAGTTGGTGCTGGTTGCTTATTGTTACCGTCAGATCTGCTCTGTTTACTAATGGCTGTAGAATGGCTGGTGACTGTGGTGAAAAACAACTGCAGTCGGGATAGAGGAAATACTAGAGAACAAAATGATGGCACACCAAGGTGCTCTTAACGCCCTTGCCACACCCTTCAAGGCCTTAGAGTGTATACTCCATGCTAATCAAAGTCGTCACTATCGTCATTGTTACTGTGATACCCGGGGCTATCGGACAGTTTCTGGAATTGGCCAAATTTTGGAATTTTTCAAAAAGTTGATATTCTAAAACATGCCTGGCAGTTGTATTAGTAGCCTGAGAAACCTTGGTGACCATTACTCTAGCCGTCCTTGGATTATGCGATGAGTCAGATGGGAAAAAAATTTGGGTAAAATCAACCGACATTCAACCGGCTTCAAACGCCCGTGCAGTTTGAAAACATGCGTTCAAATAAATGGATTCTCAACAAAAGACTGACGAAGCATTTCGAAGGTTTTGGAAGCAGATTTACATAAGCTGGCATAGATCACTGAGATGTTTTCACAAAAGCCCCACAAACCTCGTGTAATACGAGAACACAAGAAAATAGCACGAATTCTATCGGTAGTCTCAGTAGGCTGGGTAACAAGGACGGCATGTAGAGACCGGTAACTTTCTGATACCATCTCGTATTTAACACACTTCAACAAGTGTATAACGGTCATAGGTAAGAGACCTTATATCGCTGGTATCCTCATTAGTCCGGCCCACAACAAAAGGGTGTGCCAGGGAAACAAACCCTAAAACTTTATTTGCAGATCATAGAAAGGAATTGAGAATGAAAAGATTTAAGAAAGTGAGGATAAACTATTTTGATGAATGATGTGATTTTTTACCAATCTTATTTCTGAATAACACCAGCTTTTCTGAGATTTTGCCTGGAAATCAGATTAGCAATTAGAACTTAGCCTTTCTTCAAATTTCATAATTGATCAAGTCAATGTCTGAGATGTATAGATGGAGCGTCGCATTGCGCATGAGCTGAATAATTTGATTATTTATAATGCAAACTTTGGATTTGAGATGCTAAGAAATTTGAAATCTCCAGCTGCATTTCGTTAGGTTGTTCTTTAGCCCCCCAACCAATATTTTCCTTTGACCCTACAAATATTTTTTTCCCCATTGTGGATCACCGGATATCATTTGCAAAAATTGCGGTCAGCTGAAAATAAGAAGGCGTGATGATTCAAATAAGTTCCAGCGATAAAGATATCTTGCCAATTTGGGGGGAATGTTTATGTCCGACGACAGGCGTTAAAGGGTTGATAATGAAAGCATTTGCTTATACTGATTTAACTAAGTTAATTGCTTTTGCTCATTGGCCAAACCTTTTTTTAAACTATTTCGACTGACTTATTCTCCTAGGCAAAAAATCATTCAAATATATATACATGTGTGTGTGTGTGTGTGTTATAATATTTTAAATAACCTCTTCTTATTACTCAGGGAATGTGTCACTTGACCTATACAGCTTGAATAGAATAAACAATTAAGTAAAGTGGAGCTTCCACAAGATTTAAACTTGTAGGTAGCCACTTCAATGTAATGTCGCTCTTTCCCTTGAGTTAAACACCTCAGCGGAAAGGCGAAGGTCAAAATAACTTCTTAATCCTCACGTTTTCATCCTGATCATTCACTGCCTATGTTTGCACCATTGTTTATAAACTGTTTAGCTCAATGGAAAAGGCAATTCTACGTTGAAATGGCCACATAACGGTCGGAAGTTCAATTTTCTCTCATCGTTTTTCTATTTACACTATCTAGGCCAAGTGACACATTCTCAGTGTAATATAACGCATTCTCAATTGTACTATCAGATTATTTATCAATTTCTTATATATATATATATATATATATATATATATATATATATATATATATATATATATATATATATATATATATATATATATATATATATATATATCATTACTCGTTTAAGTCTTTTGAAATCACCTATACTTAAGCTATGATCTGCAGAACGAGAAGTAGTAGTAGAATAACATAATTCAAGGGATGGCGAAGGGGGTGAAAAAATTATGTTGATTCTTTATCGCAGAGGATTGGTAGTGACCCCAATTTAAATAATTGCAGAAATAATAGCATTTCTATAGAGAAATACCACAATGAAAACACATCAATATACTTTGATAGAAAATGATTGAGGAATTAGCTACAAATCGTGCTGAGGTGCAGAGTGGCCAAGTGGGTAACATATCGGGAGGATGGACTCGACAAACCTAGCTCGAACTCCGGTTGGGACAATTAATGTTCAGTTTGTGTTAATGCACCTGGGAAAGGCACGAATTCATCCTTCCCTTCGGTATGGGTAAAATAGTGAGGGTGAATAACCTCACCTACACGGGCTTTGCAAATTACATTTCTACTTACTCTGTCCATATGTAAGATGAACAGATGCAACCAGCACCCGAAGTGACTAACCCCACTTCGGGTGCTTGTTGCCACCGTTTATCTTACTGGCAGTGGATAGTAATATCATGTAAGGGCATTAAAAAGAAGAGGAGGGTGAGGCTCCTATTGTGCATCAGATATTCCTGATGGTGACTTCGATTTTTTGCAGGTCAACACAAATGCCGATCTTTTTTGTACACATCGATAGATTTTTGTATTTGAAACCGTCATCTAAAGCTGTCACAAAACCAGTCAACTTGAGTTTCTTCAGCTTTTAAGTGGGTCTGACTGGCTTGCTGACTATGTATGTGTTGCAAGGAGAATCTATTCCAGCGAAACTAGATTCAAACATTCACTCATTATTATACCTACGTAAAAAAAAAACGTTTTAGTTGTTTTTTTCTTAAGTTCTTTCGCAAATATATTTTTAATTGGAGCTGAATTTACAGTGTAATTTAATTCTTAATTGATCCCTCAGTTTGTGCCCGGCAGCTTTAATGCTTGTTCAGTTTTTTTTTTGTTTTTTCAGGGGGGGGATTCTGAATTCTGCAAAGAGACATTAGTCCGGTGACAGCTTCTATGGAATGACTAACCAGACCTACTGTTTCCATCACTTCTGGATTTTTCGTTTCTTTAATATGGAATATAAATGATATGAAATACAGTAAAACAATTCCAAGCATTTGATCAAATTTTCGACCGATGGCTTCGATAGGATGAATTATATGGGCGTCTACCACAGAGTGATGGTTAGTCCCTTCAATTCGTGATTGTGGTTCCATCATAATAGGTGACTTACTGCTTTACAGCTGTAACAGACTAAGCTATGCTTAGCAGAAGAAACAAGAGGACCTCCGTGTGCTTATAGTTACTAAGCTTATCCCGCGTATTATCACTATTCACTAGGTGCTCCGAGATGATAAAAATAACACTAGTTATACATATTTTTTTTTAAAGATTGCCGAATGTTTCCGTGATTCCCCAATAATCTTTTTGCCTCCCCCAGCTTGGGGACGACCCAAACTTTGAGAAGCTCTGTTCGAGCCAAGAGCTCCCAATCGCTTTCATCAGGCATTGCTCACTGGTGCCCCTCTACTGAGCCCTTGTGCCTGACAAAAGCGCTCTTGATAAATGACGATTCTGCTAACAGTGTTGCCTAATCAAAATATAATTCTGCACAACTTTAATTACCAAAGGTACAAAAAGGGATAGATTTAAGAAAAAAAGAAAAGAAAAAGTTGCTCAAAATGCTCCAAATGTGAAAAATGAAATATATAGACGGTCAAAACACGGCTAAAATGGTCAAGCATGCACCGCTAATACAGAACTTTTTATCACAGCCAGAACAAGAAAGGCACTGAATTTAGTGCAAAAAGCGTTAAATCGGAAACACTGAATACGATTGTTAGCTAGCACGTAGCTTGGTCCGGCAAGGATGCTCATCTCTGTTTCATAAACCGACCTCTTTAATTCGAGACAAACATTTCTCTGACACTGTCCGCTGTTGATTGACACTGCACGTGTGAATTTTTACAAAATAACCTCTAAGTTAACCTCATAGTTTGAATATGATGTACTCAGTCAGGTGGTTCAGCATGTGTCCTTTCTAATGACTTTTGTCAGAAGTGCATTCACGTCAACCTCCCTCTCTGTCATCGAAGATGTCATGACGTTTGCCCATACCAAACTATAGGCATTTTTTAAGGTCTTATGCCACAATCATTGATAGGCTGGGGTTGTAAATGGAATGGAAATAAGTGTTACCAACTGAAGCTTTTTTTACCACAAATGGGTGAAATTGGCTAAATTCTTTCCACTTTGAGCTAAATTTATAACTAAAATGATTTATACTCATTCAAAGCTCAATTGTCGAATAAAATAATATCAAACTAAGACACCAGACCGAATATATCTTTTTTAAATATTTGTACATGTATTCTTCATCAAATCTACCAGATTTGTGGTTGATTTGCTGAGGAAATATTAGTATCTGACTCCAAAAATATCCTGAAAGCAAAAGTTAGAATTCGGTTCATTGATCTTAAGAAAAAGATAATGAAAATTGTGAATAATTTGTTTTCCTATGGAGTTTGATTGACCTTTACTTGGAGAGTCCATAGAAGTGTTTTGATGTTCATGTTTGCAACGATTTACGATTGTTTGTTTAGTGTCAATCATGTCTAATCTCTACACTGTAACAGTTCCCCTCTTTGAAGATAAGTGTTGCAGTTTTATAAAACAAGACTAAAAAATTAAATTCAATGACGCAAAGCTGTAAATATATATTTTATTTATGCTATTTATGAATTTGTGTAAAAAGAAATGATCAACAGAAACCAGTGTATAGTTAGTAGTTTGAGACGCTAAATTCAATTTT
>OY735200.1:79143423-79228423 GCA_963457665.1 Thysanoteuthis rhombus
ATGCCCCGTTACAACAACAATGACCGATGGATTGGAGGCCTCTGGTGGCCTTAGAAAGCCAATTTGGACGTCAGTCATTAACAAATAAGCATGAAGCAAATTCGAATTCCTAATTTTTTATCCTCCTTTTGTTTTAAACTGCAGGTTCACCTTAAGAGTCTGGAGGTTGTCACTGAGGATCGAGTGACAACAAATTTCTTCAAATCTTCTGCATCTTCCTTGTCAACTCCAGACCAGAGGTTATCCTTCCATGGACAATGCTTTGACCATTCGGATACTGACGCCTATGAATCGTATTGCCGATCCCCCAATATAACTCATTACACCGTATAGTCTTACTTCAGCTATCTAGAAGTATGTTATAAAACATAAGGTGGCTTGTTGTCACATGTCCCTGCTGAGATTGGAAGCTGACCAAAGCAGCAGTGTAAAGTATACACGTGTATGTGTACATGTATGTATGTATTTTTGTATAAGTATATACGTGTGCGTGCGATTCATGGTAAATGAGTTCTCGGGTAATATATACACATTTTAGATAAAAGTGAACGCTCAGCATTGCCTGGCTCCGCGAGGTCTGGTTTTGCCAGCGAAAAGAGATAACAGACTGGGCAGCATAAAAGGCAATGATTTATCTATTAAAGGTCCAAATTGATTCCGAATGATACACAGGGAACTATTTCATATATTGTCGCGTGACACCTTCCCAGCGAATCATTTAAAGAGTTTTTTTTTCTCTGTATTCTAGTCTTGGATTCATTTAGGAATTTTTTTTTTTTGCAGGATGGACAAGTTTATTTGAACAGAGATGATGAATTTTCATTACATTTGCAGGTAGGCTTTTTTGCTCTGCGTATTCTCCTGATGAAAAGTAAGATGAAGGAAACACTTACCAAAAAATTAAATTCTCAATTTCAAACTGTGAATATCTCGAGAAAAAATAATTCAAATGTTTTTATATCATAGATATTTATTTAGCTTTAAAATAAGAGTCCAATATATCACAGAAACTGTTAGAAAACTCAAATGGCAATGGACAGGACATGTTGAACGAACGTCTGATAACTGCTAGATATCACAACTCAGAACAAAAACCCCTTGAGAGAATATGCAAAATAGTTGCCGACCAGAAGATAAGATGGTGTGACGAACTGGACAAATTCAGAACTGGCTCCATGATGTCCGTGATAGATAGGTCTAAAGAATCCTCAGGAAGATCTATGTTCAACGACAGGCTGCTGTTGCTGCAGATGCTGCTGCTGCTGCTGATGATGATGATGAGTTAGCAGGGTGAAGTGATTGACGCCCCCCATGTGCTTATCGCCTCCAAATCTATTCCACATATTGCGAACGGGCTGAGTGAGACGTATTGTGATACGATGAATCCGAGCAGGAACGGCTGGAGCCGTTGCCAGCGTAAGTGTGTTACTTAGTGTACTTACTTCAGTTTAGTTAGGAACAGGGACAAATCAAAGGAAATAAGTCAGGCAGGACTATGTTGCACCAATTCTCCAAATGAGCAGCCTCTGTCTGTTTTAAAAATCAGTGTTCGAAATATTGGAATTAACAGGGCTTGAACGCCAATCACTAACGCTCGCAGGGAAAAAAACAAAGACCTCAACTTACCTTACAAGGCATATGACGAATCCGAGCCAGTGAGTAGGGGGGGGGGGACTGGAGATTTGGGAGCCTGGAAAGAATTAGTTTTCTGAGGAACCACTTATTCTAATAATCAATGCATGGTCCATTAATGTATTACTGGGGTCCTTCAAAGGTCAAGGGGTACGTGAGGTTGCTCAGTAGTTTTTTTCAGAAACAGTGACGAGGCCTGAGATTTGAAGGCCTTGGCAGATGGGGAGGTCAGCTCTGTGGGTGGCCCACTCCAACAAATGAGATTTGTAATTGTTGAGTATTCCTTTAATTCTTTTAGGTGAAGAACTATTCGTAAAGGATTTTGTGTGTCCCCCTCCATCGGGAGTCCTCCCCATTGAGCAGCCCCTCCATTGGTAACTCAGTGGGTCATTTAAAATCACCCCGACCTCTTCTCACTCACGCGCCTGTCAACACATTCAGTAAGTGCATATATGTGTCTATTCCCAAGAAATCTGCTATTTGCTTGTGTGTATCTGTCTGTACACGTATGTACCAATTACACTGTGTGTGCACAATTGCATGTGTGTATTTGCAGTGGTGTGTCTCTGTGTTATGACCGAACCTTTCCTTCAAGATCTACCGACTCACTTTGATGAAATTTGATCAATAAGTTTATCGAATTTTTTTTTTAAATACATTCATGCATCTGTTTTGCATAGAAACGCCTTCAGCTGAATGTTCCCCGATATAAAATTGTTAAAATGAGATCTGGGCAAACCTGCCATCCCAATCAATAATCTGTTTGTTCTTTGACTCTAGGTGACCCCAAAGGGGAAATAATTCTGACCTCCAATTTTCTGATTCACGCTTCTATTAGAAGCCGTCAACAAACACTGTCACCAAAACTGTCAACATAGATTTCTTCAGTTTGCAAGAGGTTTCGATTGTTCCACGTGAAGCTAGAGAGTGGAACATTTAATCATTATTGTCTACTTTTTTTACAATTTTCAAAATTTTCCCACTAAGTTCTTAGTTAAGAATTCAGTTTACAATGTAAGTTTATGTGAGAAGTCACCAAGACGCATTGCTTTGGATTACAAAGAGTGAAGAAGAAAACAGTTTAATTGATTTTTACTCACAAGTTCATGCCTTCCACTCACTCTCGACCACTTAGCCACTCTATCAATTATGAAACTGTAGCATTCAGGCTTGTTTTGTTATGTTTTTTAATTCCAGCTTTTTTTAGTGATCACTGCCCAACAAAAGACAAAACAAGTAACCGAGTCACCGATCATATTTTTTTCTCTATTTTCCAATCGATCACCCCTGACATGGTAGGCTGCCAACAGACTTTGGTCACATGATAGTTTCTATTGAATGACTGACCAGACCTGTTTATCTTTTTTTCCTTGTCCTGCGTATTCCAATTTAATGTTTAATTAAATTGTCCATTTTCCTTTGTCTGTGTTTTCAGTTTGATGTCTGATTGACTCTTGTATTAAAAGTAGATAACAAAAATGGCCAATAAATATTAATAACAATCTGAGAACCTTTCCTTCTGTCGCCTATTGATATATATATATATATATATATATATATATATATATACACACACACACACACACACACACACAGTACACTTACTCCTCTGATATATACATATGTACTTCCAATGTTCAAATAAACGCGTATGAATAAAAACCCATATAAACACAAGGAGTCCAAGTTTACCAGCACTTTTGTGATAGAAAAACATTAATGAGAGAATCAATGCGGTTTTTTGTGTCCAAGAGTGTGTGTTGCTTTTCACACATGATGAATCTCACTACAATAGAAGAAATCGTGAACTGCAATCACTCAGCAACTCTTCATTTTACGAAGTTGATATTCACCAGATATACTCGTCAGTACACAATAAAGTGCAGAGTACAGTTTGAAATCGTTTAGATTAGCAGTTCTTGAGGAATCCATTTAAACAGATATTCCTCTATAACGCTAGCTTTATGTCAGCTATTAAACGAAAATACAAGAATGCTCTGCCTCTCTTGACAACACAGCTGTAACACGTCTCTAAAAGGCTAGCTTCATATCAGCCATTGGACGATAACTGTTTATGGTTTCCATAAATTATCTCCTTTGACTTTTGCTGTTTACTTATAACTTATAATGTTTATACACAAGTAATTCAAAATTATTTTTCGTGACGATTATGACGGTCCAAAAAATGTCTCATACTGCATTTAATTCTACAAAATCATCTTCATACAGAAAGTGTTTTATATTCCGACTCATTTCACCTGGTACAAATTTACATGCTCCAACAAGCCAATCACTTCTCACTTTTTTCTTTTTTGCTCTCATTTGGTCACTCTGTCTCTCTTCCTGCCTCTTTCTCCCGACTAGTCTCTCTCTATTCAACTCTCTCTATCTCTCTCTCTCTCTCTCTTTCTCTCTCTCTCTCGATATATAAATATATATATATATATATATATATATATATATAAATATATATATATGTATGTATGTATGTATGTATGTATGTATGTATGTATATGTGTGTGTGTGTGTGTGATTTTACATTGCATTATATCATATTGAAATTCTAATTGAAATGATCTCCCGTTATCACATGGTGAATGTATCATTTTGCCTAGACAACATAGATACAATAAGCAGTTAAAGAGACGTATATATGAATATATATGAGCGAACAATGGGGAATGAGACAGGCTCAGGAGTAAACATACATGGAGACTTTATTAGTTAATTAATTAATTCATAAATGGATTAATTAGTATGCCTCGGGAAGGGTTCCCATCTTCATTAGCATGCTTTGTTCATTTCAGTGGTTAAAAGGTTTCTGTGAAAACAAATTTAGCATCAGATGTTTTGCTTTGGAAGCAAAAAATGGAAATCAAGAATAAGGATTCCTTGGAGGTCATGATGGTGAGTCCAGACTGTATTATATATATATATATATATATATATATATATATATATATATATATATATATATATATATATATATATATATATATATATATATATATATATATATGTATATACATATATGTATATATATATATATATATGTATATACATATATGTATATACATATATATATATATATACATATATGTATATACATATATATATATATATACATATGTATGTATATATATATATATATATATATATATGTGTATACATATATGTATATATACAGATATATATATATGTATATACATATATGTATATACATATATATATATATATATATATACATATATGTATATACATATATATATATATATATATATATATATATATATATATATATATATATATATATATGTATATATATATATATATATATATATATATATATATATATATATATATATATATATATATATATATATAATACAGTCTTGACTCACCATCAAGCACCAACTTGTTCAATTCTACTGCTTTCATTTCCTACTGGGTATTCCAGTATTGTAACCCTGTGCCACACTAAGAATATTTTTGAATCTAAGGTGAGCAAGTGACTTACCCAATGTTAGTCATTTAAATTCTGTTATAGCTCTTAAGTGGCTCCCTTATTCCAAATATGTCATGTATTAGTGTTTCTAAGTTTTTATAATTCTAACACCAATAAGCCATTTCAACATTTTAACAGCTCCTTTTATCACTTCCAAGTCATTATCATTTTCTTATTGCTTTTTCAGTCTTTAAAAATGTCATGCTTTAGTGTTTCAAACTTCTTCAACTTTACAGGGATGAGCTATTTTCATTCATTTACTGGCTTTAAATTTTGTGGAAGAAATAACCCTATTTCTATCAACCCTTCAAAGCTGGAAAAATCAGACCACTATTTCTACCCGGGACAATGAGTCTCTATTACATCCTTAAAAGAAGAAATCAAGCGAAGAATCACTCTGAGTACAGCAAAACCAACCTTCAAAAACAAACAAAAAATGATTTTTAAAAAAGAAGAGTATGCAACCAGCTAGTCCTAAAAAGAAGGGTAAACAAACAATGCATCCTCCCGATAATGATCTATAGAGCTGAAACATGGAACCTGACCAAGAGACTGACCCGTAAACCCAGAACCATGCAATGTGCACATGAGATAACCATGTTCAACATCAACTGGAGTGACCACAGGACAACAGAGTATATAAGGGGGAAAAGAGTTCGAAACATCATAGAAATCTTCAGAAAACTCAAATGGCAATGGGCTGGTAATGTTGCAAGAATAGCAGATAATTGATGGACATTACGACCCACGACATGGATCCCGAAGATCATATACGCAGCTGAGGCCGGCAGAATATAAGATAGAGAGACGAACTAGACAAATTCAGTGAGTATTGACGCCAATGATAGAAGTGTGATGACTCTCGAGGAAAGTCGATGTCCAACGACGGACATTAAAAAAACTTATGATGATGATGACGATGATGAATATATATATATATATTCATATATCCGCTTCTCTCTCTCTCTCTCTCTCGCTCTCTCACTCTCTCTATCTGTCTGATCTCTCTCTCTCTCTCTCTCTCTCTCTCTTTCTCTCTCAAAGCTGTTGCAACTGAGTTTTTTCTAATTATTTGTCGTCAATGTTTTAACCTTTTTACGGTTCCTGATTCCCATTGCACCGCCATCATCATCATCATCATCATCATCATCATCGTCATCATCACTGATCCCAAAGACAAAAAAAAAACCAAATAGACAAAAGAAATAAATAAGAAGAAATACAACAAAATTAACAATCTTATTTCTCTCGCTTAGTTCATTTTTAGTTGGAGGGAAATTTGGCCATAGTTTTCCTGTAGTCTAAATATGGAGTCTTGGATAACTCTAGAAATGCTTAGATCCAATATTTACAGTATGTATGCATATTTTTTTCAAAATATTAATTTTTCAGTTTCCTCCAATCGTGCCTAATACTCCCTAAGTTTGTTTCCCCATATTCCAAGGGCGAGTAAGGATAACAGAGGTCAAGAAATTCTGCCTTGCTGGATCAGAGGAGAGACGTTTAGTCCCATTCGACAAAACTCTCTACATCATCTTCATCATCCTACTGTCTGTTGTCAGATGAGGGACTAGAGTGTGCTTCGGATGTGACTCATCCCGAGCGGTCACTGTTCATAGTGACCCCTTGGTCCCAAGGCTCTATAGTGGTTTCAATCCCCTCATCGTCAGTGAGGACCAGAGGTAGGTCAGGATGGCCATGATCATCCTCACTCCGATATTTTCCAAGTCGCTCTCTTCTTTCTCATTCTCATCTTATTATTTTGCTATAGTTCTTTTGCTTTTTCAATCCTCCTTTCAAAGTCTCACCGATTCTTGATTTCTCTCTTCCTCCTTCACTTACCTCTACCCCCCTCTATCTCTGTCTCTGTCTCTGTCTCTGTCTCTGTCTCTCTCTCTCTCTCTCTCTCTCTCTCTCTCTCTCTCTCATATGTTGTAGTCTCAAGGTAGGCAAATTCGATTCCCGATACGATCAAAGAGCGTCAAAAACTCATGATATGACAAATTTCCCTGTGCACACAGATGGCAATTGAGTACACTCCAAGCTGTGTAATCTGAGTGGGAGGTACGTATCGACCGTCTTACGGTCGCGTCCTCCCCAGAACGTGAAGTGAACATACCTCTAAACAAAAATCCTGGTCTTTTCCGTTAGGGGAATTAGGCATGAGGGATAGCTTCGCCGCTAAAGCAAGCGACTTTACAACGAAAAATATTTGATAAGAGGAAAGCAAAATAAATAATTATACGTAGGCCTTTTGTTATGTGAACTGTCTATCGCTCTCTCTCTCTCTCTCTCTCTCTCTCTCTCTCTCTCTCTCTCTCTCTCTCTCTCTCTCTCTGAGATGTGGTAGTTTTCACAAGGGTACGAAAATATCTAGGCCTTTTTGTAAACGTTATACATCTGTGTAGTCTTGTATCACGGCTCATATTTCCAAACACGTATATAAACTGCCTTTCCAACACAGGCTCTCTTTTTCTCACTCTCTCACTTTCTCACTTTCTCACTCACACTCTCCCACACACAGACACATCGCTGAATGAGAAGAGGTTAAAACACCTTCTACACTCCATTTCATAATCGTCGGGTGCGGGCTTTTCCTAATGAGGTGGAAGCGAGGCTAATTGTTCAACATGTATATCTAAATTACCCGGCGATTATATTCCAATTAGCTGGGAGGAATGGCGTTCTCCGCCGCCATTGTGCTCGGACGGTAACTCCTGCCATCACGGTCACCAGTATCAGAGCTGGCTAATACTCTGGTTTGGGATGAGAGGATGGCACATGATGTCCTCTCATAGCCGACCCTCCCCAATAACCGAACCACTCCGCCAAAAATGTTTGGGAGTTGCAAATAAATGATCACGAGGTATGGCTGAATCATACACCTCGGATTTTTTTTTTTACTCATCAATGTTTCCTCATTTTCGAACGATCATTGTATGTTCTCTTTAACAGACTATTGCAATGCCAGTTCCAAAGGTGCATATTTGGAATGGGTAGGACTTTCTGGTGTATGGAGCAGCCAGCCATAATTGTCATGTAAAATGATTTTCCGTCCATTGTACGGAACTATGGCCTTGAAGTATCTCGGTTACTTCTCTTCAGTGTCGCTAATTCAGATATTTCATATCTAAATTCAGATAATTCTAAATGGATTATTTGTTTTAACTAAAAACGAGAACGGCTGTTGCTAACAATATCAAACTCGACCCAGCACAGACTTTTGTACTGATCAATATATTTGACGAATGTCAAACTCGTGCAGATTCCAGTTGCCAAGTAATTGCGGTAAATACATACACATATAATTTCACGCACAAATATTCGATAATATGTACATGCATACGTACACAAGTGCGTGTGGGGCTTAATGCTGAAGAAAAAGCATTGATTCCTCACAAGAAATATTGATTATCAACATGATCTTTTCCTTTGTCAATGTACATAACCTAACGCCACCCCATTGATCGCATAGACAAAATAATATTCAATGAAATTCCAAAATAAAAACGAATATTTATGTCACAGAACAAATTATTTGATCCATCCTCGTCCACACGCACACACACACACACACACACAAACACAACATAAACATATATATATATATATATATATATATATATATATATATATATATATATATATATATATATATGAGTGAATGTATGTGTTCGTGCAAGGATGGTTTGTTATATATATATATATATATATATCATTGCGATTTTAGTAATCTGTAAGATTGCAAAATAGGAGACAGCATTTTTCTATTGTTGACGGTATTTAATCACAGTGCTCAATATTCACCAAAGTAAACAGTGTCATTGACACATTAATTAGATTTAAAAGGAAAATCCCCCGAGAAATGATAACATTCCATGCCTGATGCAATCATCAGCACCAGCTGTACATTTTATCATTGTCATGGTGAAACAAAAACCCATCATTATTCAAGTAACGGATTTTTATATTATCCAATTATAGCTCATTGTTTTGAAAACTGATATAGTATAGAGTATTTTTTGTCGGATCACATACATCCATTTCTAAATACATAACCGTTGCGTTGAAAGAAGTGAATAGACCGAGAATAAACAAGGTGAGAATTTGGTGTGAAAACAGTTTTTTAGGCCTTTGTATTATCAGCAGCTGTTCAGCTCAATGGTAAGAGCATCGCTACCTTAAGCTGACTACCTTATCAGTGGTAGGTTCGATTCCTACAGTGGACCTATGTTCTGTAATTGTTTATTCTATATTCGCTTACATTGTTTCGGGTGTGTAATACATTCATCGTAACGACGGGAAATGATCTCAAATAAGGTTCTATATTATATAACGCAATTTATAATTCATTTTGTCTGACCAAACATCTTCATCTTTCAATATATGTATACATAAATAGAGCTGGGTTTTTTTTGTTTTTATTTTCAAAATCTCCGGAACTGTTACATGGTAAACAACTGATGATCCCAACAAGAGCAGATTTATGTTGTAACATAGTAATTAAGTGCATGTAAAACCGGAGACGAGGCACTGGTGAAAATTACATAATTATGCTGACATATATTGGGAAATAATTGACTGAGTGACACAAAAACTATTGAAAATGTTCTTAATGTTTAGTGTTTGAAGCCATAAAGTTTTCTTGAATATAAATATAGAGTTAGAGGGGGATGTTATTTCCTTGCACAGAATTAATTCGTCCACCAATCTGCTATTGTCTCTTTCTATTTTTCAGTTGATTTATCTACATATATACAGAGAGGAAGATAGACTGATAGATGTTTTTTTTTGTAAAATTTCCTGTTATCATAATGTTAATTAAAATACCGGTCAATTCGAGTAGTTAATTACAATGTTTACGTCGTTTTATATAGACTATTTTTTCATCTCTTGGGAGTGACTTGTTCCTTTCCTATTTCATACTGCATTAGGTGTAGAACTGCAATGTGTTAAAGTGGATAACAGTGTTGTTTTGTGTGAGAGGTTTTCACTTGGACTGGCTTCTTCGTATTTGTTCAAACAAGAACCAGACCTATAAATTGCCTTATCGGTCAATTAATCAACCGACTGCCATTCCTTTGCTTGATCATGTGTTTGCATAAATTAATTCTTAGTCACAATAATATCAGTGAACCAACTCAAGGATTTCTTTTATTGAAGACATTTCTTCAAACAAAAACAAGGGCTATTTTATCAACATCAAAAGAACGTATTAGGTTGTCTGGAAAGTAATGACGATTTTTGTGCGGACCCTACCTTTCCCCAGCAGGTTGATATTAGAAGAAGTAAATAACTAGGAATAGTATAATTGAATGATAAACAACTGGCGAGCCAATTGAAAAATACAGCGAACAAATCCAAAAAATAAAGCAAGCTGAAGAAAGGAAGTCAAGGTTGATGATTTATTGCAAATTTGAAGAAAGAACTTTTCTCTACTTTTTTTTTCATTTATCTTCATCAGATTTCTCAAGAACCAATGACCCAAACAACTTAAAACTCAATATTGTACGGCTTCGTGAGCTGATTAATATATTCTGCGAATGTTTACTTCTTACCAAGACCAGTTGTCGTTGCAATGTACACACACCGAGTTCTTCAATTGTAATTAGATAGAAGTTTATAACGAAAGACAAACAAGTAATGGAAGACATTCAAACAAAGGAGATTCCATTTGATTGAAGATTTTTGCCAATGTGTACCAATGATATTTATTGCTGGTAAAAATCATTATTCCTAGTGTAAATAAATTCTCGAAAAGCTTAGTATCTTATGAGTAAAGGATTGTTTTGTCTCTGGACGTTCATTGTCTTTTAAACTTTCATCTGTTCGTTGAAGCTTCTGGAACTAACGCTGAACTGGCTTATATTTTAAGCAATTTCCATAGAACTCCTCGATTTTGTCTGTTTATTTGCTGGATTTTAACCATAAACATCTATTGTGCAATGCCTGATCTATTTGATCTATGGGTAAGTGTTTTGCCAAGGGACAAAACTGACAAGGAAAGAAATTATGTTGTAAAATAAATACTTTTTCATCGTCAAGACATTGATTTACTCATGTATATCTACGTAAATATCTAGGAAACCTTTCTTTAATATAAACGTTTCAATAAGAGAAGGAACACCGGCCTGAAATACAGAGACCACTCCATCTTAAGACAACAAATCTCCATGAAACCCTCAAAAGAAGAAGAAACCGAGCGAAGAATGCCAAGCTTTTGGTTGAGCAGGCTCCACCTTATAGTCACCAAAAGATCTGAAATATGGAATCTAACCAAAAGATTGATCCTTAAACTGAGAATCATGGAATCTACATAGGAGAGAATCATGCTCAACATTACATGGAAAGTTCATTAGACATTACAATATGTTTAGAAAAAAGTCAGGAATATCATAGAATCTATTAGAAAACTCAAATAGCAATAGGCTGGTCATGTTCGGCCAAAAATTCATATACGGTGAGACGTTAAATGTCTGTCTGTCTCACCGAATACCATGAAAATCAGCAGGATTTTCACTGGACTTAGACACCAACGCCTATCTTCAGTAAGAGATACACAACTACTTCAGCCAAGAATAAATATAATAGAGATATATAAGATCAATGTATTAGTAACACTTTCTGATATAAAACGTGTCACCTGGAAGACAGAAAACCATGCTAAATAATGTTCTTTATTAGCTGGTGGGATGCCTTCAGTGTTCGGCGAAACCTGGGAAACCCTTGGTGAATTAATAGCTTAACAAACTGAATAATCTGTAGAAATACCCGAGGATTGGGATAGAACCTTACCAACTGAGACTGTTAACTCATTCCTAGTGTTTTTCTCTTTTTTTCTGTTGCTCAGCCCTTCGTATTTATCCTGTGTATTTTTAGAGATGTTTGTACTCGTTGGCCTGGCCGAGAAATAAACACAATGGGTTTTATGTTTGGAAACATCTGTCCACTGTCTAAATCATAGCTAAAAATACTTATACAATTTTCTATTACAAACACTTGCGTTGTATTTTCAACCCTGGCATATCTAAAGACTCTAAAACACAAAAGATTTTTAAAAAGCTAGATGACGAATGTTTCTTTCGAACATTACACCGAAAATTCAGAAAACTGAACACATGTATCCCATTAAAATAGCAATATTTGTCGTTTAATATATTGATATTTATAGAATACAATTGTGTATCATTAATTCATTTGTAATTATCTGTTTTCCCTTCAATTATCAACTAATTCTTTTCATTGAATTATACTTTTTAAGGACATTTTAAGTAATGTATTTAGGTGACTAAGTAAGAAGAATTTAGTTAAAAAGTGAGTAGCCAATGCGAAACGTTTGTAGAGCTCTAGGCTAGTCGCTCGCTTGATTTTTTTCAAACCAAAATCCTAAAATGTTAAATAATCAATAGTCAACAGACCTACTTCACTATACATCCGGTCTGGGTACTTTTTTGTTTTTTTGTTTTTTGTTTTTTTGATATTTTCCTACGCATCACTTTAGACATGTATGGAATTTTATGTCTGCTCATAAGTCAGTGAATCTTTTAAATATGTTATTTTAGGTTTTTGCAGTATTTTTCACAGGTTTCATCATGGTGTACCCAGTGAAGATTGAACTCACTACTGAAGTTGTCTGCGAGACAAGCAGCTTGACCAAGTACTTCATGGGGCGCCCCTCGTGGTCTTTGCAGTAGTGGCCAGTATATCTTGGTCTAGCATAAGTCACAAGTGAGATGCACCTAGTGGGGATCAGACACACTACTACGAAGAATCATCCACGATCATGGCAGTCTTGGATATTTACAAAGCTTATCGTGACGAAAGGCCACAAGTAAGGGGTGCCCAATTAGAAACTCAATACAATAAAAAATAGACCTAAAAAAAGCTTGCCAATCATCGTTCCGTGATAAAGTACCCAGAGACTGTGCAGTTTTTATATTGACCAAGCTCATCTTAGTCCGGCATGAGGCCACAGGTGTGGAGCCTTCCGCGTGAATCGAAAACCGCTAAAGTAAAAACAGTCTAAAAGACAAGCTTGCGAAACATTGCTCCACGGCAAGGCATCATGATCTTTACAGTTATGAATTATTCTACATTATTTTTTGAGAGTTGGGGTAAGTAATAAGCTCACTCAAAGTTTAGGCGTATCTGTGACTCATGCGAATATCAGAAAATTTATTTTTCTGAAATTATTATTACTGGGCGATGACTATTTCCTGTCGAGTTCAGAAAGAAATACTTATGCTATTTAAAAAGCGAAGGTCAAAGTGGGTATCAGGAGAAAGAGATCAACTGAGAAAGGAACGATTTATCAGGAATGGTTTTGGTGACAAAAACACTTAGAAGCCAACAAGTTTATACAAGAGACGAGGTTCGTTCTGCGCCGAGAAGACAACAACACTCTACTTGAACTTGACTAAATATTTCGTAAATAATGTAACAAAGTGGGTAAACTCTCATGAAATGTGTCCATTGTTATGTGCTTGAGAAATTAACGGTGCACAGGTTTCTAAAATTGCGTTGCATGAAGTCTGTTGCCAACAGCTAGTGAACTTCAGCTCCTCGCCTACGATTCGCAGTAGACCGGAATTGGTTTATATCAGAATTATGACAGGTTATCAAAAATGAATACTGTGCGAAAAAGAGAGAACAAAATAGACAAAAACAGGAAAAAAATCGATTTAAAGTACGTACAATATTAGTGAACAGGTGGCCGTGTTCATTTCCTTATAACATGGACTCTGCTTTAGGTGAGTTAGAAAAGAAAACATATATGATGTTTATTCAATGGTTAATCCTACTTATGTTCGAAGTATTGTTCTGAACGATTACTGCCACTTGTGGAGTCTTCAGATATTCCACCTGCATGGAACTTGCAGGGAACAGAAAAATGAAATCAGACTGCAGAAGCGCTAGTTCTTTTCTCTGGTGAATATCTAGAAAACAAAGTGTTGCAAATCTTATTTTCAAGTTCACAGTCTACATCTACAACTTAGTCAAAAAACATCATTAAATACCTAGAAACATTTAGATTCTTCAAATATATATATATATATATATATATATATATATATATATTGAAAAAATAATTTGAGAAAATGCATCATCCGCCTCCTAGCGTCCATCGTCAAACATAAACCTTCCCCAAGAGTTTCTGATCTAATCTAATTCGTCACGCAATCTTATATTTTATCGGCTACAGTTTAGCATATGATCCCTTGGGATTCATGCTACAAAGTGTGATGTCAAGCAGTTGTCTCCCATTCTTGCAACATGGCCAGCCAATTGCCAATAGGGTTTTTCTAGTGGTTTCTATGCGATCTCTCACCCTTGTTTTTTTCCCCAATAAAATGTACTGTCTTGTAATCTCTCCACGTGGTGTTGAGTATGATTCTCTCCTGTACACAGCGCATAATTCTTGAGTTTGAGGGCCAATCTTTTGCTCCATAAGTGACTATTAGATGGGCATATCAAGTGTAAACCCTTATTTTTGCGATCATTGGTAAGTGTGGTGGTCTACTTTTTTCACATCTGTAATTTTTATTCTGATCGTTGTGTATTTGTCCTCAACATATTTATTGTACATGACTTTTGTTTTATCGGAGTCAATATAAAGACAAACTTGCTTTTTTTATTCAATTCGTCTAGCTTCATTTGGATACCATAAAGGTTAAACTTTTATATATATATATATATACATATATATATATATATATATTGTGAATATACTAGCTTGAAACATTTATAGTCCTATTCTTACATACTGCTGTAAATTTGTGTGTGTGTGTCTATGTGCGTATGCTTGTGAGTGTGACAGGGAGAGCAAGAGTGTGAGAAATATCAATTGTAAGACACCTCTAAATTAAGGGAAAAAACGTTTTATGATTTCCAGCACAAATTATTTGAAAATGTATCTGATAATTGTATTTCTCTTTGGCTTCGCCTCAAACTCTTCCCTTCAGTGCCCTCTCCCTCTCTCTATTTATCTCTCTTTCTCTCTCTCTCTCTCTTCTCTGTGCCCGTTTGAATGTCACAAATTCCCAGCGCTAAAAATTGTGTTCATGGCTCTGTCTCTCTCAAAATGTTTATGTTCCCGGTTGTAAATCGTAGCGTATGTAGAAGTCCATCCCTCCATTGTCTATGCTTTTATTTACTATTAGAAAACACTAACCACAACTGAAAACACCAATACAATTAACATCAACAGATTTCTCCAGTTTTTAAGGGTATCTAGCTGACTGACTGATTATGGCTGTGTTATGCTTTACCAATGGAGCTACAGGGCTGAAAATTTGTGGGCATGTTCATTTTACATTGTAAGATTACGCAGGATTAGTCTCTTAGTTTGTATCTAGCAGCATTTGCACTTAATTTTTGAAAATTCTGACTTTTGCTTAACGACCACTGCACAGCAAAAGAGTGAGAAAGTAACTCATTCACTGACCATCCCTTTTTCTAATTCTTTAATTGATCACCCCCAACACAGAACTCTAGCAAAGACGTCGGTTAGATGATAGTTTCTATTGAGTGACCAACCAAACCTGCTCTATTACTTGTCTGGCCATCAACCAAAATACAAAACTTCTTCTATAAAGACATTTTTGTAGTTGCTTTCTGTAAGGAATTTTTTTTATGAAATCCCGCCCCCTCCCGAATACCGACGAACCTACAGAAAACTGAAGATATCAAAAAGATTCCTCCAGTTTATTTTGTTGTTTTGTTTCTCCCTTTTAACATTTCCTTCCTTCTAATAAGAAAACTTTTTTCTTTAAAATTTTCTCTCATTCCAAGAATAACGCTTTTTGATATAGTCATGTGTACAGACATTAGATGTAATAAATCGATTCCCCAAAATAAACGCTCCCTCTCCCACTCCCCCCTCTCTCTCTCTCTCTCTCTCTCTCTCTCTCTTTTATATATATCATTATACTAATGGATACTCATGATAGACGTGTTATACGATCCTATGATCTTCAGGTGAGTTTTATATTTAAAAATTACTCGTTATGTTTTAGTTTCATTGTATGAGTACAGTTACTTTTCATCGAAAAAACACCTCACTCATAATATATATATATATATATATATATATATATATATATATATATGTATATATAGATAGATAGATAGATAGATATGTATATAATGAAATAAAGGGTTCTCTACAAAAACACGTTTATGTTTCTGTCCCGTTGCCCCGTTGGTGCTTCTTCAGCCGAATGATTTGATTAATTTTAGACCCCTATTTAGGACATTTTTGGCGGTGAGTCTATTTTTCTAGGGTAGGGGCCTTCTTCTTATTCTATTTATACATCTTTTCTTTTTCTCTTTTTTTTTTTTTTGTTTAGTCGCTCGTCAATGCCTGTTCTCTTTTTTTTCTGTTTTACATAGTTGAGATACTTTACTGTGTGTTGGTTATAAAAAAATAAATTAGCAGGATATACCGTAGACACTTTCTTCATAAGCTGTTTGAGAAATGTTTCCTCTCTGAGAGTATCTTATTATAACTTAAATCTGTTCCCCAGTGTTGGGTTCATGTTTACATGACCTCAATCGTTAGTTTAATCACTCGAGGTTCGATATGTCTTTATATACTTCAGATAATTATGAAAGGGTGATTGGGATGTTTTTGAAGTGACTTGAAGTATCATACAATAATTATATTTATGATAATTGTGATGCTGCTCCTGCTAAGACGTTGTTGCGGGGGTGTCTATTTTGGGGAGTTGAGCACCTTCTTCTCATTCTATTTATATATCTTTTTTCTTTTTTTGTCTTGTTGTTGGTCCCTGCTTGTTTTATTTTGCTTAGAGAGATTACTGTATGGCTGTTATAAATTAACAGGAGATGCTATAGACACTTTCTTTATCAGTGTGTTTTTAATCCATCAGCTCTTTGTCGTATATTATCTCTCAGAAAGAATTCTTTTCTTGATTTTATCTGCTACCCAGTGTTTGGATTTACTTTTACATGACCTTAGGTGTTCATGCTCAATTCTTTTTTACATGCTAGGTTTTTTTTTCTATACATCGAAGATAATCATGAAGTGTTCGCAGTAAAAGTGATCAATATTCCTAATGAAAACAATGAAAAATGTAATAGAATACTTGTGGATTCTTCACTACAAATTTGTTTCATGCTTCTCTACGATTATCAAAAATTCTGACGGACTTGAAAAGCAGGCGTGTCCTCTTCGGGGGGGGGGGTCTCTCTATTTGTGTTTGTTTAATATCTCTCTGATACGATGTCCAGAAGACCACTTACTGAAGCGTAGGGTTTTTTGAAGTCTTTAGTATTACATTCTCGAAACGTGGACTGTCCATGTATACATAAGTAGATTCTATTTTTCTAATTATTAAAAGAGACAACAGTCAACAGTAGTAAGCATGTTTGTGTGTGTGTGTGCGTGTGTCAGTGTGTGTTTATGTGTGCGTGCGTGCACAGTAATGGTGAGTGAATCAAAAACTAAGGAAGGAGTCTGATTCTTTTCTCTGCGAACTATTTTTGCAACCATTTTCCTTTACACTGAAGAGGGAACTCCGGTTGATTTCCTTTTGTTCTTTCTTCCTAATACTTTTCTTTTCCCAACACTTATTGCCATCTGATTTTAAGTCAAGTTAACTCCATCTGGAACTCCAAATATATCCACTGCAAGGGTTTATCAGGTTCGTTCAAATAGAGACATCCTGTTCAAATCATCCTCAGTCTTCTTATACTTGGCTATGCTAACAGACAATTCGTTGACACTCATAGTTTGTGAGATCTGCTCATGTATAGAGAGTAAAATTCGTGCAAGTGTATACCTCAATGTTTATCAAGAATTTCAAGCTGTTTATATGATCAAGAAGGGATGAGTTTGTAAGTATATATTTATATAGGTATCCCTCTCAGTGATGGTGCGTCGATGCATAGCAAATAGATGTTTTTACGTATAGATGAGCTTATCAATTAATCAGTGGGTGTGTTTGCTTTTATACACACATCAGGTTAAAGCATATAGAGATGCTTTATACAAATATATATACATGCATGTACATGAGTTTATATATATATATATATATATGTATATATATACGTATATATATACAAATCAGTATTATATACACACACACATATATATATATATATATATATATATATATATATATATATATATATATATATGCAAGAATTGAATCATATTTATAATTGAAATACATCGAATTTTGTTCTTCTACCCAGCTAAAATGCTGTTAATAATCAATCAAAGAGATCGAAAAAGCTGACTAACATTGTCATTTGGAAATATACTCAACCAAATGTAACTGCAAACTACTCAATTGAATAACCTCTAAAAGATTTACATACGTATAACTCAATCTGAAAGGCACATATAAGATTCAAATTGACTTGTGTTCATATATATGTATACATATATATCTATGTATGTGTATGTGTGTGTGTATGTGTCACTGGTGGTGATTCATTTATGAGTTTACATGTGTGTTACTGCTTACTTGTAATTCTGTCTATCTATGTCTTTGAGTCAATAGACATTTTGTATTCGAGAAAAACGTTAATCCATCATGGCGATTATTCAGATTTTTTATAAATCAATGATTTTCAAATTAATAATTCTTCAATTTCTAATTGGATATTCAAACCAATTCATGAACTTATCGACTGACGAATCAATTCTACTTCAAAGTTGAATCTAATAAATATTTCATGTGTTTTCTTCCTTTGAAATAATTATATCTAAAGTTCTGAATTCCTTGTTTTTGAGGAACTGAGAACCGACAAGACCCACAGGGAAATCTGTATTGATGACGAATTATAACTGTAGAGATAGCCTTCACTATCAAAGTTCACCACGTAAATGAACACTATGTCCAGCATCTGCTATAGCTGTGTGTTTTGGACCTGCCCTTCACTCTGCACTGACAGGAATAATGTGGATCATCCCTCTGAAGGGGTAGAATATCTCTCCAGAGAGCTCGGGTACCTCCTCCCATTGGTGTGTTAAGCACCTGACCTTCAATTCATCTCCCTTAAAGGACAATGAATTACCAGTGTAAGCTCATATTTTGGGAGGATGAAACTGCAACAAAACCTATGTTATTGAACCAAACATCCCATTTCGGAAGACATGGCCAACTAAGTCTTGGTTTAAAGGGTGAGTTTATCAGTACTCACGAACAACCTCACCTTAAGCTCCATCACGCAGGACTTTTTGGCTATTCACATACAGGCCTGACCGACTAAGTATCTATAAATACTTGTAAAATCCCCCCCAATCTTCATTAATTACATGCTCTAAATAAATATTTTTGATTCGAGCACTTTTGAGAAATAAACCCATCACACGCTGTGTATTGAATTACAGATTTTTACTTTGATATATATATATATATATATATATATATATATATATATATATATATATATATATATATATATATATATGCAAACCAGAATTTCTGGATGATTAGAATTGCATGCATGTCTTTTTCAGAGAATCCCTACTTCTCACCGAATAGGAGGGTTTTTAGGCGTCTGTGGTCCTCCATCTTCTGGACGTGGCCTGTCAATATATATGGTTAGATTCTATTTTCTAATCGTTAAAAGCAACCACAGTTGACTTTGGAGCATGCAAGAATGAATACTTTTGTGGTGATCGATTTTTGCTGGTAGTCTCGGGTCGTTATTCAAAGTCCGAAAGTATATTTTTATTCAAAGCAAAATTGAAAAATTCCAAATAAAAATAAGTCTGGTTAACCATTCCATTGAAATAGTTTCAACATCAACGTCTTTTGGTTGCATGCCGTGTTTGGGATGAGCAATGAATTAGAAAAATGGCTGATCAATGAATAAGTTAGTTCTCTCGACTTTTGATGATCGACAGTGATCCCTAAAGCGCCCGAACTTTCCCAAAAGCAATGCTGTGGACATAAATTAAGGGACCATTTTAACATAAACTTGACTCACCAATGGATGTACCTTTAAAGAAAAACTATATTGGGGGGACTTTCAAAAATGGAAAAACACCGTTTCTTTTCAAGACATAATGAGCGATCAATTAAGATAAAACACGTCACTAAAATGAAAAAAATTTTCTCGACATAATAAGGGGTAAATGTTTGAAATTACAGCCCTCTAACTTCCAATGGTTCAGCTTGTACTCTCGATACGTACATAGCAAGCTAGACAGACATACAAGCCTAAAAGGTGAAGAAATCTACGTTGATTTTGTCTATGTCGATATTGAGGAATTAACAGAAAATTACATCAAAATGAGTAGCATCTTTTTTTAGTATTCCAAACTGATATTCGGTAGTTTTAAGCTCTTTTCGTCGGAGTAAGAATTCAAAGAGCTGAATTCAACCAAATTTGGAATCCAGAATCGCTCCCTTACTCTTGCTGACGCTACTTATTTCACCATTTTGCTAGTATTTATATCATTGTATTTTAGAATTATATTTTCAGGACTTATAAACTAGTGTGTCCTTATTCATAATAAGATGTTCTTTTGCTGACTGACATCTTGACTCTAGTTACGAATAATTCAGTATCAACATCATAATGATTAATACCAACATGACGCTGAAAGCAAAAATACAATAAACGAGCATGTAAATATTATTGTGAAAAGTGCTATGTTCTGATTGTTTATGTCTATAGGGTATAGGAAATGTCAATTATTCCCTTGAAGCTCCGTTTTTTCGACCAGGGCAGTGATGATTTGAAATAAGCTCATTTTCAATTAGACAAATGACGAATTAGCAAACTTTTAATCAATGAGTATCGCTAACCTGTCTAAATAAACAAAGTTTGACATGAATAATTAAAATTTTAGAAAAACCCTATACATGAGCAATGAAGAAAAAAACAAATATTCCCAAAGATCAAAAATCGCGTTGCACGGTGTTATTATCTCTGATTGAGATATTGTTGGAAAAAAAACTTACAATCTAGTCTATGAGGTAAAATGACAATATTGGAAGGCTTCATAAGGCAAATGATTCTTTATTCCGCTCATACCGAGTTTTGTTACTCGGTAAGAACAAAACGTCGAAATCAAGAATCGTTTGTCTGGTATTGTCATTCTATCCTCACATTGTCCCACCCACCATAAATCCATACCAAAATTTCTATTAAAAAAATGCATACAATCAAAATTATGGAAGTTAGGAACTAATTTTAAATTTTAGTGGCTTTGAGAAGTCTTTTCTTTTACACAAGAGGAGGCAGGATTTTTTATGTGTATACACTGAGCTTAATTTTGTCTGGCAAAAGGTTAAGTAAGTGGAGCATCCATTTAGGAGCAGTAGTGGTCTGCAAGACGACTCTATCAACCACTACACCTCATTGGTATTTATTGATCTCGACTTAGTATGCTTCAAGGCAACGAGCTTGTTTTTCCATGGAAGCTCAATGAATCTGCTCCTGTGCTAAACTAGCCTGACTTTGGCAAATATCTATCGGGGAACAGGAATAGAAAATGCCATTTGCATAATGGATACATGTACACGAGTCCACAGATAGTAAATAAAGAACCTCTCGAACGTAATAAATAAGCAAAAGAAGCGAGAATTCATGGCAGACGCACAAAGTTGTCCACACTGTTATTTCCATTCTTTTTTCTCTGAAATCGTCCATAATTGGTAAGCACGTAAAAAAGCCATTAGTCTATGCCCTGTCTGTAATTTTTATAAGTGATGTCATTCTCTGAGAGACGGGTGGGATGATAGTATCTTACTACAATCTTTCTTTGGTACCTATTTTCTTACTTTCGTGTCAGTCATGAGAGGAACCGTTGGTGGATAGGGAGAGTGTGGAAGTTCAACTGAGGTAAATGGATTAAAAGTGCAAGGGAGTGAGTTGGTTTTGCATTGACGTAAATACTTGGGGGTGTTATTAAAAACTGTCAACCAAAACTGTCAATGTTTTCAATAAAGGTTTCTATAATCTTTAAGTTAGTCTGGATAGCTGGCATGTGTGTATTCCACGACCAGACCGCAAAGAGGGCTGAAGATTCCAATATTTAACCCTTACTATTTCTAGAAACAACGCTTTTTAGTTTGTTTCTTTTTCTATTTCTCCCTATATAAACTTTTGATGAGGGGCAGTTGCCATGTAAGTTTATGCTAAATTCGTGTCTGGCAACATTCACATTTGTTTCTTTGTTTGCTTTTGTTGTTTTGTTTGTTTGTTTGTTTTGTTTTCTTTAATCATAGCTTTTTTTAGTGAATACGGCCCAACAGAGGACAGAAGGGGTAATATATTTGATTTAGTTATTGATCACAGAGAGGGTTAACTGGAGGAAAGAGAGAAGAAAAATATGAATGAAACAGAAAACAGTCTGCTGAATCTCTCAATAGAAACTGTAACGACTAACATCTTTTGCGAGCAGGACGATCAATTGAAAATTGAAAAATGGGTTTGCTAATGAGCAAGTTACTTTTCTCACTTTATATTTTGACATCGATCATTATAAAGCCTGAATTTTGAAAATAAAAGGTGGGTATAGACTAAAGAATAGATTTAGCATAAACCTACATTGCAATTTGACCCCCAACTCAATAAAAAACCTATTTAGGGTGGAATTTGTGAAAATTTGAAAAGTAATTTTTTTCTGCAGACAAAAGTTTCGCCTTGTGGCCTTAAGAAATAACTCGGCCCAGAATTCCTCAATATGGCAGCCCAAAACGAATGCATCAGGACAAACTATGTCAAGATGAAGATCCAAAGAAGCCAGACTGATAGCAAATGCCGCTTATGTGGGAAAAAGGATGAATATTGTAAATCACAAGATTAGTGAATGTACTAAACTAACCCCAGAAGAGTACAGTAGCAAGAACGACAGAGCCACATTTGTTATACACTGGGAACAATGCAAAAGGCTAGGTTTGGATTATCTTGGCAAATGGTACTTGCACAGACCAGGCAATGTACTGAACAGTAGAGGCCATACATTATCCTGGGAATTTGACATCCAAACTGACCATCCCATCAAAGCAAGAAGACCGACCTGGCATACTTGGACGAAGAATAAAGAACATGTCAACCAATTAGAAGCTTGGAAAGTACTAGGAATTGGCAAGGAAGCTGAAAAACGTGTGTAACATGAAGGTCAGGATAATACCAATAATTGTGGACGAACTGGGAACTGTGCCAAAAGCATTGGAAACAAGGTAGGAGAAGCTGGAAATAAGAGGAAGGATAGATAATATGCAAACCAAAGACTGTTGGGGTCTGCACGAATACCGGGGAGAGTACTGGAAATATGAAACGACCTCCAGTCGTCAGCAATGACTTAACAGCTAGAATGAAAAAGGTGTGAATGAGTAAAGCTAGGAAAGGTGGGAACAGTACAAACTACAGTGCTGCAATGATATGTTAGGGCAATGAGAAGTGGCCTGGAGATCTGAGGATACTTAATATCACTGTCTTCAGCGACTGGGGTGAAAATGCGAAGTACAGCACTGTTGCTGACTGGAAATGTTGAGAGGAAGGCTGAAAACCCAAGTAGACTTGTTGCCATTCAGTCTTCAGCGACAGCCACTAAGCAACCGTGATGAAAATGCAGATGATAATAATAATAATAATAATAATAATAATAATAATAATAATAATAATAATAATAATAATAATAATACGACGAACCACAACCATTGGCCTACACCCTGACTTGGAGGCTTGTGACGACTAGATGTAGGCTGTGGTGAAAAACCATGAAACAGCCAAATGGCTTCACTCAGTCGTGGGGGGATCTATGGCATGAACGACATAATTTAACGAGCCCCTACACAGTCTGCCACAAAGGTTTGCAAAGGAAGCAAAAACTGCTGCCAAGTGACAAGGACTATCAGTGTTAAAAGAACACTTGAAGCAGAACCCCCTCCACGATCAATACCCACTTTGCACCTAAGATGCTGATGTAGATAACACAACAAAAACCCATCAGTAACTACAAAACTCAGGGTTAAAAGCCAAAACAAAGCCTTCATCTTTGGTGTCCAAGACAAGAGCCTTCCCATCAGGAACTACATAGCTCATGTCATCAAAAACGGCGCTAATCCCAACTGCAGGTTTTGTGACAGCGTAGCTGAGACGATTGATCCACATCGTATCTGGACGCACTGTTCTAGCCCCAATGAAAACAGACTTGGATACGATAGAGTGAACCAGTACATTCACTGGATAGTCTGTAAGCACTATGGTGTACTACACATACTACATTGGTATGAACATCACCCAGAACCTATAACTGAAACATTAGACGTGGCCATATTGTGGGATCCCCCTGTACGCATGGATCGAACGATCAAAGCTAACTGTCCAGACATAATTATTACGGATAGACAGAAAAAGGGATGTCAAATAATAGATATGACCATTCTATTAGATAAAAATATATCTGTAAATGAGTTTGAAAAACTAAGTACAGAGTCCTGGGAATTCAGATCACAGAAAATGCTGCAACTTTAAATCGAAACAATGCCGGTTGTTATTGGAGCCCGTTGGGATTATTGAAAAATTAATTTAAAAAATGACAATACCGGTTGTTAGAGGGGCACTTGGGGTCATGAAAAATTAATTTAAAAAATCACCTATGTCTTTTTTTTTTCAGGTAACGATAGTGACCAATGGATACACGTGAGAAAAAAGCATACACATTGTTGTGGGGTTCATTTTATTCAGAGTAATTCGCTTCCTGAGCTTCGCACTGGACAGCATTAATGCCAATGATCAGACTTAGCTGAATAGGAGACTCAGTCCCTACTATATTAATAATTCATAAATATGAAATAAAAGTAATACCAATAATGTAATTATTTGCTAATGTATTAAGAATATATTTCCTTCAACCCTCACAGTAGAAAAATTTGAAAGTAGGAAATAGAAAAATCAAAGATTAAACCAAGTAATGAATGATACATATTACCGGTAGATAAGTAATAGCCCCAAAAACCGGTAAAATAAATTTAAATGATACCCAGACTATGTGTATATGTATGTATATCTCTTAAAATAATTTTAAAACTTTATTCAATAATGTTAAATGCAGTTAAATGATAAGGATATCTAAATTATTCATTTTGATTTATAACCATCCCCTTTCTATATAAAGACAATGATGTTCAAAATTTTAAATTAAATAAACCAAAATTAACTGCATGCCTCAGAGTTGTATAGTTATGAAGCAGATAGAATATAGAAAAGCTAGACAAATGTTTTAAATAATTCAAAAACTGCGAAAATGTCTATACAAATCTTTAATATCATATATCGATTATTTTGTAACACGCAACACTAGAGGAGAAAGTGAGATAATTCAAGTAGGAGAAGAGAAACACAGTCTAATCCTATTTAGACTAAATCACAAAGTTATAAGAAATAATATGTGGAATTAAAACGAATATACCGTAATAATTTACCACGATTCAAACAAATTGAAAAGAAGTAAAATGATAAAACAAAATTATTTATTCCAGAGTTTCTGTCTCAAAATTATCGTATACTGTAAGACCATCACATTCCAATTAGATTAAAATCCTCAATAAATACAATTTAACAAACGGAATTCCATGTATAAGAAACGGGAGAGACATAACTGAGAAGAATTGATGTTCACAAGGATATTATCAATTCACAACTTAACATCAGTCAAAACTTTTTGTCTCTTCAAAAATAAGTTATACAGTCAGTTATGAAAATGGAAATGAAAATAAAATGAAAAAAAAATGGAATATATTTTATTTCATCAAATAAACAATTACAATTGGATCATAGAATGTTGGCGATCAACACAACAACGGCAAAGAGGTTACAAACCAGACTTAATGCCTTACGAGAGGTACCCACTTGCATATCTTATTCACAGTATAATTTTATTGATTATTAATTTTAGAAATATTTCATCCGTAAAATCAGTAAAGAGGTACACTTTTTTATAATATAGATAATTAATAATGATAGAAAAAAGTAATATCAATAATCCACTTTGTGTTTATTTTTTACATTCCCAATTCAAATTTACAATTATTATTTTCAGAATGATCCTTGTCGCAAGAGATTGTTATTTATACGATTTAATAATCTACTTATTACAATATGTATTTATGAAGTGTGATTTTAGAATTCTTGTGCAGCGATTTCTTCATAGATATATTAATTCTATATTTGGAAAACTTTTATAAAATTGGAAAACTTTTATGAAAATATTCCAAAATAACATAAGAATTAAAACATGTTATAAAAGTGTCTAGAAGATTGGAGAGAAAAACAAAAATAAATCGAAGATAAAAAAAATTGCATTTTTCATATTTCAGAGAAAGGGGACATGATTCTCAGGGATCGCCCTCGGGTATAATAATAATAATGGTTGGAATCAGTTAAATCTGATTGGGTAATAGACATATACGTTATTCAAATGAGAATGGGCCTTTTGCGTACATAATTACGAGATCAAAATCTATTGCCGGTTGCTGGATAGTGCGTTACGCACGAACTGTTGAAATTCACCGGATGCATGACACTATGAAGTTCATTTCATATATTGATAGATCTATTTAATTTGATAGATATTCAACACAATTATCAAATATCATCAACGACAGAAAAATCTGTTTCGATTTTGTTTTTTAATATTGATACCAATTGAAAAAAATTTGTAATGAACTACATATATCTATTTACGTATTCTAGGCCAAATGATACATTCACCGGGTAATGATTGGAGATCATTTCAATACAACTCAATTCATAATTATTCTTATTGGATCACATATCTATCTATCTGTCTACCTATCTATCTATCAAAATATATACATATATTGATTGATGGATGGATGGATGGATTGATTGTAAAAACCAAGTATATAAGCCGAGAATCTGGCCATCAATTTTGGTCCGAAAGTTAGTTGAATAAATTACAAAAGAAAATAGACTAAAACCAAGCCAATCACTGTTGCCAAAAGGTTTATGTGGAGAAAAAATAGGCTACTCAGGGTCTTTTAATTCATCTGGCCCCTTAAAGTCTGAGGGTGTGTGGCCTGTGTCTCAAGTACCTCATGGATAATGTGACACTGATCTAACCATCCAGATATCACTAATGGGGCTTCTGAAAAGGTTGCATAAATGAATGAGGCTTGTTTACTGAACTGTCATATCAGTTATCTAAAATTTCGGAATCAAAAGATTATAAGGAAAAGTTTCTCTCGCCGTAATTACACGGGGACAGTCTGTCAGAAATAAAAACACATCCGAATTGAGATGAAAGCTGGAAAAGTCGGTGTTATTTGTTTGGAGGAATTTGAGGAAAAGAATTCGATTTTTGAAAAGCACAAGAAAAGGGGTTGGCTGGGAAGAAGCTAGAGAAACAGACTAAGTCAATCAGGTTAGACAGATAGATAGTTATGAGCTGAAATAGAGAGACGGATAGATGGATTGATTGGTGTAGACTGAGATGGATATAAACAAATATCATCATCGGAAGCAAACTGTCGTTGAACATAGATCTACCCGAAGATTCGCCACACCTATATATCATGGGCATTGCAGAGCCAAAACTCTCTGAATTCATCTAGCTCGTCATGCCATCTTACTTTCTATCGGCAATAGTTTTGCATATGACCTCTGGGTATCCACGTTGTGAATTATAATGTCTAGGAGTTGTCTGACATTTTTGTAATATATCCAGCCCATTGCCATTTGAGTTTTCCGAACTGATTATATGATATCTCAGACTCATGTCCTCTCTCCAATATGCTGTGCTGTCGTATGATATCTCTAGATGTGGTTGAGCATGATTCTCTAATGTGCATGTTGCATGGTTCTCAGTTTGAGGATCAATCTTTTGGTTAGGTTCCATGTTTCAGCTCCACCTGTAAATTTGGTGTGTGTATTGCTGAATGGACGAAGGAGAAAGTTGGAGCTTTTTGCTACAGGAACCATTCTTTTTGTCAAATTTTGTTTTGCACCTCGTATATGTATGAGCGTATGTGGGGGGTTGTGTGTGTGTGTGTGTGCGTGTGTGTGTTTGTGTGTGTGTGTGTGTGTGTGTGTGTGTGTGAGTTATTCTGCATATCGACTAAAGTTTTGGAAGTAAATGAGATAATTTGTGAGCATTGTTTGTATCAAATAAGATTGCACATGCTAAAAACGGAGAGAGAGTGGGAAGAGATAATGTACGTGTGTATTGATTGGGTGTGAATGAGATTGAGAAAGTATATGTATGTACATGTATATTGAATGTATCCGACTAAGATTATATGCGTGTGTATGATTTTTATATTTGAGTAATGTTTTATGCACGTTAGAATTTGAGAAAGTTTGAGCGTATCCCTGTGTGGAGGGGAGGGCTGCATCTGTATCCGTGTGTGTCCTTGCGTGTGTGATGAGGCCACATACTGAAAAGAAAACTGAGATTTGATAAGTTGGTCTACACCTTACCCCCGCGTACCTCATCCTTTCTAACCTGTGTCATTACTTAACTGACTGATCCATGATATTCCACTAAATTAATTGCAAAGAAGTTAAATAATTGAACAACGGAATCTTTTTATTCAAAAAGGAAGAGTTAACCGAACAATTTATCCGTGTTTGCTTCTTTTTCAAAATAATTTACGACTCAACCAACATTGAAGAAATTTCAACTGATAAAAGAAATCGTCTTTTAGAAACCATCAACCAAAAAACTCTCAGCATAGGTTTCTTCAGTTTACAAGTTGGTCTGGCTGGCTATCTATATATGTGGCACGTGTACAGGCCGAAATTCAAACATTTACTTTTTATCATGTCAAGAAGAAAATTCCCTCCATAATATCTTTTTAATGGGGGGAATGGGGGATCAATTTGCAATACAAGTTTATGCTAAAATGGTCCCTTAGTTTATATCCAGCAGCATTCACACATTTTTGTTTCTCTGAATTTAGACTTCAATCTAGTGATCAACCCCCAACAAAAGGTGAGGGATATAATTCATTGATTGATCACCCTTTTTTTCTATTTTTTTAATTGATCATCCCCAACATAGTGCACTACTAAAAGTTGTTGGTCATGGACAGTTTCCGTTGATTAATTAACTGACTGTCTCTCTATCTACCCAGGTATCTAATTTCTTGATTGATCACCTCAACATGGCATGCTGCCAAATTACGTTATTCATTCGACAGTTTATATTGAATAAGTAACCAGATCTGTCTGCCTGTTTATCTAGTTGTTTTTGTTGTCTTCTTTCTTCAAATTGATCCCTCCCAACATGGCATGCAGCTAAAAGACGTTGGCCACGTGATGGTTTCTATTAGATGACTAACCAGAGCTGCCTCCATTTTTTCTCCGAAAATTGTATTCCTAAACTCCCTTTCATTTCATCCGTTTAATTTCAGTCATTATATTCTTCTTTTTCATTCTACTAATTATCCGTTAACTCATTCGTCTATTTTTTCTACTTTATTTGTTTTACACATTCGTTGATGCTATTAACTTTTTTTTTCACTCTTTATTTGAAAATCTAAATATTATTATTTTCTTTCAAGCTGATTTAAAAACAAACAAACGAAAAACCATGACAATATTCCTTGTAGTTTTAATTAATTTAAAGATTTATTCGCGGCGATTCTACTTTGTTTTCCGACAATGTTACCTCGGAAATCCGATCAAAAGAGACAGGTGTCGCTTCAGAATCGTATTTTCTAATGATTCATAATTTTAATTCATACCAGAACGGTTTATTGGCATTGCCCGGGATAGATTTTCACTTCCTTACGCAATTAATGATTGCAATTGAAGTCCGTTGATTGAATGTCATTTTGATTTATCAGAGACCGTCATTTATTCCGTCAATAATAGCAAAAGGTAGTCGCCCTTTTCTGGTGTCTCCTCACATCTATAAAGTGTGTTGATAAATTTGTTTCGATGTGTTCTTGTATTTTATAACACCTTTCCCCTTTTCCTGTTTCACCCCTCCAAAAGAGGATAAAGAAGGCGAGGAGTCAATTTATGTTAACAAAAATTAAAGCATAGTATCTTACAGTGATAGAATTTAAATCTCTTGATTTCTTTCATCTTTCCTCTTCCCTATCCTAACCTACCCTTACTATGAAATGAACGAGTGAAAAATGGAATTGGGTACTTATGCTTAACTTGCAGCAAAAAGGAATCCCGATTTGCTAAAACTATCGTTCATTCATTAATCATCCCTAACGATTCCGAAGCCTAAAAATCCAGGTGTTGGAGTGGTTGACTACAAGAATATAGACAACAATCGATTGCCTGATTGTATTGTGAATCGACAAATGACCTGAAGCGTGATTTGAAAAATGTTCAAAGGGTTTAAACGCTGACATGTTTCAATTGTTTTTGTGGTGTTTATTTCAACTTGGCGAGAGGCACAGCCGGCGTATCTACTTTGTGACCCACCACAGCAATGCGCTACTGGCATATTGTGCAGCCAGACTCAACGGCATCAAATTGCGATCCATTCATGTGTACATTTTCTCACTTTCTGTCAGATCGAGAGCGACAGGTTTACAGCTATTAGAGCAAATTTGTTATGCTTGATTATACTTCAACTTGGCCAAAAGATAGAGAAAAAAATATGTAAGTAATTACTCAGTGCAGCCTGTTCACTCTTTTCTCTTGTAGGTATTATAACTGCCACGGCTAGCGTTTAAATGGGGTTTCTGTTAACAAGCCTAAAAGTCGAACCATAGATACGCAAGTTCTTTTCACGTGATCTAGCGAAGGACAGTTTCGCCAACTTTATTTTGTGTATACCTAGAGTAAATCTAAAACTGAGACGAAAAACATATTAACTCATCAAGATTTTGCATATATATATATATATATATATATGTATATATATACATATATATATATATATGTATATATATATATATATATATGTATGTATATATATACATATATATACATTGTGTCATCCACAAACAGCTGTTTCGTTGTATTACAACTCTTCAATGCCGTTGTAGACTATCAATTATCCCATCCAGAACCACGAGGTACGATCGAAACCTTCGTCGCTTCAGACCCAGAGGCAGCATCCATCTCTGCCCCACGGAAGTGGACGGTCAATAAAGTTGAATTTAAGCGATATATTTACTCAAGCATATATTCCAGACTGCTCTATTGCTATTCGTTGGAAGAGCATTGCATATGCATATATGCATAATCTTCCAATATATTGTTAATAAAGTAAATGTGATTTTAATTTTCAACATTTATTTTGTCAAAATATCACTTAATTTATCAGAAATATTACTAACTTCATTAAAGATATCTTAATTTGAATATCTATTCCACCATCTTGACTCTACCAAAAACTTCTAGACAGATCAAAAACATCTGAATTGGAAACACTGAGCAAGGGTCGTAAGTCAGCAACATTCAGAGTGGCAAAACTGAGCAAGAAACATAAGTAACATATTGGTATTTTAGTTAGTAACAGCAATCAATGCTAATGATGTAACCATATCTAAAAAAAAAGATTACTTTAGTTTAGTCTTGTACATGGCCGAAAAGAAAGAATTCGAATTGAGAAGACCAATTTCTAAATGGACAAGGTCCCTTTTTTACCAAGTGATGACTTGGACCTCAGAACTGTGCAGATCATTAAAAAGTATTCAAATACTTTCTTACAATATTTTACTGGACATTGTAATCAATATATATTTTTGTTATTGGCACCCATCTAGATTGATTATGTGGGTATTATCTTTTTGCTGCTACTGTTTTCATAGATAAGGTAGTTGTGGGAGAGTTCTCCAGATGTCCATTCCTTCACTCTCTCCCCTGTCAATCAACATGACCTGCTAGTGACACGACATTTTTCTCCAGATACCTGGCGATGGTACAGAGAGTGAACAGAAGTGAATTGAATGCTAGCAGCCCCGGCTGATGTTTGTACTCAGTTTGTTCATTCTATTTCCGTGTTGATGACTATTACAGAAACTTGTAACTATTCTACATATAAGGAATATATTCACATACACTTATTTTTGTTACTAAAAAAAAATTCCATGCTAATTATATGAACCTAGTATGTTAAAGTAGATAACAAGCTCAGGTAAATTTGACACAAGGTTACAATAACTGAGCACCCTGTGAAGATAAAACTCGCAACAGCACGCTTAAATCGTTAAGTAATCATCGCTCTATGTCAAGCGTCCACCAGCCATTTTTTTGTATCCATATCAGATTGCTTATGAGATGATTGTCGCCTCTTTTGTCTTTGTCACTCGGAAGAGATTTGTCCGAGGTCTTAATAGTGATACTACACGCGCAAGATGTCTGTTCTCCAGAGTATATTCCTCTTTTTCCCGGAGGGTATTAGGAAAATGGCCACCGGAACAACTGCCCCCTAAATGACTGCCATCCCCCAAACAAGTGTCTCTGAACAATTACCTCCTGGAAAATTTGTGTGATCATTAACTTGGGCAGCTACTTAATACCTATAAACTCCAACTTTGGCTTTACTGTTGCTATGCTATTGTCAGGGGGCAATTATCTGGAGCCAATTATCCAGGGGGCAGTTGTCCTAGAACTTGACGTGGATGTAAGAGACAACGTATTTCCTGATATTCTCGGCGATTTTCGATTCGCTTTCAGGCATTTTTTCAGGGGTCCATTCTTCAAAAAAACTTATTGAGAGTATATACGGTTGAATATCGACCCAGACTCTTTTTTTCAAATGATAGCCTTTGCACATTGGATCTATCTTCTAGATTGTACCCTTTCATTGCCCTAAACGAGGGAGGGGCTTAGCTTTTACCAATATCGACAGTAATTACCCGTATGCTACATGCTATTTTCTGAAGATGATAGAGTAACAATGGCGACTACTCTCTTTCGATGTTTTTCGTGTCTTTTTCTTCTTTTATCTCTTTCTTCCTTCATTCTTTCTCTCTTTTTAGAAGAAAGAAACAAAGAAAGAACAAGAGAAAGAACAAAAAAGGAATAAGTAAAGAGCACGAGTTCTGGGGTGTTGTTAATGATAGATTCAGCACTGAGTATTCGTCTTTACCATCTTCCCTTCTTGATACCGAAAGAAATAATTTAGAACATTCCACGATTAGATACTTGTCTCATTATTTCTTTTGATTTATCGCCTTCTACTGAGCAGAGCCAGGTTTGTTAAACCCCATGACCCAAGCCTCTTGAACAGGAAATACTCCGAGTAGCAACAGACAGTCCTTTTCAATGCATCGAAAAGCTAATGGAGATGTCTTGGACATGAACAGTTATCAGAATACGTTTTAGTCTTTAGTTCGTTCTGTGACTTGATGCAATCATCATCATCATCATCATCATCATCATCAGTCTTTTATCGTCTGTCGTTGGATATAGACCTTCCCCAGGATCCGATGCTCTCAACAGAAATGTAATTAGAGATTTTGCGGCCTGGGAAGCTTGGCTCCTTGGAGCGGCAGGAGAGAGGGGGTCGTCGTTCCTAAGCTCAACATTGAGTGAGAAAATCAGCTATAAATAGACCTATTATCACTTAATTGGTAAAAAAAATAACTGCAAGGGTTGAATTCGTATTCATGCAATTGATGTATGTACAAATACGAATTCCCGATTAACATTCCTGGAAACCACGACTTTAACCGAAACGATATTGAGTGAAACCGATTCTACTATGGACGTAATCACGTAAGTAGATATCGTGTAATTTATTACAGTAAAGGAATTTTGCGAATAACTCATGTCTAGTCTGATAACTCACTTAAATGGCATTTCCATCTGCCATATTTTATTATATCCCACATCTTAATATCTTTTCTCAACGAAGTTATAGCGAAATTATTTCAATCTGGGAGTTCCAGCATCGCTATTGTATACTGCCAGTTAAAGTTCGATAGGTGGAATATAATTTATAAAGCTTTTGGGGGCTCCCTCCATTGGGGTCCTGTAAAACGTTTTCAAATAGTCCCTTACCTCCCTTCTCTACTCCCCAGCTACGCCTCTTGCTCTCCGTTATAAAACACCGGTTTCATAAGAAAGACATTAATAAACCGTCTCCAAAAAGACATGAATAACTGACTGCAGTTACTGACTGACTACGTCATGCTAAATTGTCGTCTGGAAAGCGTGATAATCTGCGTTGCATCTTTTTTCCTTAACGATATGTATAAATGCACAAAGAGAGAGCAAAGAAACTCACGGAGTTTCAAGTAATTCTTATTTTTAATGCAATTTACAGCTTTGTGATTCGAAAAAAAGGTATTGAATACTTTTTATCATCGACTTCTGATCTTGTGTAACTCTTGCAAAATGTGTCACTTTTTTTCTTGTTGCTTTCGTATGAAAGTGTGAAGATACTTTTTACTTACCTTTTGATGCTTGTGGCGTGTTCTAACTAGTCGATATCTCTCAGCAGAGTGCAGAAAATCTATTTTCTATTCAACGAAAGTAGGTCTTCATTTCTCTTCATTTAATAAAATTAAGTCAGAGGAAAGGCTACATTGTAAGTAAATGCAGATATACCTCGTCTTCGCGAACATATTTGTTCCTAATGATTGTTCGTAAAACAGGAGTTCGTGAGAAGAGGTATAATCATTCTTTGAAAACAAAACATTCTCTATCAATAAACGCTTGAATACATACTTAAAACTGTGTAATTCATTTGCGAAAAATCTACTACAATGTTCAAATTGAACAAAAATAAGATTTTTAACAATTTACGTTAAGTTTGATATGTTTTAAAGTTCGTGAAGCAGAAGTTCGTAAAATGAAGTATACCTTTTGATATACTCACACGTGTATGCGTGCGCACACACACACACATACACAGAGTTGGTGACGTAATTATTTGTCCCCTCCTCATAATTATGAATAAAGCTGTAATACTTAACATTTCATGAAAATTTCATATGCATTTTTTACAAATGATGAAAAAATGCGCAGTTATTCCCACAACAAATTTTCATTTTACTCTCAAACAATAATACCAAAAAAATCAAACACACATTTATTATAGGACAAAATTATCGGCGTCCGTGCCTCAATAATCAATTGTGTAACCATATTTCTTGATCTTTGCCTTTAATCGTTTTTAATAGTTCCTTACAAGATTACTATAAACACTGATATGTGTTTTGTTCCATTCTTCACTGGCAATAGGTTTTAGTTCCTCCAAATCTGATTGATTTCTATCATGTACATTTCTTTTCAAATTGGCCCATAAATCTTCAATTGGGTTGAGGTCAAGACTTTGGGCAAGGTATTCCAGTACTTTAATTTTGCTGTCATTTAAATCTTTTGTAACAATTTGTGCTGTGTGTTTCAGGTCATTTTTATGAGGGAATGTCCAGTGATGCTTCAAAGATAGCTTTCAGGCACTTCGCTTCATATCATTTCTTAGAATACATAAACACTCTTTACCCATGATACCCTGCTCTCTCACTCGTTCTCCTGGTCCAGAAGTAGGAAAACATTCCCAAGGCATAACACTTCTACTACCATGTTTAATTGGAAGGAGGATACTTTTTGGTTTGTGAGCTTTACTTGATTTCTCTCATACATAACGGAAATTCACGTCATCAAATAATTCCAGTTTGGTCTCATCTGACCATAGAACAGAGTTCAAATATTCACTGCCATGTCCTAGATGGCTTCTAGTAGATGATAATCTGATTTTCAGATGTTCAACCTTAAGCAAGGGAGTTTTTCTTGGACGACAAGCACAAAGTTCTGCAAAATGAATACATCCAATGGCAATCTTCGTTAATACATTCAACCCTGCTGTCTTTACATCTCTGACGATGGCCTTTGCCGTAAAGCAAGGATTCAATTTTCCTTTCCATTCTCTCAGAAATTAACCGTTTTATGGCGGATCTCAAGTTATTCTTGACACAATGAGTTTCATTGTACTACTTGATAATGCTCCGAATTGTCGATCAACGAAAATTCAAACGCTTTGAAAGTGCTATATATCTATTGCCTTGCTTATATGCATTAACTTTCTCCATTCTTCTTGTCTGTCTTGACCATGGTTGCAGAACTAATGGGTTATCGTGGTATGTGACACTCACGTGTTTTCTAAAGTTTTATAGAATCAGGTCATTACTATTTCTTTTTCGAAGGGTACCTGCATCAAATCTCAAATTGAGGAAAAAAAAAGAAATTACAATTACCATGGAGCAATATTATTCCATAATTTCCATATGTGGGCTAATGATTTAGGACTGCACCAATTTTCAGAAATGTCTATAAACATGAATTTAACAATTCAAACCTTCTAAAAAATCCACAATTTATTCATAAGTAAAAACCGAATATAATATCTATGGCAAATTCGGTAAGTACACTTTCCTTAGAAAATATATGAATAGTCAGCGGGGGCGACCAATTCTGACACCAACTTTGTGCGTAAATGTTGGGGTTCATATAATTGTACAAATAATATTTATCAGTATTTTAATGAGTGTACACACTTATACATATTTGTCTATGAGTGCATATGCATTTATAAGCGCATGCAACTTTGTAAGTAGATATGAGCATGTATGTGTATGAGTGTCTGCTGAGTATTAGTTACCAGCAGCAGCTTTTTCATGTCTGTTGTTGGATGTAGTCCTTCCACGAAATTCGACGGATCTCTCTATCCTAGGTGTCATTAGACCAATACTTTCAGAACTTAACTAGTTCGGCACGCCATCTTATATTTTGTCGGCCACATTTCTACATATGAGCATTGGAGATCAATGCCGTGAGTTGTAATGTCTTGCGATTGCCTGCCAATCTTGCAATATGACTAGCCCATTGCCATTTGAGTTCCCCAATGGTTTCTATGATATCTCTGACTCTTTTTTTTCTTTATCATAATGCAGTGTCTTTTGATCCGTCCATGTGATGTCGAGCATGATTCTCTCCTGTGCGCAGTTCTCAGTTTGAGGATCCATCTTTTGAGATTTTAGGTCAGGAACAATGATTAAAAATGTGAATTCATCTCACCGTTTCATGACCATATATATATATATATATAAACCGTCAATCAAAACTATCACCAAAATTGTCAACAGAGTTTTCTTCAGTTGTCATGTTGGTCTCGCTAGCTGGCTGGTTGTTTTTTTATGTATGCGTTCAGATCTTACAAATAGAAGTAAAGGGCAAAAAATTTGAACATATTTTCCATAAAGGAAAACAAAAATTTTTTTTTTCCAAAATTCTCCCCCCAAATATGTTTTTCGTTAGGGGTCAATTAACAATCTTAGTTTCTGTAAAATTGGTTTCTTAATGTGTGTCCAGCTGAGTGTACGCTGTTTTTTGAGAGTTTGAAATTTGGGGGAATCTATCAAAAGCTTAGGGATCAACCCATTTCCCCATTTTAATTGATCATACCCAACATAGTATGCTGATAAAAACATTGGTCACATGATTATTTCTATTGCGTACCTAATCCGACCTGTACATACATATTACATATATATATATATATGCATGAGCATCATTTGTGTGCCCACTGCTGGAAAAGAGGCTTTCCCCAGTTCTTTCCATGACGACCCTGACTGCACTAAACTCTGTCATATTTTACTGACATACGTCTCCATTTCATCCCTCGATATCATGTCTTTTTAGGTCTTTTCTTACTGCATTTACTTTCCATTGGAAACGAATCGGTTAACTTTTTGCTCTGTCTCTTGTCCTTCCTTTTCGCCAAATGTCAAGCCCATCTCATTCTTTCGTAGCCTGATTATTTGTATGCTATTTCTCAACTTTCGTCCGCTCTCTGATCCATACTAATCTTTTTCTATTTCTTAGATTTATTCTTAGCATTGCCCTCAGTGTGATTCTGAGTTCCAAGTGTTTTGTTGTTTTTTGTTTTTTTCGTTTTTTTTTTTTTTGTTACTATCCATTCATAGCTGGTATTATGAATCCATTGTGCACTTAACGTGTTAAGTGCATTGGCTTGGTGCTTTTCTATACATCCATATTTCTACGGAATGCTTTCAAACCGATCGTTACATGTCATGTTATTTTGCTTTCATGATATTTCACTATTTTTTTCGAGGTACTACTCAAAAGTTCGCAGAATTTGATCTCAAATGATACTGACCCAAACATTTCGAGCCAATCATACCATTCAGAGTAGTCTCCCCTTTTAGAATGTATGCAGTGAATGTACCTTCATTACTGTTGGGAATGATCAGCAATAAGAATCCGTACTATATTCAGTTTTCGAGCGTTGTTTGAGTTCGTGTATACATAGTCTAGAAAGCTTCACAGCTTTAAACATTAATCATTAAAAAACATTTTCGAAAGATTTTTGGTGGCACTTCAGTCACTTATTTCCCAACATATCAATACAATTTATGTTAGATTTTTCAGATTTTTTCTCCTTATTTCCCTTATGCTTTATTAATATGGTACAATGTATAAATTATCCCTCATTGGAATCAGTTGTTTACCATGAAGTTGTTTCGGGGATTTAAAAAAAACTGTCATATAAACATGACACCCTAGCAGTGTTGAGCAAACACCACTTCCCTTTCTTATTATATACTTTATGCCATGAATGTAGTTTGTTATTTTATATATGGTTTTGATGTGTATCGTATATTGATATTATCTTATACTACATATCTATTTTTTTTTAAACAGGGCTTATTTACGTAAGTTACCAAAAAAGGTTTTTAAAGATGAGAAATCAGTAAGCATAACAACAGATATGACTCACTCTTCGTGACATTTCTATTGAATGTTCACCCATGTGAATGTTAAATCCATTATGTTGGTTAAAATCTCAGACTGTATGTTCATGATATCATCTTCAAGAATACTAATTAAACAGAAAGAAACTTCTTCAAGTCGATTCTCTACCAAACATATTCAACCAAAGAATTTGACAATTATTTTCCTGTAACCTCAGAGTTAATCAAATGTTTTTAATGGTTTTGATAATCAAAAAATATATATACATTGCTTAAACGAAATCACTTTCTACAGGGTAGTAACACCTCAATGGACGATCCAATTAAATTTCTTGAACAATTAGTTACATGGCATTCCAAGTTCGATCTCCCCATCCAACTACTTATCTGCCAGACAAATAGACAAGATCCAAATGTTTTCCCCTTTCCCTAGTCCAAGTCAATTCAAGGATCTTTCACACTGACGAAGACTAGATCTATCTCTTTTGGTTACCTAATTCCTCTGACAAAAGTACAAATGTATCTATTTCAATACACATTATTCATCTATTCTATATTTATACTTTCGTTATTCTTTGATTAATTTTCGTTATTATTTCACTATGGTCAAACTAATAAGTTTTAGAGGAATCAGGATTCCTAATCATGGCTTTACTGAATTATCTAAAAATCTTACTAATTTCATCGCCTTGATTGGCCATTCTTACAATTAAAGAAACATTTTTTACCATGAAATCAAAAAATTTTAGAGTTGCTCTAGCAATAATCAATTATCCCGATAATATTGTTCTTTAAAATATGCACGCTGGAATACTACTTGTTCTAAATGGTATCCTCACTATCCGAAACGGGAAATATCTCGTTTATCAAACAATTAGTAGATAAACACTTAATACTTGATTTCAATATCCAAATGTAGGAATGTTTCTGGCATTCCTTCATGTTCACATCTTAATTCAAGATCCTTTGGGTGTATATTACTATTCAATTTTCTGAATTCTCTTCCATCATTAAGAGAACATAAGTCATCGATGGAACGGATACAACCTGATAATGAATGAGCTCGTTTTATATTAGTTTAAATAAAAGATGCCATGAATATATATTCGTGTCTATGTAAATACAAGTTTGCTCAGTATGGGCCACGATCAATTCCCATAGGGACATCCATGATCTGATGAAATGTTTTATTTCCTATTTTGTTGAAAAATTCCCCAATAAGATGACCAACAACCGCTTCAAGAGTGGAGAACGTAAAGTAAATATTGCCTTTTTTTGTTTTATTCTAGAAAGCTTTAGAGTTTGTAAACCCAATATATTTACTATTTCCTCCTGCTAATGCAAAAGCTCTGTTATTTCAATTAATTCTTTAGTCAGATCTCCTTGAGGAATTTCTGTGTAGAGAGAACTAAATCATAGGTTTAGATAGATTTAGCCGCTTTACGGGTATTTATAACATCCAATTTTCCTTTAATGGACATAGAATTATTTACTTCCCCAAAGAGATTTAAATAACTATAGAATTTTAGTTTTATGGTGAAATTGCTGGATTTGATAGTGTATTCAATCAAAAAAACTCAAGAGACAGCTTTACTAAAAAGTTAAGTACTACAAACTCTAGAGGCTACAATAAAGCGATCATCTATTGGATTTTTATGCATTTTAGGTATCCAATACATAATTAGTAACTTTTGTATTTTTTCATCTGTTTCAAGTCTTAACTTTTCACATAATGCAATGTTATTAAATATGATAGTGTTTATTTCACTATTGATATTTTGTACGTGGATGATGGATTTCCCCTTAAACTTACCTAAGACAATATCCTTTAAAAATAATATTTCTTTTATTTACAAATGCTACATTATTTGCCCCTTTATCAATCGGAATCATAACACATTTATTTTCAAGTCCCAAGATATCTACAAATACTAGAGAATTTTTCGGCACTAGACTCATTTTTTGATGGTGTCTAAAGCAATCCACCCGTCGTATTTTTTCATTTACAAATCTGTGTATTTTTTCTCTTCATTCGTCGAACGCTGATTCAATTATCCAATTATTATTTAACATAGATAAAATGAAAATATCTTCTACATTTTTAATCTCATTCATACATTTACTATAATCGAAACACTTTGGTTAAGTATAGCGTTGACCTTTTGTGAAGAGTTTTCTTGACTTGGAGTTTTTTTTTTTGCAATCTCTAGTCTACCTGTCGATATGGGGCTAAGATTATTATCAGATGATTGTGAAGCCTGGCTCACATCTTTCGGGATTTTAATTTCGCCAGCTTTATTTATAGTACAAGTTTCTACAATTTGTTTATAATTAAACATTTCAGCTATTATATATATATATATATATATATATATATATATATATATATATATATATATGCATACATAATGCTCTTCCAACTTAGGGCCAGAGCACTCTGGTGGATGGGGAATATATGCGTGAATAGATGTATCGCTTAAATTCAATCTTACAGACAGTCCAGTTCTGAGTGGAACAGGGAGAGATGCCGGCCTCTGGGTCTGAAGCGAAGGTTTCGATCCTACCTTAAGATACTGGATGGGATGATGGATGGTCTACAGCCACACTGTAGAGTTGTAATACAACGAACCAGCTGTCTGTGGATGACACAATAATTAACATATATATATAAATATATATGTTCTTTTTTTCTTTCAATGCAGACAATTATGTTATTAAGAAATGAATTAAGGATCTGACTGAATGGTTATACATTGTTTTCTATTATATGTAACTCAATTTGAAATGACCCCTCGTTATTACAAGGTTAATGTATTATCTAGGTTACACAAACACACACACACATACATATACATATATATATATATATATATATATATATATATATATATATATACATATATACATATATATATATATATATATATACATATATATATATATGTACATATGTATATATATATATATATATATATATATACATATATATATATATACATATGTGTATATATATATATATATATATATATATATATATCTATATATATATATATATATATATATATATAAAGTTGTGATTCTATTTGATTCCCTTGATGGAAGTTTTATTTTAAAGATGATATATGATGTTATGTTATTGTTTCAGAGGCATTTCAAGATGCTGGCGTTCATTTCATACGAGCTTCTGTTTATTTGAGGTTGTTTTGTTTTAATTAGAATAGCTTCCGATACTTGAAGTCGTTTTATGTTTAAAGAGTTGTCTCGGATCTTTATGTTTTCAGTGAGTATTTTTGTGAATACTGGTGGTGGGGCAATAGTGTGCGTGTGTGTGTGTGTATATATATATATATATATATATATATATATATATATATATAGTACTGAAGTCATTAAAACTTCATGTTAATTAGTTATGAAAGACAAACAAGTGAGAGGGTGTAAGTGAACGCCAACGCCGACGTCAAGGTCCAACGTAGCAACATGGCGCCGGCCTGCCTGTATTTTTACGAAAGAAAAATAATCTGGTCTTGCTGAGTCGTCAAATATCACAGTGATACAATCCGATCAATCAAAACACCATACCTCTTTCTTTTTTGATTTTTCGTTTGTCTCTCCCCCTTTTTCTCCATCTGTCAATTTCTGTCTTTCGTCTCTATGTTTAATTATATATTACAGAACCGTCAACCAAAACATCGACATAGATTTCTGCAGTCTTCAAGTCGTTTGGCTGGTTGTCTATGCGTGTAGGAGTCGAGTGTACGGGCCTCAACAGTGGAGCAAGCTTTGAACATTTACTCCTTATCATATTTAGAAAGGAAAATCTCATGGTTCGTTTTATGAATTACCCTCTAAATAAGTTTTTAGTTGGAGGGTATTCAACTCACAATGTAAGTTTACGCTAAATTTATCCCTTATTTTATGTCCGGGAGCGTCCACGCTTATTTTCCTTCTTCAATTGAAACTCTTCAAATGACCACTACCCTACAAAGGGCGAGAGAACTGATTCATTCAACTGATCACCCTTAACACGACATGTTACCAAATGACATGTGTTTCTATTGAGTGACTAACTAGAATTGTTTATAGACTTATTCGGTTTTCCTTCAACCGTCTTTCTACGGTTCAAGATCATCGTATTCAACCGTGTTCGAAGTCTACTTAGCTTAAATAGTTCAAGCCATGTCTAGACATCCCACGCTGATAAGGGCTTGCTTGCAAGGTCACTAGATGTCGTTCCGGATAAGACAGGCTCTGGGATTTCCATTTGCTTTTTTGGTTAATTTACTTTCATCTAGTTCCGGTCCAACCCCTAATGGGAACCTAAATAGAATTCGGTTCCCCACCACCCGGCTAACACTATTGACCCCTGGGGCCTTTTGGAGGCTCTTTAGTGGCCACGGGGTCCGAAGCAGTCACATAATTTGCTTATATCTGGAATCAGTCCTGCTTTTATTTATTAAACACGACAAAAGTGAAGAAAATGCTTACGTGTTCATACAAGAACGGGCGATAATATATCTCACGATAATGTTCTTCCCCGTCTTCTTAGTCTGACAGTAAATCAGATTGTAACTGAAAAATTCGTAAATCGTGATGAAAAATAACGACAACAATGAATGTCCTGGAGCAGCTGAATAGAGATTTCACCGATTATGTTCCGGTCCCCAAGTCATTAACATAAAATCATTTTATGGTCCAATTATCAAACCAAAGTATTTTTTCCCTCTTTTTTTTTCTTTTTTTTTTTTTTTGTCAATTGAAATGGTGAAGAATTTTTTATTGGATATGGTTGTATTTGTTCAATAAAATTCAACTCGACTTAAATTCAATTGAAAAATCTGAACACACTCGCGCGCACGCACATACTCACAGATAGAGGGCGTCTTACAATGTACAAGCACTTTTACAAAGAGTTGAACCCCCTCAGAATTATATATATATATATATATATATATATATATATATATATATATATATATGATAGATTTATAGATTGATAGATTATGAGATATTTATTGTTTTTTTTTTCTTATTGATCAGTTACACGCCATTATGCTATTATTCGTCATTCAAAAATGTCGTGAGACTGATCAATAACAATAATATCATAAATATCTATTTGTCTATACGTTCTAGTGTTATAAGCTTAGTCGGTAGAGTAGCGTTAAGACTGGTCCTTGGTGGATGCTGGTTCGAGTCCTGCACGGTGCCTAATATTTTATTCATTTACATGGTCAGCTGTTTGATTTGCTACTCGGTAAATTCCAGTGCCAGAAGAAATATGCTCCTTGATATATTATTTCTACTATTATCACATTCTATCGAACATAAAATCTCCAGTTTAATGTTACAATTACGGTAAGAGAAATGGTAAAACATATATATGCATGTAAATACTTGTGCCTACTAACGCAGAGTAGAGATATGGGTGATTTCAGAGCACTATTCCGAACTCCCGTTGTTAGTGTTGGTAGCTCATTCGGTAGAGCAGAGTTACGTTATGAATGTCTTTGTAATGGGAACAGGTTCGTGTACCGCATGATACACACACACACACATATATATATATATATATATATCGTTTGGCTCTTCCTTGGTTAGATTGTTTTCTACATCCTCCTCCTCCTGCCTTTCCTTTGTTAAATTACTCTTTTTCACGTCACTTCATTCTTTGTCAGTCCTTTCTCACCCTCTCCTTTCCCTTTATCTCTCTCTCTCTCTCTCTCTCTCTCTCTCTCTCTCTCTCTTGTTATCAAACTACCTAGCTTTTTGCCAACTTCTTTCTTTCTTTCTTTCTTTATTGGAATTCTAAATATCGCTCCTTTAAAGATCAAGTTTGCTTTTCTTAGAATCAAAACGCTCAATGAATAATGAAATAAACTGATTCATATGTTGTAGAGTTGAAGTAATTCTTTTGAGTTTTCTAGCTTTTTCACCAATGAATTCGTGTTTATCAGTCTCAAAATATCTAGATTTAATACTGCTAAAGAATTAAACAAATTAAGAAGTGGAAGGGAGTTTGGTGCCGACTGCTTGTGTGAAAGTGAACGTTTTCATAGTTTGATAAGGGAATGGGGAGAAAGAGAGAGAGAGAGAGTATTTGTTTATTCATTTATTTATTTTCTCATAAATATGGGCATCCTGTAGGCACTACCACGGACTTTTTGACACTTTTTAAAAACATATAGCAGAATGTGAATATCTTTTTGAAATTGTAATTTTGGTTATTGTTGCAAGAATATAAAATAATGTTACACGAAAAATGAAGAAAAACAATTTTGCGTACTTACAGTGGATATTTCAGCAATTTCACGCCACTGCTTCGGGATTTGACTCATATTCTGACATTTTCAAAGTTTTTGTTGATGAGTCAATAAGAAACTTAATGTTTAAAAATCTCTTAACGATAGAATTTGCCTCAGTGTAATTTGAAAATCAGTTGATATAATGATTGACTGACTGGATTATGCATAAATATTACTCAGTTACTTCTGGAAATATTGTGAAAAATGCATCTTTCTACAAGCTCGGGGTGTGAGAGGAGTTCGAAGTTCATCTTTAATCTCAGTAAGTCTATGTGATTTACCCCCTGCCCGCTACCACAAGGCACGTTGGGTATTGGCTGGCTGCTAATGAATGTTGATGACTTGAATAAGCAAATAGTGAACATGTGGAACAGAGGTTGAACAAGGTAAAAAGCAAAAATGATAGCTATCCTTCTTTGCCTGATGACTATCAGGCGAAGAAAGAAAATCAATTACTGGCTACCGTATACAAATAATGGTAACTTCAGTAAACTGAAACAAAAATAATCAAATTGTATAAAAAAATAGCATATCTCAGAATTTGTAAAACTTTGTATTTATAGATAGGTCGAACTTCATTCTTTCTAACATTTAAATTTCATAATCCTCACAGTTTTCAGTGCATCAATAATTTGATGACTTTTTTAAATGACCATGATAAAGAAGATATCCAGCAGATTTCTTTGCACAAAATATACATTATACTTTGACAAGGAAAAAATACCAGGAATTGGGGGGGGGGCATTTGATTTTTTAGTTTTTTCAAAATGACAGTTCCTAGGATCGAATAGAAGTCTAACAGATTTATATTCTCTGCAATATTGTTTCTAAATGAATGTAACATGGTGAGTCTTGCACTATAATTGATTGAGTTATTATGACATGAAAATAGGGGTGGGTAGACTTGAAAAAAAAGCCATAGAATTTTCTTACAAAATACCATTCCCGTCGAAAGATTTATTTAAAAATGAATATATCCTTAATGTTCTCATCGAAATCGGCCCATTAGCGTATTCTCGTGGAAATTTGAACGTGCTATTTCTACCTGCAAATTGGTTTGCAAACGTAAACAAGTTCCTACGCCCGTTTTTCTCCAGGTTCATCTTGTCTACAGAAAGAAAAAATAGCCAATAATTTTCAGAAATCATTTTTTCAATTGATAAACTCAAAGATCAGTACAATACAATTGATAGATTCCAAGTTTTAATCCAGACGTTTTAATCGACAACGGCCGCTTTTTCAAAAAGTCTGTGAAAGTGCCTAGACCCTGTAATACACATTTACTAGCTGAAAACTGCCCTACTGGACGTTTTAGCCAATAAATTTCAATGATTCTACTGAGCTTATATTTAAGAAAGAACAGAATTTTTCGGCTTCTTATGTTATCGACATCGTTTAAAAGAAAAATTATCCAGATTCCAACAGTATTTAGAATAATTAGCGATGAACTCTTTACAGAATTCAGCAATAATTCGTGCAAAGCTTTCTTATGTTAAACTTGATGAATTGTATCTTTACTCAATTTCGCCTTTAGTTTGGCTCAATATTCAGGAAATATTGAACGAAGAGAAAAAAAATTCAAAGCAACAGAACGTTTAACAACAATGCAATGGCAGATTACACAATTATTGCCTTCATTCTGACAGCAAAGGTAGACTAGTAAGATTAGATGGCCCTAACAAAAGTTTGTATGTTAATGCCTCTTCTCAAAGTTAAAGAGAAAACTTTCTTCACGTTTTTCCTTTCTTTTTTCTAAATTTTTGTATTCTTTTTTTCTTCTCTTTTCTTCCTTCTTTCAATTCCTTAGCTTCCTACTTACACTTTCAAACTGTCTCGCCAAACAGCTTCATTGAACAACTGTCATCAGCTTTCGTTAAACTCAAAACCAACAGACACATCTCAGACAAAACTGAAATTAGTCCCATTCAAACGAGTACTCACATTTCAATCTTCTAATGACTTTAACGATCTCACAATAGCTATTCGTGTCATTTCTGTTACGTCATAGTCGCTATAATGAAGAAGAATCGGACTTTGGTGTTTAGCTTGGTAATTAAATCATCACATAGACGTATTAAAGCAAGTCCATTGATTAAACTCATTGACCGTTTACGATTAGATTTGAACTGTTCAAAGAAATTGTGCTTGAGAAATAATGGTGATAGTGAAAGAATCGAACTTAGCTTATAAAAAATGACCACAGTATCTTGATGTATCCAGCCACCAAGGCCAAGGTTTTACCCTTTACAATTTTCTTTTACTTAAGGGTAAGACTAATGGGTGAAAGGTTGTTGGATCACGCCTCGTCTGTGGTAATGGAATTAGAAGCTTTTGAATTCGTCTGTGCCAATCATGGATATAAGGCAAAAATATTTGTGCAATTTACAACTTCGATGTCGACTGAAAGGAGAAAAAAGAATAATAGTTTTAGTGATGTGGAGGATGAGATAGTGTGAAGAAGATATGATTAAAATTAGAGGCAGATTAGATGGTTGTCCGCTCAAATGGTGGTACGGTTAGCACGTCAGCTTCATATGCAGGAAAATCGGTATGAGTAAAGTGAGGAGGGACCTTCCATTATGGACAGATTTCGCTGTGAAATCAGTTGCCTACTGAGTACACCGTAAGTCGTGTGATTAAGGTAGAAGATATACGAAAGGACAGTTGTGAACGAAAGAGGAGCCTTCAGCTTGCCTCCGACTTGCCTCCGACTTGCCTCCGGCTGGTCGTGCAGTACAAGTCTTGGACTGACGACTTGCGTGCATGCATTATTTAGATGGATTGGTTTGATTAGATTAGTTACTCAATAGAAACTGCTTCATGACCTACGTCTTTTGGAAGCATACTGTATAGCGGATGATCAATTCGAAGAACGGGTGATCAATCAATGAGCTTCTTCGCTCGCCTTTTGTTGAGCAGTGATCACTGTAATATCTGAATTTTATAAAGGAAAAACGGGTACAAAATAGAAACCATTTTAGTATAGACTTATATTGCTAATTGAATCCCAAAATAAAAACCTTTTTGGGATACTAAAAATATGAACATAGTACATTCATGTGTAGCCAGCCAGACCAACTTGATAACCGTAGCAACTTATCATGACAGTGTTGGTGACAGTTTTGACTGATGGTTTCTAATAGATTGAAGTTCATACCAAGTAAGAATCGCAAATTTTACTAGTGCTTGGTATACCATTGAGAAAATGCTTGGCTTCCTAATAGATCTGCATTACCTTCATCATCATCAATCTTCTAGCGCCCTTCGCCAGACCACTGTATTATGGGCGTTGTGGAGCCAGGACTTTCTGCATTTGTCTAGCCAAATTACTTTCTGTAGGCCGCAATTTCGCATATGATTTCTGGTGATCCACCAAGTGAGTTGTGATATCAAGCGGTTGTCTGCCATTCTTGCAAGTATCACATTGCCATTTGAGTTTTCGACTGTTTCTTATGATGTATGATGTCTTGGACTTCTGTCTTTTATTCAATATACTGTCTTGTAATCTCCCTGCTTGATATTGAGCATGATTCTCTTCCGTTGCATGTTTCTTGGTTTGAGGGTCAGTCTTTTGGTTAGATATCATTATTCCCCATTGAACAGCAACTATTGGTACCAGAGGATAAGACGCAATTATCCTTGCCTCAAAACAGCTCCAGTCATGGATAGAGATTGAATTAAGTCAACCCCAGAGCCATATTTTCTTGGACCGTTCACTAGTAAAGAATGTAAGACTAGTGCCTTCCAGCGTCAAATTAGCCAATACACAAACACAGTCATGGTGTAGGGCCAAGAACAGTAAGGGAAACCCCAATTAAATGCCAATATAGAACTTCATCACTATACCCTGGGGGAAAAGATCAATTATAAATAAAGTGATTACTTGACACATTCAGCGTGAGAATACCCTTTTTTGTTTATACTACCGTTTAAAATTTGTAAATAACTTTTATTATCATCTTCATAATTCATAGCATATTATAATAAAGTTTCCTCCCAGTTTCGTTCACTCCCAAAATAATCCTGTTCACCCTTGGGTAAACCATTCATCCCTCCAAGAAACACTGATATAGAGAATGAGTACAATAGGTTTTATTTAAATTTTGTCCACCGGTTAGGTCCAGTAGCTCAATCAGTAGAATGACAGGACTCAAACTTACGCTTCCAGAAGGGGTGTGATTGAACTGACATCCCTGTAATTCATTCTTTATTTCTTATCAACGTCATTCATTCACTGACGGAGAGCAGCCGGCCTGAGTAAAAAACTAGGTTTTAAAAGCAACTGGAACTTTGAGATAAATAGTATTCTAAAAATTGAAAATTAAGATTAAGTTCAATGGGGAAACAAGCATGGTCAGTTACTCATTGGAAACCGCAATGTAACCGATGTCATTTGGCATCATGTCATGTCAGGGGTGATCAATTGAAATAATTAATCAATGAATGAGTTATGCCTCTCAGCTTTTGTTGGGCAGTGATTACAAAGAAAGTCTGAATTTTCAAAAGACAAGTTTGAATAATGGCACAAATTGGGGATCAAATTTACGTAAATGCACACGACAAATTCAGGGTTTTTTTTATTTAAAAACAGTTTTTGTAGACATAATAGAGGGTATATGCATAGAATTCAACCCTCTAGCTCCTATGCACGATACATATACAGCCAGCCAACGGAACCAAATGTAAAACTGAAGAAACCTATTTTAATAGTTTTGGTAACAGTTTTGATTGATGTTTTCAAATAGATGCGAGTCTGAGATGCTATGATACTACTTTTTAAATCACCTACGAAGATAAGTGCCCGCTGTTATTAGAGGCTTGAACACATCCGTAAACAGTGCTGATGTATAAAAATGGAATCCAAGTTTTATAGATTTACAAGTATATAAATGAAAAGATGTCCTGTACGTTATATATATATATATATATATATATATATATATATATATATATATATATATATATATATATATATATATATATATGTGTGTGTGTGTGTGTGTGTGTGTGTTGAGAAATGGATATCAATGTGGTCCGACAGAATGATTATAAATTGCGTCATATCAAATAGAAACTTTTTTGAAATGATCTCCCGTCATTACACAGTTATTGCATCATTCGCCACGACATAAATAGAATAAACAAAGTGTGTGTGTGTGCGCGTGCACGTCCTTTGTATTGCCTTCGTAAGTAAGCCTTTTGTTCAAAAACATTCAGTGACGTGTAGCATAACATCCATATAAAATACCTTATGTTAATATCCTATATAAGATAACAAACATCACAGACATAGAAATAATGTAACAACCTGAATATAGAAAACTGAATCTCAAGGGGAGGGAGAGTTTGATCAACAATGCTGGAAAAACATTTCAAAATAAGTGTTTTAGTTTCAAGTTCCCGAACGTTTACATGGTATAAAATATATGATCCTTATATATATGTAATATCCTCGTGTATTAGCTATGTTTTAATCAAAAACCCAAACTTCGAATGCTGCTCAATGGGCTAGCCCTTGATTTAGATGGCTGAGGCAATACAATCGTTCAACTGACACATATTTTAGCTTTCTTTTTTGTCAAACTAAGCTGATATCTATATTTGTATATCTATCTATTTATGTATACATCTATATCTATGTCTATCTCTCTATATTTCAAAATAGATAGATAGATAGATAGATAGATAGATAGATACATACATACATACATACATACATATTCACACAGACATATATGCGTGAAATTACGCATTTCTGACTTAATCGATTTCTTTGTAACGCAGTAAGCATTCTATACACAAAGGACTATCTATACGTGAAAAGCTATCATATCACAATCGAGAGTAAATGCGTATCCCAGCTGAATCTTGAACGTTTTCGCTGATACCCGCTATAAATAACCGACAGACCTTGTCACAAGAGCCAGCCTTGCCCCCCTAGCACCGTTTTTTTTTTTAACGCTGCGAGGATTTTACGGTGCATTTCGGATGTTTATCACAACCATACGAAGCTCATCCAATTAGCCGACGCCACATTGCCCCCCGATAACGTCTGCTCTTTTACGACTTCCCTGTTTTGTTTCATTGATTATTTTTCACTCTTCCTCCGGACATAAAATGGCTGGAAACACTTGCTCCTATTGCCATGGAGATAGAGGTTTAAAAGTGAGAGGATGAAAGTTTCATAATGAAAATTGGCCTTTATCTAACCGACCTGGTCCCTGATTACACCGTGTGACGCGATCTTGTCTCTGGGTAGTGAGTGTTATTTTCTAATTGCTTCTGTGTAAAAAGTATAGAAAATGGCTATTATCCCCTTTAAACTTTGCTTTTGTGGCCGTGTCTGTGTTGTTTTTTAATTGCTTACGTGTAAAATGTATAGAAAATGGCAATTATTTCCTTCAAACTTTTCTTTTGTGGCCCGGGTAATGTTATCCTCTGATTGTTTATGCGAGAAAAAGTATTGAAAATGGCTGTTATTCCTTTCAAACATTTCTTTTGTGGCCAGGACAATCGTAGTCGTATATAATTGTTTCTTCCTCTTTATGGGATTAAAGATGTTTAAATTCACCCGCCGTCCCCTTGAAAATAGGTAGATTTCATATCACTTTCCTGAAAGAGTAATTGCCATTTCTTATACTTTTTAGACATAATGAAAAATACCAAAAACGCATAGTAAAAAAACGTAGTACGATGTATAAATGAAGTATTTCACGGGGGATATATGCACATAAATATGAGTCCAAATTTATAGTACGACTGTAAAACAGGTTTTAAAGGGATGTTATTAAAGCCAAAGGAGGGCCATCTCCATATCAAAAATATTTATAAAAATCTAGATAAAAATTGGTAATCAAAATGTTTTTTCCCACCATCTTGTCCGACCCTTAGATATATTTATATTTATATTGAGAAATGAACAATTGTGATCAGACCGAATACATTATGAATTGCGTTACACTTTAAAGAAACTTATTTGAAATGACTTCCCGTCATTTCATGGTTAATACATCAGTTTAGCTCAATTGGAAGAGCATCGTTATGTTGGAGCGGCTACCCTATCGGTGGCCGGTTCGATTTCTGCAGCAGCCCCATTTCTTTTAATTGTTGTTTCTATTTACATTGTCTAAATGGAGAGATATGTTAACCTTGTAATGACAGATGATCATTTTGAACAGGTTTCTATATAATATAATACAATTCATTTTTATATATGTGTGTGTGTGTGTGAGAGAGAGAGAGAGTGTTACACTTTTCAATGAGAGTACAGATACAACGTGCCCCATCTTATCCTTCACTGAAGAGCCGAGGAGTTACACCCCTAGTGGGCAGATATCCTGATCCCAAGCTGAAATGCTGATCCACACGTAAATAATTCATTCATTTTTGACGGACATTATGCAAGTACTATTATAACACAGAAAGAAAAATCATTTTGTTTTACAAATAAAAGAATAGTTAATCTATTTACGAATATATGAATTGAAGAAAAAGTACTATTATAATTACGTTTCAACACTTTCACATGAGGCAATACTCCTTGAAATAATATCCTTTTTGACTACATTAACAGTAATTTCTGCTAGACACAATTATGCTTGCACTTAACTTTTTTCCTGAGGAAGGAAATAACATAAAATTGTCTGCACAAAATTCTTAGTGTGGTAACAATATTCCAACCTTGTCGAAAGTTTTGCTTTCGTCTCATTCTTCAGTTATACTTAATGCCATGATTTCTTTTCATCTTACCTGAGCCTTTGTTTGATCTGTGGTAATAAGGTAACTTTCCACTGTCTTTGACAAGTGTAATAAACGTTATTAACACAGACGATACGTTGGTATGTAGATATGGACAGTCATATTATTATACAAATCATTTTACTCGCAGCAACAGAGATAACCTGTCATCGATTTCATACTGATCAGGATTGATTTTGCTTCTTATGGTGAAGCCTATGCCGGCGTTATCAGGGCGATACACTCTATGTATTTTATTGGGACTAATTTTTTTCATGACATTGCTAGTGGCCACGTTAACTTTGGTGTGACGGAACGACCAACATATTGAAATCCTTCGGCCTATTGCATCAAATTGTACTTCACAAAAGTCAAAAAAAAACTTTAGGGAAATTAATCATTTGGTCATAAATTTAGCGAATTACTTGAAACGGTAATCAGTTCACTTGGTTTAACACTTCTTCAGGTTATTTCACTCAAATACAAACGTGATAATAGAACACAAATGATGTCGGTAATGAGTAAATGTGACGAAAACTGATTAAGGAAAAGACGGCCAATTGATCAGAACAAGTGGGTCACAATTGATCGTGCTCAGCGCTTCCAGCTTCTAATGAGAGATTTTTCTTTCTATAAAACTCAAAACTGATGTAAAACAGGTCCTAGAATCCAGAAGAACTTAGTTCGTTCAAAATATTACTTGGCCAATTACACATGAGTCACTGTAATCCAATTATTCAAGAAATTCGGCGAAGAGGACCGAAAAGAAAAAGAAAATTCCCAGACGCTTCTAAATCCACTTCTCCCAAAGCACTAATTTTTACCTTGTTGGTTATCTTAGCGACGAATTCACTCCGTTATATATCAAGTCCATGGAATTCATCTAGGTTAGCTGTCCCCGCTAAAGTTAGTTATAAAAGATTAACTTTTGAATTAATTAAGTGCTGAAAACCAGTGACAATTTTGTATCAGCCCGTGCAAGGTTTGGTCAGAAAACTATAAGGATGGGCTAAGTTTTAAGTATGTATTAATAAGCTATACAATTGAAATAATAAACATTGGGATTAAATTTTGCAAACCCAGGCAAGATTCTGGCAAGATTGCTTGGAACTTGTGTTTTGTACCACCACTCTAATTGACAGTGGAACTCTTCAATGAATAGCGCAGAAACAGTAGAACTCTTTTGTGATTTTCTTTTCATATAATTTATCAAGTGGCCAAAGGGAGATAATTTCAGTCAGATATGATTTCTCTTTAAAATAACATTCTATTTTCTCTACATGAATTTAAGAGTTAATTCTTCCTCTTCGATATGTGGATTTGAGCAACCTCGCCTGTCTCGACACTGAGTCCACTGACCTTTAGATGAAGTCCATCTGAGATTGAGATACCCCATTGTCCACAGCAGGAACCTAATCATGTAACAGGATGGTATTGACAACAACGGCTGTTACTCATACACATTAATACAAGTAGCAGAATGACTAGCTTTGGAAGAAACCCTTTTGCATAGGTTCTATTTGTTGAATATGTGGTATTCAGCCTTCCCAAAAGAGAATCTAGAATAAAACCTGATATCTAGACCATTTGCTCTTTGCTCCAGTTCGTCAGTACCAAAGACTATTTACTCTATCTGAAAGTAGAATAATAATATTTTCATTTCTTTTGAGCGGGTTTGCTCATGTAAGCATCACTTTATTTCTGCCAACTCTTCAGAAAAAAGGTTGCAGTTATATGTATGAGGTTAACATCAGGGCCATGCCTAAAGTAGGAAAAAAACACTGAGGGACCCTCGTTTCTCAGATCATGTAACAAGTGCCAACGTTAAATTCACTTACATAGCATGGGAAGGAAATTGGTATCAAACTATAGTGTCTCATAGTTAAGCTAATATAACTAAAAAAATCAAAGGAATACTATTATTACTAATACTTATTATTTCTTAATTGGTTTTCCAATCATTATATTTTTGCTGCTGTTTACTGCAATACTTGGGTCATTTTTTACATTCAAAAGTCCTTGAATGGGCAGTATACGTCGAGGATAAAGAATTAACTTCCAACTAGATTTGAAACTCAATCCTTTATCCCTCGGAGCTTCACTCACCAGGAGAGCATTTACTGATTAGGTGAGGAAATCTAACCAACAGAAGTTTGTCAAATTAGGTGATAGAGGTATATTCTTCCCTATGTAATTTTATTTCCATGCCATAATGTTTGTTTACACCTAGAAGAAGTACGTAATAGTTTTACATTGTAATAGTGACAGTCCTGAAAAAAGTAGAATAGGAATTCATAATGAAAAATATCTACCATGGTGAAATAGACCGTTTCTATGCAATAAACATATAAATACACGATATTAATAATATTGTTCGTATATACTCAGAAGGGATATTGTCATTTATCATTTATTTTGACTAGTATTTCCGTCGTATTATCTATGTTGCTTATAAGAAGCAACAGTAATGCAATCAACGAGATACTTGTCGAAACTCGATGATAAATAACAATACTTCGACTTGGAAATATGGATATGGCGTTCGGTGGAATAAAGAATAAAGCTATGTAGAATATGCAAGTGATGGCCTCCGTAGCTTAATTGGTAGCCCAGCTCTCGCGTTTAAACTGAGTTCTGACGAATAGGGACGCTAGTTTATTCTGTACTTTTAATCCATGCTGCTCCGAAACGAACATTGAATGACGATCTGGTGGGTGATATAAAAGACCCTGCTGAAATAAAAATGAAACAGATACTTTTAAAACATAAGTATTGGAAAATGCTTCATCTAACGAATAAAGCTACTATTGTGAACTGGGTTGTGTTTATCATTACAATTTTATTTCCTTTAATCCTGCAACCTTGTGACGCAGCCTTTGCTGGGTCAAAGAAAATACCGGAAAATAGATATTATCTAAGAGATTTTAGTAGTCTATCGATTTTTGACGATTTTTGTAAAAGGCTTGAATAAAAAGCACAATATATTCTAAATATAATTTTTATGACATAAACAATGTACTCTTTTAATGAACAGCATAGCTTTTCTTTGTTTTGACATACGAAGCAATGAGCTCCGCGTAAAGGTAACAATTTTGCTGATTGAAAATGTTTCCTAACCACGATTTGAAACAACGAACTGTTCCACTGAAACGAGATCAGTAGTTTCTTTTCCAAGTAAGTCAGCTAAAAAGACATTCAGACGAAGGTTACCAAGTCTGACGTACGAGTAAAGGGAAAGTAGAAAAATTACAAATGTTAGCTTGTTAAGCATTGATCGGTCAAAACAGTCTGAATCATCGGATCAATTTTCGACTTGAACTCTGAAAAATTCAAATATATCCCTTCATTTTCCGACAGGAATTAACTGGTATTGTGATAAATGAAAATTGTGAGATCATGCTTTTTACTGTGCTGTATTAAAAATGTATTTTGAAATTTAGAATAAATGAATAAATACTTGTACAATTCATCCGGTCGGTTTTGAGCAGAAGTAAGCCTTTTTTTCATACATTTGGTCGAATGAGTCGGTATAAAAAGCGTTGAATTACCGTTTGAACTGTTGTTTATAACCGAATCAAGAAAAACTAGTGGCACAACCACAAACTAATGGTGACAGACTCAATAGGTACCGGACCACAGAGTGCTGGATGAAGAACGTACAACCTGTTGTAGTGATCAAAATTTATCAAACGAGATTCAACCATAAACAGGTCTGATTAGTCACTCGATAGAAAACTACACGTTAACAACATCCTTTGTCAGTCTGTCGTGTTGAGAGTGATCAATTGAAAATTTGGAAAAATGGGTGATCGAAGAATAAGTTACTTCCTTCGCCTTTTGCTGGGCAGTGATCACTAAAATGTCCAAATTCTCAAAAAAGAAAGCGTAAATGCTGCCAGACACGTTCTAATTTACTGAATCAGCATAAAGTTACATTGTATATTGAACCCTCCGACTAAAAACTTATTGGGGAGGATTATCTAAAATCAAGAAAAGAAGTTTCTTCTTGATATCATCATCATCATCAGTCTTTAAACGTTTGTCGTTCGACATAGACCCTCCCCAGAATTCACCACAATTCTCTATCATGGGCGTCACAAGGCCAGTATTTCCTGAATTTGTCTAGTTCATCTCTCCATCTTGGGTTCTGTCGGCCTCAGTTTCGTATGTGATCTTCGCAGATCCATTTTATGAGTTGTAATGTCCATCGGTTGTATTTCATTCTTCCAACATGTCCATTACCACTTAAGTTTTTAATAGTTTCAATGATGTCTCGGAGCCCCGTTTTCTTTCTTATATACTGTGCTGTCTTGCTATCTCTCCATGTAAGTTTGAGCATGATTCTCTCACGCGCTCGCTGCATGCTTCCCAGTCTGTAGGGTTGTCTCTTGGTTAGGTTCCATCATAGTAAGGAGTCAACGTTGACAGTTCTGGTTGACGTTCCCGATAACATTTCTCGTATCTTATCACTGCACACAGTTTGTTCCCATCCAATTTTCGTTCCTGTTTTAATCTTTTTTGGAATCCACTGTATCTGTTTCTTTCCCACCTGTCTTATCGCAAGTCCAACCATCGATCATTACGAAACACACAAGGTCAAACAGAGAGAAATAGGAATGAGAAGATTGCGTTCTGTTAGTCATCCAAGTGTCATTGGCCTTACGAGTTCACCTATCAATACATGTAAATATCTCTACGGCGTTCTAAACCTGCGCATATATTTTCAGATCCTTACTGAGCTGCGAAATCCATCAACAATGGAAGAAATATATATGCGTGTGTGTGTGTGTGTGTGTGTGTGTGTGTGTATGCCTGTGAGCGAGCACTGCAATAACTTGTCAACTGGTCATTGTACTAAGTCGACATTCGCCTGTAAAGGCAGTGAAGTGCCGAGTTTTGAGTTGTTTGAATCAGTGATTTTTGAGAATTCTTTTTTTTAAAGTTTAAGATTGAAGATTAAAGATCTCCCTTGACATCAGCTCAATAAAATTATTCAAATTCATGAACAAAATATCTAAATTGACAGAAGTAACTGGGATACTTCGAATCCGTAGTTTTGTACGATGGACATGAAATCTTTTCACATGACAATTATGGCAGGTTACCTCACACGCAAAAAACTGATACCTCTTCTAAACGTACACTTTTGGAACAGAAACCGCCTTAATTTAAGATAATGAGAGTTCATATCGATTTGTGAATTGTTGTTATTATCAACGATTCACAAATCAGGTCTAGTTAGTAATTTCATAGAAACTGCCACATGACCAAACTTCCATGCTACATTGAGGGTGATCAATTAGAAATTTGAGAAAAAGGATGATCTATGACTAAATTTCGACTAAAAAGATTGTATTTTCAAACAAATACTGCTACAAGTAAGATACCAATTTAGCATAAAATTGAATTGCAAGTTAAACTTACCATTAAAATATTACAGATTGAAAGAAAACGTTTTTTCAAGTCATGATAAGGGGTAAATATTTACATTTCCATCCTTTTTAGTTCGATTGGTGCTGTCTGCACGGTCGACACATGAATAGATAACTAGCCAGCCAGACTCACTTGAAAATTAAAGAAACCTGAGTGGTTGTTGATGCTGACTACGTTTATGTTGGTAGTTTTGGTTGACAGTTTCTAAAAATGCTAAGAAATGATAATTCCATATTACATGAGTTACCATTTTGCTTCAGGTATTCACAACGTGTCTGGTGTTACGAATTCGGTCTTGAATCGTAGGATTTTTAACTATCAAGAGAATCGACAGTTCCTAGAACGGGGGAAAATTCTACGTTAAGACCAGTTTTCAAATTGGTTAACAGCTTTTGTAAGGAAATAAGTAACCCGACGAGAGAGAATTGAGTGGTTAAAGAGGGATAGACAGTTTTTTTTTCTTTTTCAATGGGTTCATGGTGTTGATAAGATTAGAATTATACGATATTGATGAAAAATTTTTTTTTTCTTTTTATGTTGCACTAAGTCATATTATTCCTTTTTTAGATCAATTTTCGGGATAAAAAATAAAGAGAGAAGATAGAGAGAGTGAAATAAAGCAGACTATACAATGTTTATTACAAATGTATACACTTCGAATATTAATTTATAACCTTTGCATTTGCTAATGATTTATATTGCATTTTGGACAATATTTTTCGTTTTATTATTGAGGCAACCACTATTTTTGTTTTGGATGCTTTAACGGAGAACAGCTTGTAAAAAAAAACTCCAGTGGCAACAAATATTTTTCTTTACAGGAAAAAATGTTGCCAAAGGCTGTCAAAAATGCTGTCAAAAATGTATGTTCAACGTTGTAGTCCGATAGAGACTGTTCTTTTACTCATTTTTTTTCTGACAATGAAGTTGAGCTTGTCACCACGTCAGGTTCGGTTCACAAATATATAATTAAAGAAACAACCAGCGTGATTTCACCAAAGAATTCAAAACTACGTTAACAATATCACCGAAAAGACCGGCTCTTATAGTATATGCGTGAATAACAATGAAAGTTTCGCGACTGATAGTTAATATATGTGCCTGGTGCCTCGTCCCAGATCAGACGATTCAATAGGAAGACAATTCTATTTATTTTCGCCTAGTCTACTGCATTGCTTTGTCCACGTCTGGTTAGGGAGCGGGTGGTCATTGCTGCCTGATATCCACCAATCGATCGTTTGCAGTCGGTTATTCACGTATGCCGGTCCTGGTTTGGTATCCTGGCTCTCCAGTGGGCTGAACGCAGAGGTTATTGATACATAAAAACTGCATTACTTTTTTTCCTTCTATTTACGTGGATTATATTATTTATTACGTAAGTTATAGTAGCTGTTATTTAATAAGTCAACACCATTTAAGTGTATTCATGTGAAGGAGTAACTATCTGCATTATATAACAATGCCTTGAATAGTGCAGTCTTTGTATAGAATTGTCAAGGTATTGCTGTACAAATTGATGTAACTAAATATAAGTTGAAAAATACATTAAATCGTAATAAGACCTTGAACAGTGCAGTTTTGAACCGTACTGAAAATTTGGAAACGAATAAACCGGTTTAATCAAGGTATACCTGTATGTGTGTGCTTACCTTTACGTGAATATGTTGGCGTCTGTGTATAATATCACAAGAACAGAGTTATTTCTTTCATTAATTTCATATTTGGACGATTTTAAACACGATTTTTATGTTTTCCGAATGGGTACTTGCTGTAGGGCAATGGCTATCAGGATAAACTTGCGAGATCATCGCTAGTGTTGTAACGTTGATCTTCAATGAATGCTGTATATCCTGGCTCTACTCCAAACGACGCTATAACAATGTCTTGTCTCGTCCATACGGAGGCAGACTAAATTTCGGGTGGCGCCCAACCAAGAGTGCGTTGTGTTGTGCCGTCTACTGGGTCACTGAGTTGCTTGTAGCCACCCCCGTCCCAGTGTTGATTACGTTTGTCAAATTTATATCAATGACTGTTTTGTAGAAATCCTGAGGTTACATATTCTCATTATTCCACAAATTTTCTTTCTCAGCCTATAACTTCATAAAGGAAGGAAGGAAAAAAAGACGAAGTGACAGAAGGAAAGAAATGACGAATGAAAAGAAGGAAAAAGACGAAGAAGCCGGGAACGGAAGTCATTATGAACAAGATATATGACAATAGATGGATCTGAATGGAGAATTTTAAAAAGAAAAAAAAAGTCTGGTTAGTTACTCAGAAGTAACCGTCTTGTGACCAACACCTTTTCATTTCGAGCCGGGTCGAGGTCGATCAACTAAACAATTAGAAAGAGGGGAGGCAATGAATAAGTTACGTCTCTCACTTTTTGTTGGGCAGTGATCACTGAAAAAGTTCGAATTTTCAACAAAGTAGCATGGATATTGCTAGACACAAACTATGGGGTCAATTTAGCATAAACTTATATTGTAAATTGGAACCAATCTCAAAATATAATATTTCAAAATGATGTGGAGTTAATATTCAAATTTTAATCCTCCAGATTTATTGATCCGACCAGTGCCTGCGATAGATAGATAGATAGATAGATAGATAGATAGATAGATAGATAGATAGATAGATAGATAGATAGCCAAACAGACTCACTTGTAAACTAAAGAAACCTGTGTTGGCAGTTTTGGTGATAGTTTTGGTCGGCTGTTTCTCATTTTAGAAGAGCAGAAAAAAAGTCATTGCGAAAGATATATATATGGAAATGAACATAAAAACGACAGGAATTAAGATCTGAATAAATGAAATAAAAGAAAATATGGCAATTGAAACTATGAAAGAAGAGATTCATGAAAATAAACGTAAAGAACAAAAACGAGTCCGATCAAATGAATGAAAATAAATAAAATCAGGTTTGGTTAGTCACTCAATAGAAACCGTCATATAACCAGCATTTTTGGCAGCATTTTTTGACAGCATTTTTAAAAATGTGAGAAAAGATATGATCAATAAATAAGTTGCTTTTTCTGCCTTTTGTTGGGCAATGATCGCTAAGAAAAAAAATTTGAATTTTCGAAAAAAAAACACGTGGACAACTACAAAGGGTCCAATGTATCGTAAACCAACATAGCAAATTGAACTTCCCACTGAAATCCTATTCAGGGAAGTAATCTTAAAGAATTTTTCCCCGGACAAAATAAGGAGTAAATGTTGAAAATGTCAGCCCTCTAGCTCCATATATTCGGTCTGTACACATGATACATACATAGCAAGCTAGCTAGCTCCATTTATTCGGTCTGTACACGTGATACATACATAGCAAGCTAGCCAACCCTCCAGCTTGAAAATTGTAGACACCTAAACTGACTGTTTTAATGGCAGTTTTAACTGATGGTTTCTAAAACCAAGCTCGAGAAACAACGGAATTCGGAGAGGAAAAGGTTAAGTAAGAAAACTCAATACTTTTCATCCTTGTATCCCAACAACCGGTACAATGGAGTCACCCATTACAAGAACTACGCTATCACTTTCTCATTACGGTAACTCACTTTACGAGATTAACTGCTGTGCTAGCGATAACTCTGCGCAGCTTGTTGTGGCCGAGGATGCTTGTGGTTGCTATGGCGACAATGTTTTCAGCGGTGAGCGTGAGCCATTTTAGCAATTTTTGTGGGTGAGAGCGTCAAGATAATGATAATTACTCGAGATAATGATAGTAATTCCGACTCCCGAGTTAATTATATAATTTAAGACTAACTAGACTCTCTGCAATTACCTAATTTCAGTTTATTTCAACTAGATGTAGATGCTAGACCGCTTTCAACACCATCAAGAATGCACTATTTATGTTCGGCTTAATTCAGTAATTTTTGGTTGATAATTGTAAACGAAAGGATATTTTGCTCTCATCAATGCACATTCGATCGCTCTAGTGTGGATTGATTATAGCCGATGCAACCACCGGTAATCCGGTTCAACTGCTAATCCGGACGTACTTCCATTCAACAATGTCACACCTTTCTTATACAAGTGTTATAGATTCATCAACAGGGCGTGAACAAATAGGGTCTCCTGGCTGGCAGGATAAACGGACACGTCTCTCATATTCGATAATGTGACGCAATCAAAGAAAGCCAACAATCAACACAGCACACGTCACCGAATCACGTGAATACACACCATCGTTTACCGATGGGGATTTGTCCGGGAAACTCATACATTATTGCCGTAAGTAGAGCATTAGCAAATTATTAATCACGAAGCATTTGCAAAGTTGTCTTTCTTCCCTGTTTTTCGAGCATCCAGCGTTTTGGTGCAGGGAGGGACTCTGCAACCAACGTTTGCTCTGAATGTTTGTGGCCAGTGAGTAATAAAAATCTCGTTGTGCACCTTTTTTTTTTACCTGTGACAAAAGCTTGCGAGCTCTTTTGAATTCAGTCTAGCGAATTGATTTTTTTTTTCAATAAATACAATCCAAACAAACTCTATCAACAGAATCTGCACGGGTTTCAAAACATGTGTGCGCATGCGCGAACTTGTACAGTCAAGAAGAAACAATGCCTGCTACCCACACCGTTGGAAGGGCTCAGATGTTTGGAGAGGGAGAAAATCTGTACCTTATTCAACTTGTCCTTCTCCCTGAATCCTACGAGTGAGGGACCTCAAGCACCGAATAGCGAGTCGTGTTGAATTTTCCTACCTGTTACACTTGATCACTGGCTGTTAGACCCAGCGTATTCATAACTTTTGGTGTTTTGATAAACCTCATTTCATAACACATGTTAATGCAATGACTTTCTATTCCACATTGTAAAAAGTAGACTTTCTTTTCGTCTGTTGCTCCTTTGTTTCTTTACTCTATCTCTTCACGAAGTATTGCACTAGTTGGATGAGGTTACATATTGTACTGAAAGTTTTCATAGAGACAACCTCCCTGTGATTTGGTCAAATCCTGAATCTTCGTTACGTCTCCGGTCATAATGATACCAGATAAGTGATGGTCAACCCTCACAGTCTGGGCTAAATCACTGGCAATCATATGTTCGAGACTCAGAGTCGCTTTGGCCAGATAAATCCGATCTCAAAGCCTTCATACAGCACAACCAGGACATGATCAAAAATATGTTGTGATTGCATTTGTATTTTAGGCCAATAAGACCGGATAAAAAGTCAGGATGTGTGTTTTAAAATACTGCGCTGATTTTGCCTTCCTTGAAATTCAACATCTGGACTTCATCCATATTCGAATTCTGACCAATAGCACCTGAAAGCATAATTAGAGTCATTCTGTCCGCTTCAAGAGAGGACGCCTATAGAGTTTCGGTAATTGATGGTTTGGCACGAAATTACAAAGGAGGCCTTTAAATCACCCCACCTTCAAAGAAACAAGTCTCCCTCGGAGGATTTAACTTGAGGAGCTTACAAGAAAAGATATAATCCGGAATAAGACAAATGGCCGAGACAACCAGTTAGGAATGAACTCGCCATACTTTCTAGTTGATGTGCAAGACAAGCTAAAAATCGGGCTAAAGCATTCACCCAATTCAAATATAATTGGCACCGAAATACAATTGTCGCATCTTATTCAAATATTTATTCTTGCTACCGATTGGTCGGGACAGCAACTTTAGATTCAATTACTATTTCACTATACATTAGACTCACCTTGTTACAACACCTCGGGGGGTTCAAGACTGCGGTTATAAAAAAAAATATGCCATTTTATCAAATTTGCCATCATAATGAATTTGCTGTTATACATTTTATACGAAGTGCATTAACTATGAGAATGAGAAATGAAAAATTACAGACAGAATAATTTTTTCACGTTCTAATGTTCTATATAAAGTTCACATGTCTCACTGCTACTTACTGAAGCTCCCTCTTGCGAGAATATTAAAACGAACGGCCTGTTGTCATTGAATAATGCCGTTACAACGACAGTTTACAGTACATGGTAATATGCTCAAATATCTATTTTCATGGTTCGTATTTAAATGTGCTAGATTCCTTGTCCTCTGTTGGCTCAATTGTTCCTGCTTCTTAACAAGAGGTAATTAACAAAGTGAACGACAATACTATTTCCCCCGAACCGAATGATACAACTGAATTTTCCAAGAAAAATATATGCTTCACATTCAGATTCATGGCAAGTATTTTTTTTCCGTGGGTCAGGGAGTTCACTAACTCTCTTCATTATCTCATCACAGTGAATTGTGTCACTTCTTAAAGTGTATCCACACCATTGACTGGGAGCGAATCTGAGGGCACTGTTATCTTTCTCGGTTCATCAGCCTTCTAACCCCCCTGATCTAACGTTGTCTTGTGCTCTTTTCAGGGTTTCCATATTTTTTGTATCTTTTGTCTCAGCTTCTTTGAAGTCCGACATGTAGAGCTGGTTACGCTGTGCCCCCAAACTATTATGTTCTTTATATCATAATCATTATCAACAGTTGCTATTATAGGTCAATTTCCTTCCATTACGATTGCAATTGCACAGTCTTATTTGCAAACATTTCTATCTCATCTCTTCATCTTTTTTCTGGTCTTTTACTACTGCGTTCAGTGTCTCTTAGGTAACAATCAGTAAACATTTTGCTTTATCTGCTCACATATCTTCGTTCCAAGTGTTCATCCTCATTTTTATTTTATTTCTACTTCATTTTTCAATTCTCAATTATTTGAATGATATCTCTTCACTGTAGCCTTCCCTCGAATCTAAGTTGATCTTTTCTATCCCCTGGAGCAGTGATTCCGAAACTGGGATCTGTAGCCCCCTGGGTGTTTGTTAAATGCAGTTTGGGGGTCTGCAACTATGTTTCCTCTGAACCTAACATCGTGAATTTCGTGACAAAGAAACAGCATCATCCATTTCAAAGCTATCAAAAAACATAATTATCGTGCACAGCCCTTTACCATATATTAGAATTTAGATAAATGTCATCCATTTTAGATAGATATGATTTTTAAAGGTCAAAAATTGATCATTCCTTGTTCACAGCTGAAGGAAGTTGATTTTATTGTGCTTCTGGTTATCATTTGCGGTGTATTCACAGCAGTACACTGGTTAGAATTCTTTTCATACAAGCTCAATTCTTGCTGATTGATCAATAAATGTGACCTTACGCCAATGTTAACCAACTTCTGCAAATCATTGAGATGCCTTTTTCCAAATAGTAGTCGAACATTGGTTACTTTCCAGATCTCAATAAGTCAATAAGAGTTTGATATTTGCTAGAAACAGACAAACCCTTCCATACGCTACGGAATTCAGCTACCGAAATTTTGAAAACTTTGACAATTTCCTGTTTTATGCTTGTAATTTTTCAATTAGAAAAATTTTAGAGGATGGTGGTTTATTGTAATCATTCCCATTGATTGTATTAACCTGAATTCATTATACTCGAATGAAAATTGGGATTGATTAATCACATTGCGAGGTTAGCTTCTCTTCTAGAATTCATGGTTTTGTTTCTAATTTGGCTTAGGGCAAATGTTCCGTGTCGATTCGAATGTCATTTTCAGTGGTATCGAATGATGTCGAATATAAAGAATACAACTCCAAGGAGGTAAAAGTAGAGCTGAGAAGAAGGGCTATGAATGGAGAAAATGATGAAACTCTTTCTTATTACCCGACCAGAATTTAAAGAAAACATGCATTGAAGGATTTGATCTCTCGTTTATTCTATGTCAACCTAGTCTCCTTATTTTCAAAACACGGAACGATACTGGGAGGATACTGTCGTATGTAAGAAAAAAGAAAATTGATTAGCTTTCCCCTATTTATGAATATTTATTTATGTGACCATCAACACGCCGTTCATCCAATGTATAGATTCCAAGCTTATTACCCTATCCCAGTTCTTGTCCTTCCGAGCTCTGTCTTCAAAACCCGTCTCGTTGACCAAAATAAATAGGGTTCATATATCTCCCTCCTGTCAGTCTGAATTGATCCCACACTGGTCAGTCTAACCTCGAGATATCTCAACGGCACTCACAGGAAAAACTGTTCCGTCGTTTCATCTTGTAAACAGCGAATATATGTTGTATGGTAATGTGGGCACATTATTATTGATATACCCCAGGTGATAACTAATTTCGAAACAAAAATCTGAGATGGATAAATTTCGAATGCTTATCTCGGATCTTGTTCTACATTTTGGTCGGCCACTTTGAAGTCATTTGTATCTGGACATTTACACAACAGCCTGTCCCGTCGGTAGCAAGACGGGACACTAGCCTCTAAGGCTATTTCCGGATATGAGTGAATTCGCGTATGGTTACATCAGCAGCAGCAGCCCATTAGAGTCTGTCATCGGACACAACTTCCCATCGATTCGCCAGACCTCTCTTTCATGGGCGTCGTGTAGCCATTACTTCCTGAGTTTGTCTAGTTCGTCAAGCCATCTCGTATTCTATCTTAAACAGTTTTGTATATGATCTCAGAGGATCCATTTTGTTAGTAGTAATGTCCAGCGGCTGTTTGGAATATTTGCTAGATTACCAGCCCATCACCATTTGAGTTTTCTAATGGATTCAATGATATCTTGGTATATCTTGATATGTTAAGCATGATTCTCTCCGGTGCATTTCGCATGGTTCACAGGTTGAGCATCAATCTTTTGGTTAGGTTCCATGTTCCAGCGCCAAAGGTGATTATTAGGGGAGGGCATTGGTTATATACTCTTTCTACAATATATTTATTTGCGAGATTGTTTGATGATGTGATGATCCTGGAACTAATCCCAGTGACTCTTGTTAGTCATTTTATTCAACGCAGTCGGCCTCATATGCAAAAGTTGGTTAAAATTAAGAAATAACATCAATGGGATTTGAAAATCCTTCTTTCCTTCCCATTTCAGTTGATATCTTCGTAGAACATCGAGAGAAAATTAACTATACCAGTATTGATTCGGAGCTTATACAACAGCACGCGCCTCAAAAGCAAAGATCTCCTGGTCAAAACCGAAATATCATAATCATAATCTATTACAGGTAAACTGCTGGATAAATACTGTCTTTATTGGCAGTTTTTGGCATACGATGCCGGTGAAGTACATCAACTTCCATAACATTAGAGACTGGACTAACCTCTTCAATCTTATTCTGTCACATAGGCGCCATTCGGTTGGCCGTTTGCTCATCGAAATGTTATAAGCTATTATGAGATATTGTAAGATATAATAAGTTAATAAAAACGTTGTTTCATATAAGTGTAACTACAGTAAATGTAATTATAACAATAACCTGCCTTTCAGAGAGATTGATGGATGGCGATGGTCACTGTGTGCATTCAGGCGTGAAAATACAGGAAGTCATTGATGGATCGAAAAAACGTTTCTTGTTTTTAATATATCAATTAGTTATGGAGGGACAGGACCGTTTGCTGCAGGGTCAATCCTATTTCTATTCTGACAGAAGACGATTACTGCAGCTTCTGCCGTGTTTATAGAATGAATAAAAGGAATATCATGTGTATACAAAAGACAATGCAGGCACGGACGTGAACCAAAGAAGAGGAAAGAAAGATCCCCACCCAAGTCCAGAAGGAAACAAAAAAATTGAACGAGGAAAAAAAAAGGGCCCTAATGAAACAGTACATGGAAGTATTGCTTTAAGTGAGATTTGGTACCAACAACCTGTAAGCAGATCTAAAGGGAAGCCTTGGAACACTGCAGAGAATAGAAAATCATTCGGCGTAAGAAGCAAAAGAAAGTGAGAGTAAAGATATATTTCTTCAAAGATCTCTTTAGATTTGGTAAAGGTTTTTTTTTAGAAAGAAAAGAACCGGTCATTCAAAATGCCAAAGAAGATTATCTGAAAACAATGGATTATCACACACACAATCGAACAGGTCTTACCTTCAGACGTGCCACCAATCCTGCAAACCGAACAACTGTTTGGCGACAATTTTTCAAGATGGAGCAAGATTAAAGAAGTAGTAAAGAATGCTGGGGTGCTTTAATCCAAGGAACGGACGGTGTTCCACACCAGCGATACAAAGGAGCTCCCGGTGTGCCTAGGTTCGTATGGAAGCATATGAAATTGTTACAAAAAAAGCAAACCACCCCAAAGGCATAGCGACGAGCAGATTGGTATTGGTCACAAAGTAAAAAGAATGCCTCGAATTTCGACCAATTCCAACAAAACAATCTTCAGGATTTCGAAGGGGGATCTTCTTTAGCATCATTTCTAAAAGGACAGCAGACTAACTAAAACGAAACAACCTGAATGACGAACCGGAACAGGAAGCGGGTATGTCAGGCTTTCCTGACTGTTTAACACCTGCATACACGATGTGGTACCAGATTCAAGCTGAAAAAGTAGGAAGGAAATGACTTACACGTCTTATTCCAGGACTTGGCCAATGTATTTGGATCTGTCCAGCATATACCCTTCTTGAATCCTGCTTCACTAAATCGGAGTACACTATATCATAGCAATTGTTGGAAATACAAATAATGACTGTGTCGTCTCCCCCTCAGCATTCACTGTGACAATGAAACTGGTAATCAGGGATTCCATATGGTTGTCGGAAGAAAACGGCTGCAGCCAACGAGCCAACCGTTCAATGTCAGAGGCTGCAGAGCGAAACAGCAAGTAGCTGTGCCTCAAGAGTAAAGTACAAGATTGGCACGATGTATATCAGGCTGGGGGGAGAAGGGGTGCACCTGGGAAGCCCGATGGCATCAATGAGTCCTCTGGAATAGTCATGGACTCATCATCAAAACATGAAAACGTGAAAGAGAGTACTCACCTGATGACTCCAATGAAGTAAATACACTTACCTTCATTCTAGACATCGGCTCTTGACATCAAGGAACAGTCGATTATTATGAGAGATTGTAAAAACCAATCCTGTAAGCTCAAGTGATGGTTGTATTGAACAACTGTGGACATCGAATACGGCGAAGGGTTCTTTTTTTATACATGTGCGTGTTTGTATGTGAGTTTATTTGTATATTCCTGCACTTCTGGCCATACCGTTTGGTCTTCAGATTTGAAAATTAACATCAGTATTCCATAGAACGCTTTCCGATTTTTTTTTCCCCATTTTTGGAAAAAGAGCTTTCTTTTGCGGCTTTAGTCTGGGTGGATTATTAATAACATATGGATTCTCCAGAAGTTTTGTGACATTATTTCTGGTGTTTTCTAGTGAAAAATGCCATTAATGTCGTCAATTTATTCTGGTCAACTGTATTCGTGGTTGGGTGATGTTTTACATGACTTCAAATTTTGACTCTACGGTAGTAGACTAGATAATTGTTATAGCGAGATATTGTTATGTGTATTTAAGTATCATAAAAATCATGAAATATCATTGTGTATCCAAGTTGGGCTGCTCGAAAAATCAGCATTCAATTCTGCATCCTTTGTCTGGACTCAAACATTGACTTTTAGGGATAATAATGATCGAATGGTTGAGCGATGAAGATATTTGTTACAGTCTTTGGCATCTGTAGCAATCGCAATCAGTAGTCGTTCAATAAAGTTCCCTGGGAAACCAAAAAGAACCCAGACAATTCTCAGATCAATAAAACGTTGGGGTAGTTTCTTATGTCTGTAAAGACTTATTAGTATTCTATTGATACAGTCGCGTACTCAACGTAAGGATACTGTAAATCGCCAATAGACGATATACAAGGTATTTCAAAAGTAATGCCTGAATCGCCCAAACAGTGATGCCAGGTGTAAGGAAAGTAATAATTTAATCTAATGTCCAGCATGCAAGTAAGAAGAGAACTCATGCTAAAATTGATGACATAATAACTTGACAAGAATACATCTACATACAGTCACAAAAATAACGCCTGGTTTACGCCAACATAAATGTAATTCTAAGGAAAATAACAGATCAATGTAATACTTAGTATACCAGTGCGCCAAAAAATCACTATTAGAATTGAAGACTCTTTATATTTGATTAGATGAGCAGGCTATGAACAAAAATTGGAAAAAATCTCATCCTATTAACGATCAATAGCAGACTTCAATTTTACTCGTATTTTAGGCGTTCTGGCCTTTTGAACTTTACAATAAATAGTTACTTCCCTTTGAAATAACATTACTGTTGAAGCAAATAGAACGTTACTTTTGGAAGACCCTGTATATTTGAATGTGTGCGCATGTATTGGCAGCAATCCTTAGTTAATGTATGTTTTATTAAAGATCATAGAAGAATGATATTTTGCTACTGCCAAGTTATTGTGCATCGATTGATATTGTGTTTTGCTGTCATATTATGTTTAGAGTTCTATTTCTTTCAGTAAAGGTTATGTTGATATCAGTCATTTTTTGCTTCTCTCAAAAACATAGTTGCTGCCCATACATCTCTCTCTCTCTCTCTCTCTCTCTCTCTCTCTCTCTCTCTCTCTCTCTCTCTCTCTCTCTGTAGAGGCTAAGTCACTTGGTTTTAGTAAGGACTATGTATGGTCTTCCAATTGGCGGAATATCCAACGAGGACACGGAACACATCAGATGAGGCTGTTCATTGTCTCGTTCGCTTTACATTCTGATAGGAGAATCGTGGTTCTTATTTCTACAATAGTTTTGCAAAGACAGTTTTCTCTAAACGTATCTAGATTGAAACGTCATCTTATTTTTGTTGGCTGCACTTCTGCACTTGATCAGCGGGGATAAACGTTGTAAATTATGATGTCCAGCAGTTGTCGAACATTCTTGCAATTTGACCATCCCATTGCCATTTGGATTTTCTAATGATTTTTATCGTGATCCGATTTGTTCACAATGGTTCAAGTAATGTTGAAATTTCTTGTTCCTTCTCTTTTGCCACTTTTACCAGATAAGATGTAATACGGGTTGTGTACTCCCTTATTCGAAACTCCGAAAGCCAATATGTTTCTAATTCCAAAACTCTTACAATACCAACATGACGTGGAAATTTCCACATCAGACACTGTTATATGATCCAAAGACAAGAGACGAGGCAGATTACTATGGTATTTAGCTCATTCTGACTACAATAAAAGTTTGCTTGTCCTTATTTAACCCTTAAAACTGTAAAGAAAAAGTCACAATCAGAGCAAATTTTTTGTAACCTCCAGATCTGCAATAATAAACACGGCATTTTTTTCACTTATCTTTCCATCAGTACAAAGTCATTGTTAAAAATGTCAAAAAAGGCTGAAGATTCCCCTAACGGTAACAGTGATCGAAAAAAGAGAAAGCTTTCATGTTTATCTATAGCATAGAAAATTAAGCTATTGGTGGGGCTTGCACAGACATATAAGTGTATTTAAAATTCGACAAAATCATTCGAAACACACTTGGTTCCAACCATTTCAGACAAGAGGTACTTATTACCAGTCGATGTTCCTTAAATCGCCCTTTTGTGATCAAAGCTGTAATAAGTAGCGCACAAACAGCATCTGTGAATGAGTATTATTGACTTCGGTTTTTGCTGACCACAGATATTGATCACAGAGATCTTGTATTATACAATGAAATCTTCAGATCGAAATTCAGCAAAGTATCAGTAGTTACTATTTCGTCAACACATATGTAGTTACATTCGTTTCTGAAGATGCATTCGACTTCCGTATATTAAAACGAACTATCTTCGCAACTACCACATAACATTCATATAGTTTTATAGTCACCTCTCCATGGTTCTGTCTGTTGCTATTTTCTAACTTCCATCTCAGTTTTGCTAATACGCAACTAATGGTGAAAACGGCTTGCGATGGAAGCCAGCACATTGACAAAAGCAGTGTCAGTAACCAATATTGCCTACAGTGGTGATTCTCATTCGTCTACTAACGCTGTTATCTCGTATTACCCAGAGGAAACAGTCGACTGCGGTTGAGTGTGACAGTGTGAATCTGTTATAGGAAGAAGAAAATATGCATGACTTATTATTTGTGAGCACCGAATATTAATGTAACCGAAAACCAGAAAGATTAGGAAGTTTCGTTGAACTGTTGGCTGAAATATTTCTTTTGAGCCGTTGATATACGAGATTTTAAAAGTATTTCATGAACGGCACAGGATTTTCATTTTTGTTTCTTTATTCGTTTTCATTTTTTTTAGAAAAGTCAAATAAAACAGTCAACATCAACACAAGTTTCTTCAGTTCTCAAGTAGGTCTGGCTATCTATCTATCTATCAAACTATCTATCCATCTATCATGCGTACAGGCTGTACCACCAGAGTTAGCGGGCTGAAAAACAATATTCATTCCTTGTAATGCCTGGAAAAATTTTTTTTTCATTTCACAATCCCCCTACACAAAAAAGCCTTTAGTGGGGATTCAATTTACAATGTATATTTGAGCTAAATTGGTGCTTATGCTGCGGAATTCACACGTAATTCTTTTTCAATTCCGCCTCTTTTTAGTGATCCTACAATAGGCGAGAGACGTGACTTATTTATTGATCACTCCCTTTCCATCTTTTTAGTTAATCATCCCAACACTGCACACTGCCAGAAGACGTTGTACACGCGACAGTTTATATTGAATGACTAACATTGCCTCTTCAGCTTGGTATTATATGATGTCGATTTTTTCATATGAAATAACTTTTGGGCGAAATCATTATTATTATGGCTTTATTATATATAAAAATTTGATAAAGATGTGATAAAATAAAATATAGTCAGAATAAATTCTCTTTACGAGACAAATTACCCACCCTAGCGGGCAGTGTAAATTGCTGTCCCCCCAAAAATGGAAAGATAGATAAATGGAAATCACATTAATTCAGTTTGTTTTAAAAATTGATTCAATATTACTTTTCACAGTGTTAAAAAAAGGAATAACGTTGAAGAAGTGGGTTGCTGATGTAAAAAAGAATATTTGGCTAATGCAGAAAAAGTGGTTCATATTTTCTAACACGGGGTGGGGGTGTAATACTAGAAAAAGTAAGGCTAATCTCCAAAAAGGGAATGACTAATGTTTAAAAAAAGAGGGATAGATAGGTAAAAAAATCAGAGATGTAATGTTGAAAATGGGGACGAAATGTTAAAAGAAAGGGGAGTAAGGTTTAAAAAGGGAAGGTAATGTTGAAAAATTGGCCAGTAGTGGGAAAAGGTTTTGGGAGTAGATGTTTAGAAGGAGTCATTGTTGAATAGGGGGATGCGCTTCCACTTTGTTTTTAGTCCATAAAATGAAAACAAAAGTTCCCTCTCGATTTAGACCCCTTGAAATGAGAATTTCATCCCGAAATTTTTAAAACTTCCACTTGGTTTTGACTTTTCAAAATCAAAATAAACGTTGGATTGTGACAATGAGGAGGGAACATTTATTTTCCCAACAAGAGAACAAATCTTTATCCAAGATTTTGAAACACAAAAAAGAAAAGACCCCCTTGATTTTGAAAACGCGAAAAAATATTCCTTATGTTTCTGTCCCCCAAAAGTGAAACAAATACTTCCTCGATCTTGACGCCTAAAAGTGAAATTAATCTCTTGAACTGTTTACAATATGAGGGCTGATGAGGACTCTTTAATCGAATATTTCATTTTATTCTTAGATATTTGATTTGATTTTTGAATAGCCTTTTTTTGTTGATACTTTTTTGCGTGGGTATATGTGAAGATTACACACATACTTGGTCAAAGATAAGAGAAGTAACAGAATAACCCTTTTCAGACGAAAAAAAAAACTATAGAAATATTTTGATGTAAATTCATTGACGAGATGAAGCGTGGTCGCTTGGAACCCCTGCAGATAGATAGCCAGTCCCAGCCAGTTAATTAAAAAGACAATGTAAGAAAGAAATTGAAAATGGCTAATAAAAAAGGGACGGTGTATAAAGATTCTTACTGAGGAAGTAAGAAAGATAGTAAGTTTAGTGGCGTGGGAAACAAAAGAAAGCAGGTGGGAGATAGAAGAGAAAAGAATAGATGGTCATTCAGTTTTGGTATCAGGTAAAAGAGGAAGGTAAGTTAACTCAGTAAAATAGTTAGAAAAAGCAAACAGACCCTCACCTATAAAAGAAGACAAAAGGTTGGTCTCTAGAGAGCATTAGACAATACCTGAGTAGCAGACCAGTCTACGAGCGTCAGATTCAGAGATTGAGCTAGTTTCGAGACAGAGGTTCAATACCAACCACATGACTTTCGAGGTTGTATGTTAGAAAGCAGTTGTAAAAATAAGAATTGCAGATTATGTGCAATACTTTCAAAATATCTTATATCAACGACCCAAAATGAATATTCCAGTTCGACGATACTTTCTAATCTTTCTGCTCTTTGGTTACACAAATATTCATTCTAAGATATAAAGTGCATATTTTCTTCCCCTTGTGATAGATTTATATTGTCAGAGCCAGTGCTGCCTGTCTTAAGAGGCTGGTATCGAACCTCAGCCTCGAGATTCGCTCGATATCCCAACCCATTGAGAAAGTCACTCACATTATTCCTTCCACTGACCAAGCCTATTTTTCAAGATATTTACTTATTCGTGTAAAAAGGTGACAAATGACCACACCGACCGTGTTTTACAGGCAAAGCTGTCACCGTATTCAACATTCAAAACCTCGCTCTTACGTGACTCCAACACCGACTGTTCCTTCATTCGTCTGCGGCCTCATCTTACCTCAACTGTGAATTTATTGTTAGTACTTGAGTTGATCGTCCTTGATACAATTATTATTGACATTTATATTCAGAGATTATCGTAAATTTCTCAACTATATGCGAACTGCAGAACAGTGGGAAAAGTTTTTGGTGCTGACATCCTTGCGGCGAGTAGAAGGAAGATAAACAGCCTGCACTTGTTCACTGAGTGGACGCAAAATAGTCAGATTCAAAAGCAACTGTCTGGTATAGAGTGATATAGTGCTTTGGGAACGCATTGGAACGACGATCCATTACATTCTTTGGGGTGGAACAGCGTCCCCTCGCCATCTATATAATACTGAAATGTTCTTTGTATAGTTTGGAGAAGAGTCATTAACACTCAGGTTTTCGTACAATGTCAGCTGAAGGTATAAGTGAGCTAAGTGCGGAATTCAACTCGATATGGCTTCCAGGACTCAACAGGGACAACTTGAATCCTACGTCATAAGCATTGCTGTCATTGGGGATGAAATTCTGTATACCTCCATTACATTCAGATACCACACAAGAAGGCCGTAGAATAATACCAATAGAAATGAAAAAAATGTGTTCAATTGTCTGTAAATGTTTTGAATCTAACTTATCCAACAGGTAAAAAAAAATAGCCAGTGTATGTTCGAATACTCACCCCGTGTGTCTTCAAAATGTATCTGAAATTAATTGAATTTTAAAATTCTCCATTGTTCTCTCTGGGAACAGTCAGCCCTGCATTCCATCACTTTCGTGATGCTCTACACCACCGATGGTACACCCTTATTGCGATGTGAACAAGCTGCATTATTGTATTATCGTGTAGAAATCCTACAGGACATCTTTGCGATATTGTCAGACAAAAAAAGATATTCATGTATTTTTATAAAACAAAGTGAATATTATTTATTCTTATCTATTCAAGAATTTGTCATTCTGACGGGGGAAAGAGGTTTCTCCTTATTTCTAAGGGCTGCAAAAGACAATTTTCTTCGAGATTTATATTCCTTTTCTACTATCTTGCCGTTCTTCCCTTCAACTCTCATACTTCACAGTGCCCTTACTATGAAAAAAAAACGCGCCTGAAGTTTCTTGCGGCTGAATACTTGTTGTTCAAAGTACATCAAAACATTGCGAAAGTTTTCACCTTGGGCCTTATTGTCATTGAATTGTGTAAATAGTGATCGTCAATTCTAATAAATTTATTTATGAATCCGAGGTCAGTATGGTATCTTGTTAAGATTCATATTACAATTTAAATCAGTCCTACCAGGTTTTAGTGGCTTTTATCGGAGGTGAAGTGACAGCAAGTCTCATCAATACTCGAAGTGTCTCCTCAATTTTTCCCGTCGATTATGGTAGTGCTCTCCTCTGGATGTTCTTAATTCTTTTCTGGATTTCCAGTTCGTCCAGTCTCTTTGCAAGTCTCTCTAAGACTGTTCACTGTACTCTGACAACGTTCCGCACTATTGTCTCCTCCATGTTCAATATTTTTTCAGTTCTCTGGCGAGTTAAAAATATTCATCTAGATATATACTTTCACTTAGAACAAATACTAATTATACTATCGTTTGTAAAAGCATGGCTTAGAAATAATGAACGGCAGTCTAAAAGCTGTGATGAAAAATAAATTGAATTAAGATAAAAGAAATTATGGTCTAAAATCGATAATGATTGACAATGTTTATCAAGAAATAATGAAAAACAAGATAATATCGTCCGAAACGTTGTGCAAAAAAAAAAACAAGATAAAATCAATACTCCAAAAATATGTGGAATAGGCCTGGTTAGAACTCAATAGAGTTTATCGTATGGCAAACGTGCTCCAGCAGCATGTCTTGTTGGAGTGTCAGTTCACGATGAGTAGTGATCACTAAGAAATCCTAATTGCCAAAAAGCCAGTGTGAACGTAGTCGGACATAAACTAAAGAAGCAATTTAGCATAAAATCATATTATAAATTCAACCTCCAAAAAAAAATATTGAGGGGATTTGGAAAAAAAAGAAAAACATTTTTTTTTAAACATAAAGAGAGTCAGACAGACAGACAGACAGAACCCCATAAAAGCAATAGAAACCCATGCTGAAAATTCTGGTTGACAGTTTTTCTCAACTGAAAAGATTACTGTTCGAACTCCAAATTGAACGCAAAAAACTTAGAGTTCGTATCCATCAGTGACCACTGTATTATTAAAATCGACGATATTGACGGGAGTATAAATATTTTATATATATATATATATATATATATATATATATATATATATATATATATATATATATATATATCAAGAATTGGAAAGTTTTGATCAATGTGTCTCTGACTGATACGTACATCAATCAGACATTCATTTATGATTTGGATTAAAGGCAATATGTTTGCAAAAAATAGAAAATCTATATCAAACATAGACAACAAAACATTAAAGACTTACGAAAACACAAAACAAAAACAATACTTATTGAATTTCAAAAGGAAAATATATGCTGTGGCCGTAAGCGAAATCTGTAAAGCAAAAATTAATTAAGAAATTTGGGTTGGATTTGGTTTTCCGCCAACTAAAAAAAACAGAAGGAAGTCATCGTAGATCTGGCGGACAATCACACCTCTAGGCTTTTTGCCAAGGGAGGATCAATGTCAATGCGCACACAAAACAGTGTATCTGGGAAAACATGCTGTACAACACATGATCTGAAAGTTGTTTTTTGGGGGCCATTTTAGCTGCTTTTGGCGCGTTATAACTCGGGTGCGGCATTCGGATGGCGTAAGCTCACAACTGAAGAGGCATTGTATGCCTTGGTCCAACTGAGAAAAGAGTTTCTGTGATTCTTATGAGTCAAGATATAAGCACGGCTATGTACATACAGACTTGTTTATATAGATATTTTACTCATATAGATGCAGACGAATATGTTTATAAAATAACAAATATCCATGTATATCAACCTTTATACTCTTATCCAAGTATACGTCCATCTTTATGAAATATCCATGTACAAGATACATTATGCTAAAAGGTAAACTAAACAGAATACATTTCTCTGTACAATATCATACCAGAACTACGTGTCCCATGTCAATTCATTTATTAGTATTTCCAGTAAAAGGTATTTGCAAATTTTGACGAAACAAGTCGACTTGGGTAGGATTGTGGGCATGAGAGTGAATTGTCATCAGATTTTGTATTTGTGACGGTGACAATGCTATTCCTGCATGACGTCACTGATTTTTGGTTTGGTTGTTGTCATCTGTCATTGTTGCTATTTGTAAGATAAAGTCAAACCTCAATAGAATGAGTTTGACGATTATATGTATGTCAGCATACTTGTAATACATGCACAGATAGCCACTTGTATAAACAGAGAGTAATATGTTGATCTGTGCACATATGTGCATCCATACATCAATAAATATGTCAAGATATATCACTTGTATAATCATTACGATCAATAAAACTAGTTTATAAACAAGATGCTCATTAGTGTAAACATAACAAATTACCAACAGGATTTGCCCTACTACAAACTTCAGGGTCGAATTGGGTTTGTACGTGGCCTGTGGTATATGTTGTAAATGTGTAAATCAAGAAAATACTCTTAGTATAGTATTAAAACACATACATTTTTACTCGCGTACCAAATTAATGACTTTTTTAAATTGCTCTGCAACCAGATGACAAGACAAATATGTTTGAGATTTCAGTAATATTATTAGTATAGTATTAGTATTAGTATGTAGTATAGTACTTAAGTATTTATGTAGCGTATATCATAAAGATACCATTCTCCAATTATGTATTGTGATGAAGAGATAACCCTAATTAAAGGTGATAATTGGCTGAAAATACTAACTATAAACTCCCATTCATTCACTAATTTTGAAGAAAGTATATTACTATTGTAGTAGAGAAGGTGCAGAATCACTGAACTTGAATCGATAGCTGGCTAACCTCCAGCGCTGGGCCCTTGAGAACGCGGGAGCCTGGTGTATACGCTAATTTTGCTACATAATTTATCCAGTACTGATAAACATAATATATTACGTAAGATCTTTCTTTGGCTTACACTGTAGTCATTCATTTTATCATTGGGACCGGCCCTGACAAAGGGGAAAAAAGTGCCCTTGTAGTTTGAAACTCATTCATTTGAACGAGGGAAAGGAGAATCGTGCGTCCTCCTTTGTGCTGGAGGGCCTGGTTTTGCGATACATCCTTGTTAGGCACACCAGGCACGGTAACATCGAAACGACCCGTCCCTATCCAGTTTCTGCATTGTCCGTTACAGGTCAGCAAAACAATGTTGGAAGTCGAGGGAGCGCGGGCGAGGGTAATAATTACAGAAAGAACAGAAAGTTGGAGTCTTTTTAGAATGTGATTGATCTTCAGTAACTTGGTTGGGTCACCCAGAATGACCTTAGCGGATGATAAAATGGGGGTTTACGTGTGCCTTCATAATCTGTGGCAGTGGAGGAAAGAAAAGAAAAGAAAAGAAATCAAAGAGAAACTGAAAGGGAAAATGGAAAAAAGAGAAAGGAGATGGGAGAGAGACTAAAAAGGGAATTAGAAAGCAAAAAAAAAGAGAGAAAGAAAGTTAGAAGATAACATGGGAGAAATAAATGAAAAAGAAAAAAAAGACGGTAGAAGAGGAAGAAAAAAAGAAAGCAGAAATGAAAGTAAAAAAATATAAAAAAACACGGGGAATACAGAACCACTGAGAGGGAGAGAGATATAGAATGTAGAATAGAAAGAGTGAGTGATGAAGAAGAAGAAAGACAAAATGGAATATAACAGATGTACAAGAAAGGAATAAATGAATCGAATGATTGGAAGGAAAGTGGAGGGATCAAAAGAGAGAAATGAAGAAAAGAATGAAAGAAACAAGGAAAATAGATCCGCTGAAACATAATTTCACAAATTAAAATAGAATAAATATTGAACTAGCTGAGGGGAAAATGTATAGTGAAGAAGAAGATTGGATGGATTAAAGAATAAATTTGAAAAATTAGAAAGGAAGAATGAGTGGAAATAAAGAATGATGTATATAAATGGAATGGAAATAAAAAAAGATATATATGTGTGTGTGTGTGTGTGTGTGTGTGTGTGTGTGTGTGTGTGTGTGTGTATACCTCGATAAATGAATCACCGTAGACAGAGTGTGTACCAGGACTCTGAAAAATCATCTGTAATTATCTAAAAAAAAAAAAATCTTTTTATCTAAAATCTTTAAAAAAAATACGAGCACATGATCTTGGAATCGTAGGTCCAAAATTACCATAGAGATTCGAAAGAAAAGAGAAAGCGCTTCTTTGAAACAGTTTTAGATGATTCTTATTGGTGTACTATGAAAATCTTTGGTTGATTTGTAGCGCTACAGTGATTCGAGAGGGAAAAAAACGATAACAGGAAATAAAGAAGACGCGAAGAGAAGGAGGAACCAAAGAAATGTAGAAACAAAATGAAGAATGTAAAGGAAAAAAAGAGAGAAAGAAAAGATTTCTCTTCAAACAAAAGTAAGAGAAAAAATGGAAAAAATACAAAGAAAGAAACAAAGAAGAAGAAATAGATAATAAAACAAAATAACAGGAGAAAGACTGTCAACAGTGATAAAAGGGAGAAAAAGAAAGAAAAAAAACAAAGAACAAAATAAATGATAGAATTGTCTTTGAAGGGAGAGAGCCACCTTCTTGCCTGCCTGACACATTTTGTAATTAATCAGACTGGCCACAACAGTGAATCGTGTAACCTCGAGAATCAGGTGAGAAAATCGAAATCTAAAATTAAAGGAAGTGAACTGAAGCGGTGTGGGTCGGATGGCAGGGTGACTGGTTTCGATCAGCATGGTATGGCATTTGCTCCTCTCCGGCTGACGATGTTGATCAACTCAGCAAAACAGAATATCTGTTCAAAACAAATGACAAATAGCTCGATTCCATATTTAGTAATGAATTCGTTGAAGCTCTCACACGGGACCAACAATCCAAGAAAAATATACATATAACAGGTCTGGTCAGGCACTCAATACAGCATGCCGTGTTGGGGCAGTCGAATTGAAAATTTAAAAAAAAAAAAGGCGTAACCAATGAATAAGTTATTTTTCTCGCCTTTTGCTGGATTACTAAAAAATTCGTATAAAAAAACAAGCGTGAATGTCAAGTTTTTTCTCGACATGAAAAAGAATAGATGTTTGAATTTTCAGCCTTCCTCGAATGTCAAACACATTTAATATTGTGGGCTAAATATAACATAAGTACACAGTATATGGGCCAGATGACATAACTGCAAGCCTCCCCCGTTAATAGCGCAGCTTGTTATAGCGTGGTTTGCAATATAACACGGTTGGATGGTGGACCCCGATAGATTTTTCCTATTATTGCCGAATTATCCAGAAAAATGTGAATTTAAAACCAAAATTCATCAGAAGTACGTTCTTGGAATGGCTATGATATTTCCTTTCTCCAATTTGTATCGACTTCTTCACAACAAAACGAACTTCTACAAAAAAATTATATCCATTGTATTGACAACAAAAGTTACTCACATATAATAACAATAATAATTTCATACATCGAGTTAATCAATTTTTTCAACTTATTCATTTTAAAATGAAGAGGTTTTGGAGAGAAATCCGATATCAAAGTCAAATCTATTCCATTGCATCGAGATAAACCTTGAAAAATCGCAGTCATCAAAGATGGCGAGAGGTTCTATCCTTTTTTCAATATATGCACTCGTGTTTGTTTGTGTGTTTTTGCACTCCTGGACCTACCATTTTGTCGAAACATTCATTTTTTCAATTTACTCTGACTGGCTGGCTATCTATCTAGGTGGGTATGCGTACAGGCAGCACCAATGAAACCCGTCAAAATGATTGAAAATATTGAAAATGAAATTTTTTTTTCAGAAGGGTCTTGGTGAGTACTGATGTTGATTTTCCTATTCTGTAGACAAAATGGTAGGTCCAGGAGTGCAAAAACACAAATTAATTACAAAATGTGTCAGGCAGGCAAGAAGGTGGCTCTCTCCCTTCAAAGACAATTCTATCATGTATTTCGGTTGAGGGTTACTAATAACCCAGATGACCTAACCTCGATTTTGTATTATTTTTTCTTTAATGTGTCTTTTTCCCGATATGTGGGCTCCTCTGAGTTGGGCGATCTTTTGGACAGTGTAGACGTTGGTGTTGCCTGGGATACGATTAATGAACTTTTTCATTTCCCTCTCTATCACTTCGTATTTTTATAAGGCGAGAGGAGTAAGTTCATCATCGATCATCCATCCTCCAATTTTTTAATTGATCTCCTCCAACATGGCATGCTGTCAAAAGACAATGGTTTCTATTGCATGACTAACCAAATCTGTTTACGTGTATGATATACATACATATATATATATATATATGTATATATATATATATATATACACACATATATATATATATATATACACACATATATATATATATATATATATATATATATATATATATATATATATATATATATATATATATCAACGTCAGCTGAAAAAACGTGTGTCCATTGCTGAAAGAAGGGCTTTCCCCAGTTCTTCCCATAACGAGCGTGATTATGTTAAACTCTGTCGTGTCTTATCTATCTCATCCCTCGATATTATGTCTGGTCTTTTCCTTCAGCGTTTGCTTTACTATGACTTTGCTCCCATGACTGCTTCTTTGGAGTGATTAAGTAAACTTCTTTCTGTTATCATTTTCTGGTTTCCAACACAACGAAAAAAGACCATCTCTCTTACTGATTTACACTGGCAAAGTGGATCAACAGAAGCCCAGCGATCAGTATTAAAAGTTGCTGCTGGTGATGATGATGATAATGAAACGTTGCACAGTATTAACAAATGCAACAGAAATAATGAGTTCAGCAGTCTAAATAACCCTTTGAAGAGATATATGCACTGAGAAATATGCACATGTATGAATGGTGGATTCTTTCACGCACCAAGTTGTGGGCGTTAACTTATCGAATAAATTGCTTTGATACATTTTAGAACGAATTTAAAATATAATGTAATAAAGGAGATGAACTGTCCAGAATTTGGGTTGGGCCTTGTTGCCTGTAACAGCGATTCGTATCATATTTACAATCTAAAAATCATCTATAAAATTGAGTTAATGGAATCCTTGTCCTTTGGTCAAATACCATGCTCTCTCTGGTAACAGGGAAGATCCTCCTTTGGAGGTGTCCTTTCTTCTCTATAAGAGGTTCTGTCCGTCGACCGGTCGGTCAGGTGGTGCATCTGACCTCACATTGCTTCTCAGCTGTTCTAAGTAAGATTCACTTGAAACTGGATAGAAAAGTGTCCCTAGATATGATGATTCTTACATTCAGAGTCACGGCATCTGGCAATAATGGCGTTTAAATGTTATTTTTTAAAAATGATTTTCTCAATTGTTTCCAGTCAGATTTACTTGAAATTTGATGAAGAGATGTTTTTGATACTATGGTTCTTTGCTGGAATTATCTTCGATTCAGGGCCACGTAATCTGACTATAAACTTCCTAGTGAACGCCTCATAGAACTTTTGGTTCTTATATTCATATAAGTAAAATTCATTTACTCCAAACATTGATATTACTCCAATACCAATATCATCATCATCATCATCATCATTATCATCATCATCATCATCATCATCAAAACTGTTGTCATCAACGTTACTATCATCATAGTCATCATCGCTAGGATGGCTATCTTTATCTTGAGGGTTGGATTATAACCAATATCAATGAAATTGGAGAGAGATATTTCCGTCTTTCCGTCCGTCTGTCCACACGATATCTCCAAAAGTACTCAATGGATCAAAGGAAATTTTATGAAAGGGCGGACAGTGATCCAAGGAAGATGTGATTATATTTTGCAGTGGGGCAGGGCATCCTGTTTTGATTGAGTACGTGCACGGCTTTGGGAGTGGTAAGCGCTCACGGTGTGCTTCCTTGTTTTTCGCTTGGCTCTTCATCAAATAGCAGAAGGTATCTGTGTCTGTTCGTCTTTCTTTCCGGAGATGCATTGCTGTGTATTCTTATTGAAGTAAATGAGACAGGCAGGATTTTCTGATAAAGACAGTATTCTTCTTTTCATAATTCCAAACAGCTCTACAAATGACAAATCAAAGACAGCCGTTATCTTTAACATAGTGTGGCGCATCCAGCAGTTTCCACAACCTTCAATATACAAATAAACCTCGTAGATGGAATATAAGCTTTTATCATGAACTCTGAAACTCTGAAAAAGTGAATTCGACATCTCAATAATAATTGCAGTCGCCAGAAGATACCATGAACTCTTAACAATTCACTGAGTGATACAGTCAGAGACGCCTGTACTTTGGTGTCAAAGTGCGTGATTCAGGGACTTTCGTTTAAAAAGAAAAAATATTATGCCCTGAAGTTCGTCAGATTTCATTCATTGGACAACGTCAACTTTAGCAGAAGGCTACACTAATGAATTACCTGATGATCACACGATGCAACTTCATTCTTTCTTTTTCTTTTTTTTTTTTTTTTTTGTTCTTGGGAGTTATTTTACAATTGATTATGTCTAAAAAGAGAATGCCAATTATTCCCTTCAAATTTTGATTTTATGACCAGGTCAGAGATCATTTGAAATCTACTTTATTTCCAATAAGACAACGGGCAGTTTTGCATTTTGTTTAATTGCATAAAGTAAGAAAAAATTACGTATGAAAATCACTATCCTTTTCACAAAAGGAAGGTTTGAAAGCAATAATTCCCTATACTTTTTGTGCATAAACAGTACATGATACCCACTACCCGGTACTGAAGACTGCGTTGCACAGCGTTAGAAGCAGCATTTCTTATTAAGTCGTGGGAAGCTTTTTATATTGTTGTGTCGGCTAGACTTGAGCGAAAACATTTTTTTTACATTACAATGGCTTTATTTATATAAGAGTTATCTTTCATGTGTTGCAATTCAACTTGCAGTTTTTCTTTTCAATAGTTTGAATCAATTGTATAGATATACGCTATACACATTTTTCTCTTGCTTTTCAACTTGTACAAGAATAGGTGTATCAGTATGTTAGTGTGAGAACGACTGATATGTCTACACAAAACAGGCATAAACATTGAAACAAAATAAGGACAATGAGATTTGAGAGGAAACAGATGAAATAATTCCGATTTTTGTAG